>PVKZ01002006.1:0-278997 GCA_004027375.1 Macroglossus sobrinus
AAAATATTGTGAAATTTTTTACCTTGTGCAGCGTTTTTAAAAATATCATTTCTGGGAAGGATTACAGAAGCTAAATGCATCTCATTATGGTTAAGACGTAGCCCATGGGAGATGCAGCTCTACAAATTCACAGAAGCGACTTAGGAAATGTGTGTGGAAACTTGTTATTTGATAGGCTCACTAGCAACTTCTATTTTTCAAATGTTTCCATTTCAATAAAACCCAAATGACATTTTTTCCAAGTACTTTCTCTTTCAAAACCAGAAATTCTTCATCCAAATAGTTGTGACTCACTTAACACTTAACTTCACCAAGATGTTGACTTTAGAAGTTAGTCCATGCTCAAGATGACTTTTTTATAAGTCTCCTTTCTTATAAACAGGATGTCACAGTTTGAAAAGAGTGAATTAGCTTAATCACTAAAAGGTTTATATTTGGATAAAATGTTTACCCCACAAGTTTTAACAGATTCTAAGCCACAGTTGGGGGAAATTGGGGAGGGGGGGCTTCCCATTTTTAATTGTCACTCCTAAGATGAAATACCGGCCATCAAAAGATCTAGGGAAAAAAAAAAAAACTAATGTATATGGGAGTATACATTAGTATACATTGTCGAAAACTAAGAACTCTTATTCACTTTCTGATATCTAAGATTTAGGAATTAATTTCCACATCATTCAATTCTCTTGATTCAAGAATCTTATGCAAATTAAATTATCTGTACTGTTAAGATAACTTGCTAAAAAGAATTCTTAGTTTTGTTTTTAAATTAGGAAGCACTCAAAAAAATGTTTTTGGCTGTTACGAGCATTAATTTTAGTTTGGTTACTCTGAGAAACCTGTCCACGGGTCTCTTGCTAGTTAAGAACTTAGGATAATTTCTCTGTCCTGGATTCATTCCTTATACACCCCCTGGCCCCATATCCACTCAGACACGCCATTATTTATTTTTTCTTTCCACGGACTCCCGAGATGTGGCTTGCAGGATGCCACAACCCACTCTCTCTTCTTGGGTTCCTCACCCACTTGGCAGGAATAGCCACCTCGTCGCTGTTTTCTTTGTTGCCACCAAAAATACACACACAAATCCTTTCCATTTTAAGAGTTTTTTTGGCTAATCGTTATAGGAGAGCAGACAGATGGCAAGAAAAATAGCAGAGAGGGGTGGAAGTACAAAGGTTTCAGGAATCTGATAGACTTTTCCAAGTAATTAAAATAGATCTCTTCCTGACTCTCATAAGATATGTGATGACCTCTTTTAAATAGTGCCATTTTCTCTCCAGATTTCTTCTCCCTGGTGCTTAAATAAGGAAATCAGTCAGAGCCTAATCTAATCCAGCAGATTAAATTATAGGTACTAAAAAGGTAGCCCAATAAAGGTCAGGCTGGCATCATTGCTCAGAACTCATTCTCTCCCCAGATGGGTTTCCTAAACATTTGAGGGAAGCTACATTTTCACTCCTCACATTTCTACCGATTTTAGGACAGAACTATTAGTAAGACCATTTGTCCATTAATTTAAGCCATACCTCCAACTGCCTTTATCGGTAATTAAGATGGAAGTTCAATTGCCATCACTCTTACAGTCTGTTCTGGAACTCAGGAGTGAAAGATTTATTGGCTCCCTGAAATACTAACAGTAAATGTCCCCACTTCGCAATAGAGAAGTCACAGTCTTAGTAGGTGTAAAAATCAAAAACAAAAACAATCAACAAAATATACATGTGTCAGGTCTCACAGAAAAGGAGGCAGCAGAGCTAGAATTGAACCCAGGCCTGCCTGGTTCTGTAACATGGGCTTTTTCCATTGACCTGCCTGTTTATGTCACCTATGATCTTAGCTACTATCCTCCCCATCACTTATCCACCAGCCTTTCCCACACACACCCACACTGCATGGTAGACACCTAGCTAGGGCTGGAAACACTAAATCAAATTAAATGTGCCTCTTCTTTTCAGGGATCTTATCTAGATACCAGGAGGGTCTCGAGATGGGTACTATTTTATCAGAAGGCTTCTTACCTTGCTTCTGCCCTTATTCCAACAGCTTCCGGCAATGGGCCCTCTTCTGCTCTAAAGAACTTGGGTATATAATGGCCTTTCTCTTTTTAAATTTAATTCTTTCCCTATGATAGTCCTGAGCTCAGAATAATTGTCAAAAAAAATAATAAGAGATATATCTTAGGGATCATTTAGCCATTTTAGACTAAGATTATCAATTCTAGATTTTTTAAATGATATAATATATGTATTATAAAATATAGAGAGAGACATATAACTTTGTTCTAAAGAAAATGGGGATTATTTCTTACACTGGTCTCTAAATATTAGAGTTTAGATATCAAATATTGATTTCAATTTTGCGGGTTTGTTTGACTTTATATTTATTAATCAAAGCCATGCTGCCTTAATGTAAAAGGAGAAAAAAACTTATTTTCTGCTTTAGCATATTTTTTTATAGTAAAGCAATTTAACTGAATAAAATATTTTCCCTGTGCCTCAAGAACTAATAGGCTCTTTCAGTAATGTTGTAAATTGTTTTCTTTTTAAAAAATGAAAATATGACTTCAGTATTAATCAACAGTTCACCTACTAAACCAAAACTTCTCACATACTATTAAGTCAGAAAAACACAAGACCAAAAAAAAAATAAATAACTGAACTTCTTTAGAAGCTGAACCTATATTTTGGGATTTTCAATTTCAACATTCAAGAAGTTATCCATTTCCTGCTGGGTACTTGATCTAAACTTAGAAAAACTACCATTAAAATGTCTCATGATCATAAAAAAGAAGGATCAACACACTGTCTCACTCACTCATCCTTTACCAGGACAGAGCTCTACAGAATAAAAGATGTACACAATTGTTGTCCCTAGAAATTACCTTTACATCTCACTGTGGAGCAATCTGGAGTCTTTTTCATTAAACTTAGTACAGTTTACTGCCTGCCTCCCTAAGCCGTAACTATTAATCACTGAACGTTTTCCTTCTCTTTCTTTCTTCCCCATATATTTCTACAATGCTCCTATACATCCATTCTGAAACTTAGAAGTTAAATACTTCTTGTTTTGTCCATAGTCTCTAGGACTTCTGAATGGTTTGGATCAAGTCCATTTAATCAATTAAGAAGACAGCAACCAATCCTTTTGTGAATTCTCTGGGAGCCACTGGCTGAATCAGGGGTTTACCGGACCCCTGGTAGAATATTCCTACCAGGAAGAAAAAAATGTTCCTAACAGGAAAACTACTGGGAAGAAAAAAAATGTTCACTGTTAAACTTAATTGTTCCTGGATTTAAAACATCCTTTCCCAAAGGCATAGGCAGTCATTATCCCTAAGTGTAAAACACAGTATCAAATATACAATATGTGCTCACTGCTATCTGAATGAATGGATAAATGAATGAATAAATTATTAATGTGCTACATCTCCCCAGCAGTCATCTCCCCAGCGCTCTCTTTCCAATCAGAGCAATTACCCTGATCCATTGTGGTGATGGTGGTAGTACTGACTGTTCTTCAGTGGTCCGCTCTCTGCATCGGGCATTTCCTTGTTATTTGTTGAATTCCTGGCAAATTTTTACTCAGTGATCAGCTGAACAATAGCAACGTTAATAAATAGCCTCTGATACAGTTGCAAAGTCAGGCAACATCAGGAACTGTTTTCTACAGGGTCTCTACTGGAACAAACTATTCTAGACAAGCAAACAGAAAAAGAAACGTGCTATGGCTTTTCCACGGAGATTTATATGTTTTCGTGATAAAATTCCCTTCCATTAATTAAGCAAGCTCTGAGCATGCTACTCAGTGACTCATGTTATAAGGGAAAACAGTGTGGTTACTAAAAACTACATTTCCAATAATGACTTTGAAAATATAATTCCAAGAAAACTTAATGCTTAATATGAGATATACAAATACATTTTTTTCCAAGTCAAAAAAAATGTGATGACAAATGACTAATTGTGAGAATTTGTAAAAATGTAGTAAATGTAAGTGCACCAGAAGAATCTTCCCTAGGATATTCTCAAATTATATTTTCTATATACAGGAACATGAGGCACTAAGCATAAAACCCGATTCACCCAGTCAGCGCTCAATAACTACCTGTGAGATGAAGACAATTTTATTATTCGACTAAGTGTACCAAATTTCACTGATCGAAATTCCAAGAAGATAGATTAGGATGACTAAATAAATGTATGCTCAGCTGGAAAATGTGTTTTCACAACATCAACCATGGAGATTTCTTAGAATATCTAAATATTTTGCTAAATATTTCATTTTTATTAGAAAAGTTGGTGATATGAGTGAGTGCACTGCCTTGTGAAACTATAAATTTGCATATGGCTTTTCACTAATTCATATAATCTCTTAAGAACTAACCTGGTTTACAAGGACTTCTTTGGGCAGCTTCCAAACAATTTGTGGAAATGCGTTCTTCGTTGCATAACCCACTCTAACCCTAACAGTATCTCCCAGAGAATACACCAGTTTTGAAAAATAAGGGCAAATTGTGTTAAATGAAGTAATGAATTTGATTTTTCTCCAATTTTAAAGAATCACCAACTAATTTCTTTTAAATCATAAACTTAGGAGATAAATTGTAAAAGCAAGCCTGAATAAGGAGAATTCAATCTTTCACACATGTCCAAATAATTAACATTACTTTTTCGATTTTAATGAAGAAAGGCTGATTTAGCACGCAGTCTATAAGGCAAGCATGATTTAGCAACTTATTAACTCCAGATTTCTCATCAAATAAAAAATTAAATGACAAAACTTAATAAACAGAACACAGGAAATCAATAGTTAATTCTCGAATATAATGTGCCATTTACTTAACTTACCTCTCTACAGATTTGACTGTAAATTATTATAGGCACTAGTAAAATCAAGTACATGATACTTAGCTAAGTAACGTGCTTTCTCTCTTCCCATGTGATAGGAAGGGTTACTTGGTATGCACTGTTCTTAGCAATAGGGGTGTGTTTATTCATGTGTAAAATAAAAGTGTTGGGGTGCCACTATGTCCCCCATGTCATTTTCAGCTCTAGAACATTGAAAACTGGTCAAAGAACAAAATGAGGAATCAGGAAGAAGCAGATACCAATCACTAAGGTAGCCAATAAGCCACTAAATCCCATTCTTTGCATAAATATAAGTATAAAATTAACATTTGCTGGGAGATTTCTTCCTGCAGAAAAATTACCAAAAGTTGAATTCCTCTGGTCAGTCACATACACAGAGAAACCTGAACACTACGACTTTTTGTCTTGACTAGTGGTCTCTAAATCTTTTGACTCAATGTCACCAACAGCAAAAAGCATTTGCATGTGCAAATTTATATATATATTTATTTATGAATCAGAAATCTATTAGGCTCAATATATGAGACCATGAACATTATGACATATGAAAAATAAAAAGTAAGGAGTGAGGGTGAAGAATACACAGAAATAGCTGTCCGGTTTCCTTCTCATGATAGAAAGTCCACCTGCAAAGATGTCCTTGCTCATGCCATGTGGACGAGCACAGGTTCAGAGTTCTGCTCTAAAATGCCATATTGTCATGTCTTGTTCTTGAGATGCTCCTGATAATTACACTAAGGTTACAACCTGTATCCTAAACATTTATACATCACTTTCTAAAACTTACTCCTTCGCCTTTAATAACACCACAGTTTGAAGAATATGTTCTTTAATTTGTCTTCCATGTCCAATACAACAGTGTAATTGAACCCTCACCCTAATTACAGCAGGGTTGATAAGCGCTTGAGAAAAAGCATCAGACAGTGAGTATGCACTATGGGAGGTCCACTTTCATTTTCTTTTAAGATTTGTGGACCAATAGAAAGAGGAGAAAGTTCAAGTTAGAGCAATGCCTACTGCTTTTCCTCAGTAAATATATTAAAATTGAATGAGAATACTACCTGTAGTGACATCTAAGAGCACGAGAGAAGGTTCTAAAAAAGCAAACAACTGATATTTCCCAGATGGGGTCCTCACCTTAACTCAGTGGGTAATTTTACTTTATACTCACAAAGTAGTTTATAATTTTACTGTGTAGTCACAAAGACTATTTTTTATGTTGAACTACATGAGGCAATTCTTGTCCAAGACCCTTTAAAAAAAAAAACTCATAATTTCAGTTTTTCCAAAGAAGTTTGTAAAGGACACACATTTCTTAGGCCACCTTTGCCATACCTGCTCCCTCATCCACATTCTCATTCTAAAGATGCTCCTGAGCACAAGGACCCAGCTTATAAAGACAGGGGGAGGAGGGAGGTAGATGAGGTCAAAGGGGTCAAATATGCGGTGGCATTAAAGAATTAAATGTTTTTTAATTATTAAAAAAAGACTACGATACTAGGAAGTGTCTTACGGTTTCACAAAGATCAAAATAGCTACAATAGCTGTAAAATACATAAATTAAGGAGACAAAGGAGTCAACAAAATTAGTGTCAATCTGCCTCTTCTCTAATTTATCTTTCGGTGCTTGTCACTTATAATCATATCATATATTGCTTTGTTAATTGTTAACAAAGTACGTTGCTATGATTTTTCATTATTTCCTCTGTAAAATTAAAACAATGAATTTAAGCAGAATTGCAATAAAATAAAATCCTAGTAATAATAAAGATGTTTATTAAACTAAAAATGCTACACAAATGTCATTTCATTACCCTGTTCCCCTACAATACTGCGCCATGACCCCGAATTCAAGGTCCCCACTGATAAACACAAGATGTTTTCATTGAACTTCTCTCCTCAGGCCTTTGAGACTGGCTGCTAATAGACCCACGTGATCTAGCCAGTTTCAGAATGTTGATCTCTTAAGGTAGGTTAAAAATTTTTTTTTCATCTTGTACAAAACCATGAAGTAAAAATATTTGTTCTCTTTTTCCTAAGCCAGTTCATACTGTGGTCACAAATATACAACATTATTTTAGGATTCCACCCACATTTTTCTTATTTATAATTTTTGTTTTTCTTAGAGTCACAGACCACGAGGGCCACATACTGGACTGACACAGTCTGTCAATTATTGAAAATAACACATGCACTGTACCATATCATTGGAATTTGCTAAGAAATTGGAACTTATTCTCATAAGAAAAACAAGGATAAATACGTGAGTTGATAGATGTGTTAATTAACTAGATGGTGGGAATATTTTCACAATGTACACATGTATCAAATCACCAAGATGCACATTTACATCTCACAGTTTTATTTGTCAATTACATCGCAATAAAGCTAATAAATAAAACTATGTGTTACGATAAAAAAATTAAAATTAAATAAAATAATACTTGCAAAACAATGCTGTTGGCCTGAAAATAGAAGCTGTATCACTTAATACCTATGTATTCCACACTTATATTATGAGACTTCATAATTATATTTATAAAGTGGTACAAAAGACTAAGATTAATATACCACAGGTACATATTTTGTTGGCATCACTGTTTCTCACTTTCTTCTGTATTAATGTACCTTCCACTTCTACTTAAGCCAATTATACAACTTTTTAAGAGGTAGAAAAATGGGTGTTTTAGGACAGAAGCTCTTCCTACATATGTCTGAGAGTCTTCTCTCCATACTTTGCCAATTAGAAAACTAAAAAGATCTTCTGCAGAGTGACAAGCTCTTCTTTCCCAGGGCCTCCATCCAGTACAGAGATGTGTAAATAGTATTTTTTGACTAAAAGTAAAGCTTCACTCATAAAAATATCCCCATCTTCAAGGAGTGTATATATTCCCCAGAAAAGAAAGCTTTGCCAGATTAAACTGTAACTAACCAATCAGTAAAAACATATGAACTATCAGCCTTCTCTAAGATTTTATAGAACTATACAACATATCTTCTTTCCTAAAAATAATTAAGTAAGAAGTCTGGGTCAAGAAAAGGGATAGTAAATAATCAGAAAGTAAAAGAAAGAAAGAAAGAAAGAAAGAAGGAAGAAAGGGAGGGAGGGAGGGACGGAGGAAGGGAGAGAGAGAAAGAAAGAGAGAGAGAGAGAGAGAGAGAGGGAGAGAGAGAGAAAGAAAGAGAGAAAGAAAGAAAGAAAGAAAGAAAGAAAGAAAGAAAGAAAGAAAGAAAGAAAGAAAGAAAGAAAGAAAGAAAGAAAGAAAGAAAGAAAGAAAGAAAAACTAAATCTCCTAAAATTAAATTAGGCTGGTGAATTTATTCTGGAAAATTTAATGGCACTATAATGTTCAGCATGTTTTTCTAATACTTCAAACTGAATTTTTTAAAAGAATAGTTTAGATTTTCAGGAGTTGACCAAATGGTCATGATAGAGCATTATTATATTATTTTTACCATTACTATTATAATTCATTAAAAATTGGAGTTAGAACAGTAATAATTGAATAACATAACTGGGAAAGAGAGTTGAAATGATAGGAATGTAAGACCTAAGAGCTACAATAATAAAGCAAACAGTAATCAAAATAACATATGTAGAAACATCCATAGGAAAAATTTTTAAAATATTAATTAAAAATGGTGGACTCTAGAGCTAAGGTCAAAATATCATCATGAGACTTGAAAATTAAAGAAGGTAAACAAGATTTAAAGAAGATTTAAAAGAAGATTTAAAGAAGATTTTAAAGAAGAAAAGAAGATTTAAAGAGGCTAAGAATATCTTTTGAAGTTTGTAGATGTTTTTAAAACTAAGACATGAAAAGGTCTTAAAAGAGCAAAGATAAGTTAAACTCAAATTCTTGCACCTCTAAAAAAAATTAAAAGGCAGATATTTGTTTCTGAAATGAAGGTGGGAATGAAATTCTGAACAATCAGCGATTTAAATTTCTTTCACAGAATAAAAAATAAATGTTTAACTGTACTCCTCTGCTTACCTCCATTGTCACAGAATAACTTTTTTTCTGACTTTGTCACTGTTACAGATGAATTGTGTCTTCCAAAATGTATGTTGAAGTCCTAACCCCCAGGACCTCCGAATGTGGCCTTATTTAGAAATAAGGTTCTTACAGAAGTAACTAATTACGATGTCCTATTGGAATAGAGTGGGCTTTGAATCCAATATGATTGGTGCCCTTGTAAGAACAATGGAATTTAGACACAGTGACAGAGACTCAGGGAGAAGGCCACGCGATGACAGAAGCAGAGATGGGAGTGATGCAGCTACAAGCAAGGACTGATGGCATCCACCAGAAGCTGGAGTGAGGCAAGGTAGGATTCCACCAGAATCTATCTTGATTTTGAACTTCCGTGAGAAAATGAATTTCTCTTGTTTAAAGCCATCCAGTTAATGGTACTTAGTTATGGCAACCTTAGGAAACTACTATAGTCACTGTGCTGCAAACCCAAGTGAAAAATCTAAGTAAGAGACAAAGATTAGGAGGGCAGCTTTGGTCTCAGGAGAAACTTACCTGCAACGTAGTCACCAAATCCGATGGTTGTTAAAGTGATGACCACAAAATAAATGGCATCCAGGGCACTCCAGCCTTCTATGTGCTTGAATATGATCGCAGGCAGAGCAACAAAGAGCACACACCCAAACAGGATAAATATGATTGTTGAGATGATGCGGATCTTGGTCTGACTAACATTCCACTTCTAAGGAAGAGAAATAGTAAGAGAGAGAAAGAGAAGTTGATAGAGATTCACTGATTTTTAACATACACACAAAGCTACCCACACACACTGTTATCAGCAAATTAGCAAGTGAAAATGCTATTTTATTCTCTTTTATAATTCATTTCAATTGACTACACAAATCAGGTATAACAACTCAAAGTAATCAATGCTAATAATGATGCCACTTTTTACTCTTACAGAGCTTTACAGCAGATAAAAATCTTTCAAAAGTAAATTATACTTGCTCTGAGAATACGAGTCCAATCATTCTTTGTTTAGCTGAACTACTTTTGAAATATTTTTATTCTATAGGTATATAACTGATTGTAGGCTAAACAATCTAGGAACATATAAATATGGAGAAAATGAACCATGAGTTAAATATTTACTACTGATATTTATAAAGTTATTAGTTTCATCAAGACATTTTTCTCCCCTATCACATTTTCTAATCATTATTCAATTGATTAAAGTGTAAGACGAGCAGATTTAAAGTCCATATTTGATTCCCATATGCACCAGATGAATTGTCTCCCTCCTGTTCTATGGCCTTAAACAGTAAAACTAAAAATATCAAAGATGAGATGTAGGCAAGGACAAGTCTTCAACACCTCTAAGTTACAGCTGCCATCAGAGTACCCCTATTTTTCACCTCCTTCTCTTATCAGGAATCTCCACAGTACGACATATTAAATGCAAGTTGTACCTACAGCAGTTTATCTCCAGATCGCCATTTGAGATTAATCACCAGATATTTTTCATCGCTAACAGAATCTGTCTTATCTACTGTGAAAATTATAGGTCATCTCCCCACCATGGAAGAAGCACTGAATTTAGAGCTTGAAATTTTTCTAGAGATAAAGATCTATGTAACCATTGAATGGAAAAGTAGAAATAAAAGTTCCTCTAGTCCACCATCCTTATCACATATGTGAGAGTGAAATGAATTCACGTTTGTAAAGTTCTCAAAACAGTGTTAAGTGCTAATATAGCACTGGAATGTATTTATTACTAGGATACGGAATTTGTTTTATGTGCTGACATAGGTGCAGCACAAAAAACACCACCCAGCATCCAGTAGGCACTCATAAATTTGTTGAATAAATTAATGAACCATCGGCATTATCAAGTCTACCCACTAATCTGTCCTCTCAATTAATATAAATACAAGATACTTTTAATATCGATATAAAAAAAGTATAATAGCAAAAAAAGGATATAGAGTATAGTATATCTACTATACTCTAAGAGTAAAGATATTTGAGAGTGAATTTTGAACTTAAATATGTAACATAACTAATGCTAAAAACTGGAATTATAATTTAGACTTATTTAATCAGTAGTATTAAATGTAAAATACTTTGTTGAAATTTTTGTGAAAAATATAAAACATTACTGAATAATAAATAAAATGTATTTGTAATAGTGGTGACAGTAGAAACAAATCATTTATAATCCCACCCTCTAATACTTTTTTTCCATAATTTTCTTCAAGAATAGAAATTTGTACTCATGTTGAAATTATTACTATTTTTTACTTAAAATTCTAATAGTAGATATTTTCATTTTATTCCTATTGATATAATAGAGCCTTGAGCATCTTCATGTATATTACTTTGTTTCTACTAAAATACATCTTTTAGATAAATTTCTATCAATGACATTACTGAATTAAGTTGTATGATCACCTTTATCATGTTTGCTATATATTTATTTCCTTCACGAAAGGGATAAATAAATTTACAATGCCACCAGCAATAAACAAAGATCCCAAAGCAATTTTTAAATAACAAAATATTGTCAGTCATTTACTAGCTATGTTAACCTTTAACCTACATTACCCTCTAACTCTCAGAGTAATGTCTCGTCATCAGTATCATTATTCATATTACATATATGACAAAATGAAGATTTAAGGGTAAAATAAAAGAATATAGCTAGGAGACATGTCTGGAATTTGAATTTAGGACTATCAGATTTCTCTTTTTTCCTGCAAATTTTGGGGGGTTTTCTCATGCACTCATTTATTCACTCAGATAAGTATAAAAATAACTATACAGTGAGTTACATGCTAATAGAGCTACCTATAAATTGTTATGAAAGACACAATAACTATACTGAGGTAATATAAAAATTGTAAGATTTTTAAAAAATTAAACAATAAACATATGTAGTTAAAAGGCCATCATACTTACAAGAAAGGTATCTTCCACTTTCGCAATTCCTTTTCCAAATATGGTCCCTAGTTGATCTCCAACTCCAGCCAACAGAAAACCAAAGAGGGGAATTCCCAGTAAGGCATAGATGATACAGAATATTTTTCCCCCTTCTGTGCGTGGTGAGATATTTCCAAATCCTAAATACAATAAATAATACAATAAATAAATAAATTAATTAATTCAGTTGTTTATAACTGTTTCAAACATATGGCCTCAAGAAATTCAGAAATTCCCAAATACATATCAGTTATCAATCATAGATTTCAGCTAGTAAAGAATCCCTTCATATTGTATAAACTCTTAATATGTTTTAATATAAAATATACTTATGGACAAATATTTCAATAATTTACACAGTATAGCTAACGTTCCAGTTAAAATAGATGATGAAAACTGAGGAATAACACATGCAGTAAAGCAAATACTTTCACTAAATTTACTTTTCTCTCTCTCTACACTGATAATCCAGTTGACTATAAGGTTTTCACTGCCATTTACTGAGAAGAGTGTATTGCCTTAATTTAAGACGATTCAAATATGCTTAAATCATTTAAAGATTGATATTTAATAGCAACTTTTAAATCTTGATTTCATTCAAGTACCCACCAAAAAGCAATAAGTAAAAACTTAAAATTATTGAACTTTTTTAAAAAGTTATGAGGCTTTTCAAAGCTTTCCAATTTTGTGTAAGGGTATCGACTTGTAGGATTAAATTAGTCCAACTTGATTTCTCCCATTTTTAAGCATCATCTACTTACAGGTTTGAGATAAAGAATGCATATCTTCAAGAAAGAAGGACATCCTCTTCTGACATGTAATTCTCTCACTATCCTTCGTATTAAGTTTACCTGGAATTTTAGTTTTCATTTCCTCTTTTACTCAAGAATGTGGATAGATATTTTAGGGTCTTTTTTGGTTGTTTCTTTCTAATTTTATAGTCAAAGAGTATGTGGCCAGTATGATTTTCTCTTTTTGGAATCTTTTGAGATTTCTCTAAGGCTTTATAATACCATTTCACTGTTGTTTGAAAATAACATGGGTATTCTATTTGTTGGTTATAAAAGAAGATACATCATCACAGATTTCCATATCATCCCCCCCCCAAAAAAAATAAGAATCCATTTCTGTTGTGGTGCCCTCACAACACCTGCCTTCAAGCACACAACGGAATTTTTCCCCATTATTTTTATATATATTTTTTTCTCATCTTAATGCAAATTTTTAGTGATGTGAGGTAAATGTACATTTATATTAAACAACTTGTAAGGTAAATTCATGTTTGTTTCAGGGAATTAGAAGTGTGAATTAAACAATGTCTCTTAAGATGTTAAATACTGATCATCTAACTACATGTCCACAGATTTATAGTAAGATATGCAAACATCATGGTTTTTAAAAGCATTTTACTTTTTGGTCTAAAATTAACTGATTAAGAGAGAAATCAAGATAAATACCCTGTAAAAATATGGCGATATATTATAAGTATTCCTGGTCCATCACTCACTAGCTATGTGACTTTAGACAAATTATTTCCACATCTGGTAAAAGGGTATATTGTTATTATCTACTTCACAGGGTCGCAAGAACTAAGTAAGATATTACATGAAAGGTGCTCAGGAAATTCTATTACACTATATGTATGTGCTCAACATATGTTAGGTGCTTAATAATTATTTTCATTACTATCTTAATAGTATTGGTAGAAGCAAAAATTAGCCAATGAATATATGTAGCCCTAGTGGTATTCAAACTATTGAAGAGCCAGAGTAATGGGGTCCCAATTACATAATGTTCTGAAATGTTGTGTTAAGCGTGGGTGCCTTTCTTTAGAATGAGCACTGTCAAGGCACCATGCAGAGAGGAAGGCGACTTCTCACCATAATGAATGAAATCACTGAGGGTGTTTATGCTAAGAAAATAAGTCTAATAGGAAGGAGGCAGACTAACTGCTTTCAACTACCAGAATGATTCAAACACGGAAAAGAAAACAGACCTACTCTGATGCTCAAGGGAAAGAGCAAAAGTAATGGGTCCACGCTCCAGGGTGTGAGCTCACGCTAGGGTGACTGCAGCCCAAACGGAGTGAGTGGCCCTGAGAAGCAGGCAGAGGCCAGGTCATCGGCTACAGTGTTTGACGTTTTGGACTGCGCAGTGCCATCGTCTAATCTACAGTCTATATTCAAATGTGGCCATTGTCCTATTAATGTTCTTTATAACGTTCTTTCCTATTCCAGGATCCGATCCTAGATTACGCAGTACATTTAATTGAAATATCTCTTTAATCTCCTCTCATCACCTTTCTGTCTTTCATGACTTTGACTTTGCCTAAACAATATAAGCCAGTTATTGTAACTTAAATGTGCCTGGTACTTCCTCACAAACAGATTCAAATGATACAGTTTTGTCAGGAATATCGTGTAAGTGATATGTGGTCCTCAGTGCATCACCTCCAGAGGCACGGAATGGTCTGTCCTACGTGGTGATGTTGATTTTGAGTGCTTGATTAAAAGTGTGCTCACTAGGTTTCTCCACTGAAAGGTTACTATTTTGTCCTTTGCAAGCAGTAAATCATTTAGGAGGAAACACTTTGAGAGTTTGTAAATATTCCGTTCCTCAGACTTTTCCCAGTTAGGTACAGTATCTGGAAATAAACACATCAACTAGGAAAAAAAAAAACATGAAGGCAGATAAAGTAATAGGATAGTAAATAAGATAATAATCATTCAAAAGTGCATTATACATAAATGAGGATACCCTTTCTTAAAAAAAATACTAATGTGCTTTGCTATTTTAGATAGAAGAAAAAAGCCCGGAAAGTGTGGGGAAGAAGGAATTAGGGAGGGAACGAGTAAGGGTCTTGTCCACCCACTGTCACGTTCTGACGTATTTTCACCAACCTCCATGGGTTGTAAAGGACCCAGAAGTTTTCCTATGAGAATGAGGAGGGGCCGAGAGCCCTGGCGTCAGGGGAAAGGCCTATCATTGCTGGCACTCGAGACCTAGGGAAAATGCACGTGACCACGGGCTCTGATGTAAGAAGTCCACGCATTTAACTCGTTCGCCTTCCATCTGCTCTTATCTACCAAGGCCTTGGAATACGCTATAGCAGAGCAGTATGTGCAAAGGCTCCATCCAGGGCAAGTACGAAACGGGCCCTGATACCTCGTATCAAGGTAATTTGAAGAATGAAAAGGCCAGGCCAAAGGTTAAAAAGTCAGGGGATGTTTACTCTGACTTATTTGGGACAGTGCAGAATCCAAGAATGGAACTCAACAACTTCAGCCCTGCCCTCTATTCTAACGTCAATAAGCCGAGCACCAAGAACAAGAAGGCCTCGTCAACCCAGGAGGGTGGACTGGTTTGACATCGTTTCTCTGATTATTCCAGAGGGTCAGGCTAAGATCCAACACTACTCTTTATTGCCTCACCGGTTGAATAACTACGTGGCCCGAGGTAAGGCAGGCATCTGAGTTATCCTATTCCATCCCACTTTCTCTCTTTGCGTAGGAGGCAAATGTCTTCAGTGATATCCATAAAAAGTAACCTATCTCCAGGAAGGATCAGTGATCAAAAATAAAAGATCCATGATTTTAAAAAAAATCTGACTGTGGCATCTCCATAAATAGATTCTATTACTTAAACAATTAAAGCCTCGCTAGCAGAGGGCTTAATTTGATCTGCCCTGTGCAAGTTAAAAGGGTAGGAAGTAAGAGCTTCAAGTTTTCATCCATTGCTGACTAAGATTTGGTCCGGAGGCCACCGAAACATCTTCAGAAAAGCTGACAAAGGGTTTCCTTCGGAAACATCACCAATGAAATGGCTCCAGAATTCAAAAAAAAATTCTAGATGTAAGAAAATTTACCTTTCATTGATCAAAAAACGGAGACCAGCGCCTTACGGCATCTCCTTACTGCATTTTTATTATCTCCATGACAAAGTTAGCAGGAAAAAGGTGGAGGGAGTAGGAATGAGGCATCCTGATATGGTTCTTCTTTGAGCATCCTTTGCTTCACCTTCCAAATATTTCTCTTGCCACCATTATGCTGAGTTCTAAGACTGAAACTGTGCCTGAGATGGCATCCTTCAGACAGTCACCACTCCCCAGAGCACACACAGGAAAAGTGGCCTTGATGTGTCTTGACATTCAGGACATGCCCACAGTTCTCAAAACTTCTCCCTGGGTGAATTAAGTGGCTATTGAAGGGATGGTTCCTCATATTTTCTTCCCCTCTCTTCCCTGTGTAAAACAAGAGTAGACCTCTTTCCACAGATTCGCCACATGTTCTAACCAATTCATAAACTCTGGTTAAATAGTTTGATGCTATTAATGGATTTATGGGCCTCAGATGAAGGTATCTACTGACTCTAAGCAATACAGTGTGCTCAGCTTTTAAAATATTAATCTTTATGACAGTCTGGACTTCCTGACCCTTTCCCCAGGGTCAACTCAACAGCCTCTTCATTGCCTCGAGGTATATAACAGACTGTTATTGCAAGAAGAAAAAAGGAAAGAAACAGTACCAAGTTTTACTCTCTTTTAACTTCTAAATTAATGTTGTTCACACTCAAAATATTTCCCCCAGGGAAAGCAGCTGTAAACTGATGGCATAACATATGCATAACAAGAGAGTGAACAGAAGTGGGAATCAATCCAGCTTCCAAAGAGTCTGAGGGAATAGAGAAGACTGAGGAATGATGGAGCATGGACTTGGTGGGGGGAGGGAGGAAATGAAGCAAAGACCAGAGACCCGAGGGGCTGAGGGGAGGGGTTCAATGGTATACTGGAGCTGTCTCAGGAGGGCAGTTGTTAAATTTTCAGGGATTTTGCAAGTCAGCTGACTTTGCATCGGTAGTTTGAAATCAGACACGGTAGTACTGTTTTATACCACAGAAATTGGCAAACGTTACAGTTTAGGGCTTTTCCCCCCTTGGCCATCTAATATTTATCAATACACTACAGAATAAAATAGAATCAAATTTAAGAGACTATAAATAGTCTCTTAAGGATTTGGATGGAAGTTGAGCCCCACGTCTGTAAGCCAACCCTCGATATTTTTATGAGTATAGCACAGAGAAGAGCTATCATCCTTTCTTCACATCACTTTTGGGGTAGGACCTTCCATGGATGGCTGCTGTAAGGCCACTGGTACGTGGGTCATGTAGCAGGAGCCTCATATACGCCACCCCACCCAAACAGTCCCAAGTGGACAGGTCATTTTTCTGACAGAATCTATTAGTACTACAGATAAATGATATCCTCTTTTAAGTAATGTACTCACTGTAATTGTGAGTGTTAACTTAATTAAGAAAGGAAGCCATTAGACAGACTTGAGGCGGTTCTAATACCTTAGCAGCCTATTTAAGAAAACCAAAACCTAACCGTGTAAATGCTTGCAAGGTGAAGAACGTCTAATCACAAACAGCCAAGTAGGCTTTCCCAAATAAAGCAACCCCTTACGCTACAGCCAATCAAATAGTTTCCTCGCTTTGCTTCTAACTCTTCTCTATAAAAGTCTTTCCCTGGCTCCTGCCAGTGGAGTCCTTTGGAATGCTTTTAGTTTGGTGTTGCCTGGTTCAAATCCTTTTTTTTTTCTTCAAATAAACGCAACATTTTAAATATGCCCCAGTTTATCTTTTAACATTTGCAATTTCCATTTTATGTCTATCTTCCCTACCTGACTATGGGTTCTGTGAGGATAGACATTAATTTATTATTTACATATGTATTTTACAACTGTAACAGCGAAAGCTTACATGTAACACCAAAAACTAGGGCATAATTGACAATCACAAGTATTTCTTGACTGAATGACTAGCACATAAACCTAAAAACCTCACAATACTTCAGAAAGAGAGTAAAGATAAAAAAAACTATACAGAGAAACACAATGTTTCTGTGTGGGAACTCAAAAACATCAAAATTTTTCCTCCACTAATAAATATACTATTTTTGCAATAAAATAACCTAGTTTTCAAATTTTATAATCTAATAAAATGATTCTAACATTCATCTGAAATAAAATGAACAATAATAATAAATATTTAAAAGTAAAACTAATGTAAGGAAAAGTTTACTTCCAAATTATTTGTAATTTAATTAAAATTATGTGGAAAATTTAAAAATTAAAACAATAGAAAAGGATACCCATATGTAAATAAATATAATATTTGACAAATATGATATTTCAAATCAATTTAGAAGGAGTTGATTATTCACTAAGTATTAATGAGGTAAGTGGCAAGCTACTCAGAAATAAACCATGTCTTTACCTCACATCATACATTAAATATTATCAAATGAAATAAATTGCCAAATATTTTATTTTTAAATATGACTATAAAATACTACAGAGAAAAGACAGGAGAACAATTCTCTAAGTGCAACTCCTAGGGCAGAACCATAAAGAAAATGAAGAATCAATACGACTTCACAAAATATAATGTTGCTCTCTTTTAAAAGAGGAGCAAAAACACTACGTAAAGGCAAAAGTTTCTGCGAGAGGCAGTGAGCAAAGACCCAAAAGTCTCCATTACCAGTCCTACCAGGGTCCTCTTGATCAAAATGCTAAGCTTTATTTCATTTTCAGGGCTGACGTTGGCCTGCATTTGTGATTTTAGATGTTCTAATTTAGTCTTCCACCACAGTTATTTAAACCTTAGCTTGTTACTTAAGAATAAATCTATTACCGGAAAACTTCAAACAACTATAGTGATAAGTTGATAAACCCAAAACACATTATTGGTCGTGTGTTCTTGGGATATTCACTGAAAACCAGTCAATTTCACAAACAAGTTCACATCCATTGAAAAATAGTGGGCTAAACTTGTAATAAGCAATTCCTTTGGATAACAGCATCCTTTTTACCCTCTCCATGAGACTAACGCAAAGTAACATAAACTTTTTAGATTTGCTGGCTACAGCATACATACTTCGAGTTCTGTTTAACTAATAGGTAGTTTATGAAAATCTTGACTTTCTTGGCCACCTTTCAGTGTGGAGGTGGGAGTTTATGATTACATTGATTAACAACAGCAATGGCAAAAGCAACAACAAATTAAAATTGCATTCATATAGACCCTTCTAGAGTTAAACACAATTCAAAAAACATCTAAGCAATTCTGACCAAAAATTTAGTAGGTAGGACTCTATCACCCCAACCGCATGAAGAGGAAATTTAGATTAAATTAAAAAAAGGCATACTATTATTTTATTCTGATCAATTCTATATCATAAAGTATTAAGCTATACATAGAAAAGACGGAATCAAATGTCTGTTCAGTGAAAATTACTCGATAAATACTACATGCCAATCATTGTGCTAGACACTGAGAACGCTAAGATGAAGAAACTATTGCATCAAAAAATTCCAACTCATTAATAAAATCAATTCAACACACTATCTACCAAAGTTTCTTTAAACATTAATGAAAGGTACTCAAATGGACAAAGCCAAGGATGGCAATGCGCAATTGAAAAACATTCCCATTAAAACACTGGGTGAGAGTAATTTTGGTCCTATGTTTACTTTGATCTCTGAAATAGCCAGCTGCCTGGGAAGTGGCTAAATCAGATCTATTCAAAGGCTGAATCTACTTAGAGGACGGAACTGTTCTCAACATGCCGCATTTAAGCACTGACAGAAGGACAGATCCAAGAAGAGCCTTGAAATAATTCTAAACTGGGACAAGAAAATGTTAATGTACTATATCGGGAAATTGAGCAAGGATCCAGGGATAAATAAAGAGTAAGGAGTAAAAGGAGAATGAAAAAGAGAATAAGATATAAAATCATTCTACTCAACATGAGCTTCTATAAATCAAATACTAAGAAACAGAAACATAATGAGTACCTAAAGTAGGAATGTACTCCAAGTGACAATAATTTCACGGGCCAGTCTGAACTAAATTTGAAAGAGATGTATTAGAATATCCAGAGATTAATTTAATAAAACATAAAATTTTTATTTTACTTATGTAATAAAAAATATAGACATGTGAACTGATAAGTAAAAAAATGAATGAATTAAAACCTATATCATTTTATTAACCAATATCACCTGAATAAATTTAATTAAAAATAAAATATATCTTAGAAATGAAACTTAACTATTTTTTTTAAAGAAATAAAATAGATGAATAAACCAATATAGGTGAAGAAAGAATTGGTGAATTTGAAGGTGATGCTACATAATTCACATAGAACCTAATGCAGACAGGAAAAGGGAAATAAAATAAAAAGATAAAGGAATGTTTAAGAGACAGAGACATGGAGGAGTGAGAGACCTCACCAATCATGTAATACGATTTCCAGAAGAAGGAAATGGAGTGACTAGCAGGAAAACAACATTTAATATGTGATTATTAGCTGAGAAAATTCAAAAATTCAAGACCTGTGAATTCATAGTGAAAGTGTACTCCTAATATAAAGCCACACCTAGACACATCATAGAGAAACCAGAGGACAAAGTAATAAAGATAATATCTAAAAAGCTACTGAAGGAGGGAAAAGGTTACTTACAAAGGAACAAGATTTTATATTTAGCTAAACTATCAGAAAAGAATGAGAGTCTCATTTTAGCAAGAGTCAGATATACAAAGTCCAAGAAACTTTACCACTCAGGAAACTCTCACTAAAATAACTACCTAGGTGTTCTTGAAAAATTATATACTTCAGAAAGAAGAAAGGAAACACAGAGCTGGAGAAATAGAAATGAGCGCAGAAATGGGGGGGAAAAGGTCAGAAAATGTAATCAACTATTAACTGCAAAACATATACACACACACACACACACACACATACACACACATACACATACATGTAAACAATGGACAGAGGAGAACGAGGAGGTTCAACAAGTAAGTTAAGCATTGTTTGGGTAAAATGATAGAAATATAAAGTATTAGCCAAAAATGTGTTCAATAATGGTGACCACTATTAAGCCAACAAAAATGTAGGAGAAAGTAGCTCTGCAGTTCCTCATCCTAAGTGTAGAGGTTTTCAAGAGTACCAGAGAAAGCTTCAGAGCTTGGACCCAAAACGTTCTCCAACGTTCATCGTGGCTCTCACTGAAACGATGGGGTTATAAAAAGATGCTACATGAAATTGTCCCTCAGCGGACTCACTATCCTTCAAAATCTCTTCTGCACATAGGCTGTATTTGCAATTTTTATTCATTGTTTTAACTTCTGAATAGGACTTTTCCTTTAAAAAATAATCAGAAAAGCTTGTTTCATCTCCCTCTCTGGGGAGTTTTGTAATTCAGGGTTTTATTCTTAGTGAATGATTAGCAGATAATTCCAGTGACAACTCATTTTGTCTTTTAGTCACCTTTCTCTTTAATGCCTCATGGACTGTCTAACTGAGACTCTACGGAGTGCCTTTATTCACAGGAGCCCGCCCCTCCGCCCGCCCACACATCCCCACACCAGGAGTGCTGTGGAGGCCCCTGAACTCTGTCATTTGGGCAGTACCCTGACCCATCACTCCGGCCCTCACTATCACCATCTTGCTGGGTTTAAATCGATCACCACAGAGCCTGAGCTTTGTTTTCCCTTGTGGTCAGATCCAAAAGCCACATGTCCTTCTAGGCAATGTGGTGACCCTCTCACCACTACGACCTTTCGACTCCCTCCCGGCTCTGTAATGGTTCCATTGCCACCTCTTCAAGACATCAAAATAGCCTGATCGTGGTCTTTTCTCACCCACATCCATCCCGTAATAGTTGATCTTCCCTGAAGCACAGCCTTAGTCTTGATATTCAGCAGCTTTTAAACCCTTAAGTGTTCCAAGTCCTTTATGTACAAATCCCATCTCTTTATTTTCCAATACTCCCTATTATGCGGTTGCTCTATGTTCTAGTAATACCAGAATCAATACTACTCAGTGAAAAAATTTAAAAAAAAAAACAAGCTGGACTTTTCTAATTTTTTCCACTTTGTATGCTGTTTGCTCCTTCTAGAATACAAAATTAGGAAGCAAACCCAAGCAAGCAATGAGTCCTAAAGCTTAACCCCATGAATCTCAAGGTAAATCTGCTTCTACCAACTCAGTATGTAGGATAACTTTGACTGGAAAATCTCTTCTAGACTGACTATGGTATTACTACCATATTACTGTATTTTCATTACTACTAATAAAATAATTTTACTTACCAAAAATAAAAACAATGGCCAACACTATTATTTTTGAATATTTTCTTTCTCTCACTACAAGCCAGACACAGTGCTAATCCCTTCACATAAATACTTAATTTTACCTTCATGACCCTGTGAAATTTTAGTACAACTAATTATTTCCACTCTAAATGTGGAAACTGAGGTGTTTTGAAATATTGTGTTCAAGGTTAAACAGACTAAATGTTAAGGCTGAGATTTAAATTAAGCCAGTTGCTTAGGGCAAGCATTTGGGCTCAAGGTTATAGATATTGTTCCTCATAAACTTTTTCTTAATTATGTAATCAGAGAGTATAGATCCATACCTAGCTATGCCATTCCACCTGTATCTGCTGTTTTATCTAGTCATACTGGCAAAGCATCTATAGGTGCAGAGAAACAAATGTGTCACTTAAAGTAACTAAATCAAGAGATTGTTTTGACATTTTGTTTTAACTTTAACATCACCAAACTTCCTATTGGTCCAGAAGCCACCTGTCTGCAGTTGAAACAGTATTTCACAAGAAGCCTCCCCTGCTGTCTTTAGTTGCAACTTACATAATAAAGTCCTACATCACAGCTGTCAATTTGCAATTCTTTAAGAAATTACATATTCTTAAGTTGTTCATTGAATGCACTTCAACCAAGCCTTTTTTTTTCTTTTTTGCGCTAACAAGATACATTTACATTACCTACAACCATAGCTAAAGGTGAAAGGGAAATTCTTTTGCAAAGAAATTTTGCCAAAGAACAGCAATGACAACCTATCTTCCTAACTTCCCCAGATTTTTCTCTAAGACATTGGATCTACATCCTATCCCCTTTTCACTTATACAAATGTGTGCTTGGTAAAGGGATGGGAGGAGAAAGAGAGATCAGGGAAGAAGAGTAAGAAAGAATATTTAAATAGTAGGAGAGCGTCACCCACTGTCCCAGTGGTGAGAACAGACATGCATACGACATGGGAGAAGTGGAACAGCTCGCCGCAGTCTTTCTCAGTCCCCAACTGCCAATAACTGTTCTGAATTTGGTTCTAAGTGTTTAAAGATGTGCATTTTTAATAAAACATGATGTTGGGGACATAATAAAACACCAAATGTTGGCCAACTATTTGATCTGAAGCGCAAGACAATAAACAGACCTATTCAAGGTGTAAGGAAATGATATTTCTAGAAACAGCTGTAAATTCATGTGCTATTTAACTCTCTTATTATATGAGTTTCCTTTTATCCCAAGAATGGAGGGAAAGGATCCAAGGGCATCAAGAAAACAGAGTACTACTTCTTAGAAAGAAATTTACATAACTTAAGCTTTTCCTGCATGTTGAGAGAGATTATAAACCACGAATCTGAACTTCTATTGATAATGAAATCACATTTTAAAGGTTGCAGTTAAAAGAATTTTCCTAAACTTCAGTATAATTTGATGTTATATCCCTGACCATACTTGGCATCGAACAATAAACAACAAATAAAATGACACAATCTATCGGCAAAGGTTCTCTCCTTGACCAAACTTTGGCCAGGCTCTTCTCTGAGTCCTCTTTTTGACTAAGTCTTGTGCTCCTGCGGCCTTCCCCACAGGCTAGTTCTAGCAAGAACCCTGATAAGTCAGTTTAGCCAGAATCCCCCATCCTCAATATCCGATCACCCTCAATATACAATCAGATTTCTCATCCTCCACCATCGCCCAGTTGATATCTGATCACCCTGACCAGCCTTCAGCAAGAATCCCGAATCATTTTAGCCCCAATCCCCCTTATCTTTAATGTTCCCTCTTAGTAATTTTCTATCCATTGCCCCACCTCCCTGTTCTTCAGCTATAAATTCCCACTTTGCCTGGTTGTAGTCAGAGTTAAGCCCAATCTTTGTCCACAGTTACAGAACTCCACTGAGGTGGCCCTGAAACCTACCATGACGGTGCTGAGTAAAATCCACCTTACAGTTCTTTCACGATTTGAATAATTTTTCTTTAACATAATAAACAGTAAAATGAGAAAACTATGCAAAACTGTAATATAATAGATATAACAAATACAAGAATGATATATATTTTTTCATTTAGAACATGGGATCTTGGTGGGCATTAATCTGAATTGCCAAGACAGCCAAGACAGTGTCTTTAATTTACAACAATTTTCCTCAGTTGCAGAGATTCATTCATATTTATTTTCAAGTTTATTGAGGGCAATACAGAATAGGGGTTAAGCCTGTAGACTCTAGAACCCAAACATCTGGGTTTGAATGATAGCTTTGCCACTCTGTCACCGAGAAAGTGACTAAAAAAGAAAAATTATGTGCCCTATTTGTAAAATAGTAATGAGGATTATATGGAATAATACAGATTAAGAAATCAGCATGGTGCCTGGCATATGCTAAGTAGTCGATGGGTATCAGCCAGCTAACGTCATTTTCCTGGCCATAAAGCACACCTCAGGCACTGTCACTGACACTCAGAATAAGTATCCACTGGTGATCAGAATAATGCTGGAGATGATGGTGATGCTGCTGCTGCTACTTTTTCCCCAAAAAACATTTTTAAAGCAAGGACGAATTGAGCAAATGTTCTTTTTTCATGTTCTTCACTTTTTAGATCAAGCAATGGAACAAAAACAGCTATTACTTAGTTCTAATCAAATAATTCATGATCGAAGTACTCTAAGTGACTGCAATTCCCCTTTCATTGTCACGGCCAAATGGGTATCGGTTGCTATCAGAATATTTCCCCTCTCATTAGCAGGTGGTAAGATAACACTATCACAGCAAAGCCCGTTATTTTGAAGGAATTACTTTGACATGTCTCACAGGATTGCTAGACAGTATCTTGTCTGCGATGACCTATTATTTTTCTATATTCACAATACAAAGTACCAGGAATTGAAAGGGAAAGGGCATCTGAATTTTTTAAAGAAAACAGTATAATGTAAGAACTGAAATGGCCAGTAGAATTCCAACCCTATCATTACACATATATAAAAAACTGAAGTATTGCTGGTAATTAGGTAGCATAGGCGGAGGAGATAAAATGCGAAGTTTTCAATTGTTGAGTGTCCATATTTAATACAATTTAGCTTGAAATCAGAGTATAAGGAACTATGCTTGCCTTGGCTGTTACCTTGGGGCAGTAATTTAGCACTCATCCACTACTGTCAGTGTCAGACACAAGAGAGTGTGACAGTCAGCCTACCTGAAAGATGCATAATTATCCATATACTGAACTGGCTTGTGTGACGACAGCCTAAGTTGGGTCACCAACGCCATTCAGGGTCACTGGTTAAACTCAGTTTAAATTCCACATCTGTTAGCATCTTTAAGATTCATCTCTAGTATGAGATTAGATTCCTGTGCATTCTTTGATCTTGACAAATTAAATATCTTCAAACTAATTTACTTGTGTATCTTATTTTTTAAAAGATACATCATAGAAGAAAATTAAGAATGTACATTTACATGTTTAAAAGCTATGTCCTCACTTTCAAAAGAATAAGGCCATGTAGCCTCAGCATCACACAGTTTCCTCACACAGGGTAAAGGCAGGTATACTTTGCTTAATTCAATATTTACAAGTAAAAGGAGTATTGGAGGGCACGTCAGAGCCCAGTGCTTTTCAAGCCAATTTGCTGCAAATTATTTGTAAATGTTCCAAAGGTTACAGTGGCATAGCCCCTTCACTCAGAAAGGTGGAGCCTTAGATTAGAGATCAATAGACATTATCAGCTCACTCAAATTTCACAGTAAAAAACATACACTATAATTTTCTCAACATATGATGCCATACATACAGGTTAGAGATGATGAGTGCCAGGATCTGTGGGTTTCAAATCCCACTAATGCCATGTGCCTGCCAAATGACTTAGGGACATTATTTAATCTCTCAACACTTCCATTTACTTATTAAAAAAACAGAAGTAATGACAGCCAACTACCTTACAGGGTTGTCCTAATGATGAAAATTTTTGATATACATAGAGCACTTAAAACAGTACCTGGCACATACTTAGTGTTATATTTGTTTGCTATTATTATACTACTACCCAAGAGACCATACAAAAGACAACTATTTCAATCTTGTGCCATGCTTTTCCTGACTTTTTGATGTCTCTTGAATTTTATGGATCTTACTAACTGATACCTCCTATAGTCTATCAAGCAAAGAACCATCAGAAAGCACGAATAATCCACCCAATAACTGCTGGTGACTTAACGATCGCATGTTATTAAAGTTTTTATTGGTTCTGTCTTACCTAATGGAGATTTTTGCTTTAGGTGGGGAATTTCCTTTACTATCTAGAACTGATTGACCACAATTACGCAGAGATAGTACAAGGCTTCAAGCCTTGGGGCTGGGAGAAGACGGTAGGGAAAGGACCACGCCCCAACCTCTGATTGGGGACATCTGAACTGGAAAGATGTGTAGAAGGAACTTATTGACTGAGAATTTACTATGAGCAAGGGCCAGTGGTATCCTATGTACTTTGGGTAGATTTTTCTCCATTATTTAATTCCCAGAGGCACATTCCGGAAGAGGCGTTTTAAAACTCACTTATACCAAGGCTCTGATATGTTAAGTAAAACACACAAGGGCAAATTGAACGCGGCACAGCCAGTGTTTAAATGTCAATCTCTCTGACCTCACAGTCCTGCCTTCCTAGCAAACAGGCTGCCTGCCCTTGATGCAGCCCACCACCCCTGCCCCATCACAAACAGATAGATACATAGGCACAAACAGATCCATATATCTGTCTTATATGTATGTGAAATTCATAAGGGTTAAAGAAAGAATTCCAGGGAGTGGGAGACAGAGAGGGGGTATGAAAACCACTTTTTGATATCATTGCATTCTTACTTCTTACTTTCTTACACACTCATTTGACCTTGAAGCAAAGCACCAAAAGGATAATCATGAGAAGGCCTGATATTGCCCTCAAGGTAGACTGAATACACTTTTCCTTTGCAATTTCTTCACAGTCATGAAGATTACCTCCTTTACCCTAAATTCCATCTATTAGAAAACCTAATCCTAGAACAATAGATTTTAGCAAGAAGTCAACAGCATACTCCTGAAGACAGCTCAGAACATAGCTAGGATAATGCTATTTCCTTAATTCCATAACAATTCAGAGCCTATCATGGAGAATATGAGAGGATGTTCTACTTGGCAGAAGGAAGTGGGCTGAAATGCACTAATTGGGAGCTAACTAAACTTTTGTCATCTCACTGCCACTGAGCCTGCCCACATTGAATTAAGGAGAAAGAACTTTTGTGGCCCCCACTCGCACTCTATGAGCCCAGATTAGAAATACAAATCAAAGTGAAAACAGTAATAATGTAGAACACTGGAAAAGAAATATCATCTTTTAGACTCCAAACTCCCACTCCCAGCCTATTTTCCTGGTCTATTTTTCTCTGAAGCTATATAATTAACACATAACATGGTATGTAATTCACTTCTCTATTAAGTCTCTCACTAGTTTTTTGTCTATTTATTTGATGGACTCCAACCATCTAGGAACTATGCCACAGTCACTCAGTAAATATTGGTCAAGTAAATGAATGAATGAAGGACCAGGAAAAGCATGTCTCTGAAAACGGCATGCTTGCAGGACCCAGAATGTGTTTGGAAACCAGCCAGGAAGGAATGAAACATCACACCTATAATTTGGAGCCTAAAACCAACAACAATAACAACAACAAAAATGAATTCACTGGGATCTCAAGGGAAAATTAAAAAAAAAAGAGATGGGTATGATAATATAATGTTAAAATGAAGCTAAATGTGCAATTACAAAATTAAAATCTGTATTCAAGATAATTAAGGAGCAGAATTGAAACAGTAGAAAGTTTAACCCATGCCGCAGCTTACAGAATACAAAAGATTTTCCAGAATTGCAGAAAAAATACTGGTAGAAAAAATTTTAAGAAGCAAATAGTACATAAAGAAAACTGAGAACAGAGAAACAGCATAAAAATTGTCAGTGTGCCTGAAGGTGGAAAAACAAAATCACCAAAATAGAAGAATTAGAAAGATAATTAAACAAAGGCTTCTCAAAAAACAATGACAACAACAACAACAACAAAAAATAAGTGAAACCAGTGCAAAATTAAAAGAAATTTTAATTTAAAAAAATAGTTAAGGAAAACAGTTTACCAATAACAGAAAAAAAAAATCAAGCCAGTAGCAAACACTTATGTAATAGCAAATGACCAAATAAAAAAAAAAAGAAGAAGAAGAAGAAGCGAAAAAGAAATAGCTACAGGTGTGATGGGAAAAAGTTGTGATCCAAGGATTTTATACCTGACCAAATTAAATTAGCTTTCATGTGTATAAGCAAAAGAAAGCCACTTGCAAATATGCAACTATTTATTCCATCCACTTACATGCCTTCATTGAAAAAGTGTCTGAGGATGACATAGGCTAATTGTGAGAGAAATCCTCACAATAGCAAGGTTTTTATATGGCATGCTACATTCTTTTTCTCACTGTTGAAGTGACACATTTTGAATCTTGTATTGGATAATATAAAAATTTAGATTGACTGGATCATGTTGTCTAGACAAACTTTTTTTTCCTTTGCAAAAGTAAAACAGTATAGTAAAACTAGTAGCCATTATAAATGATCAATATACTAAATAATGACTTTCTATATCTTTGAACTTCATGTTTAAAAGTTTGAGTCATCGTTTTATTTTTATTTTTTAATTCTAAAGACTAATAAGAATTCAATGTCAGATATATTATGCCAACGGGCTAAATTTATAAAATCCACAAGGATCACAGATATGAACAATGTTAAATATCTCTAAAAATCTGTAATCATCATGTGATACCAACTATATTAAGTACACATAAGAAAATTACTTAATATGGTCATACCTATTTTCCTTTTTTACACATTTCAGCATTTTTTCCTTTTTATAGTAATCACGTATTACCATATCTGAAGAAAGCCCAATCTATAGAGGCATTTAATAAATAAGAGTCACAATAATTTAAAAAAAAAAAAGTATAAGAACTGTTAAAAAGTGGTATTGGATAAACTAAATAAATACACATATTTATTTATTATAAATGTTATATAACATTTCAATATCCAATGCAGCACTGTTTGCAATGACAAACAACTAACGATCATCAAAGGAAGAAAGATATGGCATGTTCTTAGATTAGAATACTATGCAATTGCTAAAACAATGAAGTAAATCTTTAGAAAGTGATAAGAAAAACATTTTCAAGGCACATCATTATGAGGCAATAACATGGTACAGAGTAGCTTTCACTTGTATAATGAAGGACCATGTATATATTAATTACACGCACACACATTTGTACCTGTACATATATACACAAATGACTTCTAGAATAATAACAGGAAAGGTAAGAGTAATTGATTCTGTGCAGAGGATGACAGACCGGAGGTCAGCTGCAAGAGGCTTACAGGTCACTGTATACTTCTTATATTGCTTCTTTGTTCCTCATTTCTGTGTTTAATTATGTACATGTAGTTCTTATTACATTTTTTAAGTAAAAGTATACAGCATTTGATTATAAGTAAGCATATCATTAATTCCTCAATAGTTGCATGCCCAATGGTGCCATTTAAAAGTACATGATTTATTTTCTACAGTGACATAGGCAACACATCTAACTAGAGTTTGCCTTGATTTTTAGGTTCATCAGATCCCATGAATTTTGAAAGGTGATTAGCACTGCACATCTTCAGACTTTCAGCAAATATTTATAAAATCCAACCAGGAACCATGGTAGAAAAAGAAATTTATTAAATGGGTTTTACAATCAGGTCTATGCTAATTTTCTTCTTCCTATTATTATACACATTAAGAGTATTTTTATTACAACAACCTCTTTTCTATTTTCATAAATCAAAAATTTCTACCCCCTCATTTATTCTCAAAAGAATACATCAACTCCTTTTTCTGCACTTAAATTTAATATTTTTGAAAATTTTTTCCTAAAGTCTGAACTTTTTCAAAATTAAGTTTATTGTAGTAACATTGGTTAATACAATTATATAATTCTTGGGTGTACATTATTATTTGACATTGTGTGTTTACCACCCAAAGTCCAGTTTCCTTCAGCTACCATATATTTGATCCCCTTTACCCACTTCACCCTCCCCCTACCATCCTATAATTGACTCCCTTTACCCTGTCTAACTTCCCCTTCCTGTCTGAATTTTTTAAACCCAGAATGTCATGGACGGAGATTGATAGCATTTTAGTGCTCTAAAATATAACATTTCTTATCATGATGTTTACAGAAAATAACTCGAATCTGCAGGAGTTTGAGAGCACTGTCAATACTTGATATTATAACACCACTCAGAACTCAGCAACAGAATAAGATTTTTTTTTATTTTTAGCAATGTAGTTTCACATGGTTTCCTTTTGAGTTCTATGCTGGGTTCTCTAAGCAATTATTTAGTCTGCTAGCAGCTACATGAGCATATTGCTACTATGTTTCTAATATGGTATTTTCTCTCAATTTTTGAAGTGCTACAAAAATTACATTTTTTATCACTCTGAAAAGTTGAATTATTCAAGTCAGTGGCTTTAAATCCTTTTGAAGATTATGGACCCCTTCAAAAAACTGATATACACTATGGACCCTATTTTCAGAAAACATGATTATAATTCCTTGAAGCTTATCCACATAGCTTCCAGGAGTTTACAGATATTAAGTCACAAAGCTTATTTCAACCTTTACTGAACAAGGAAGAGAAATGAAGAATTACAGCATATTCTTTAAAAAATGATCAATATTATGTATATAGTAGTTAATTTAACATTATTAAATATATTATCCTTCAAGTTTTCATAAAATCCTATGAGGTAGAAAGCATATTTATTACTATTCACCTATTAGGAAGTTATTTAAACTATTCCCATTAAGAAAACAACTCAGAAAAGTAGTTTAATGATGTAGTCAAAATCGGACAGTGAATAAATGTTAGAATCAAGACTCCAATCCAGGTCTTCTATTTACACATTTTATTATTTTCCCTTGCTTTTTACTCTTTCCTTTAGTCCCTGGTTGGCAAACTTTTCCTGTAAAGGGCCGGATAATAAATATTTCAGCTTTGCAGGACATATGGTTTCTGCTGTAACTATTCAACTCTGCCATAAGTAGGAAGACAGCGAAAGATAATGTTAAAACAAGTGGGCGTGGCTGTACGCTAACAACAGGGCGTGGCTTATGCTAATTACAGCATAACAGGTGGCAGGCCATAGTTTGCTTAACCCTACATTACTCTGCCTTTCCATCTAAAATAATTCCATTCTTTTATTTTATTTTCCTAAGTGGTTTGAACATTTATATCATCATAATTTTGACCTTATGAAGTGATCATTACTAAAATACTCTAAATGCTCATGGAATCCCTAAACAATATCATCAATAACAGCAAAATCTCTGCAAAAAAAGCTAAGATTAGAATTTTACACATTCATTTCTATTCTGAGATCGTTTCACAGAAACCATTCCATAAGGAGATAGTTATAGAACACACTCTCCTTCAATCACACAACAGGAGCCAATATTACACGTGAAAAGTAAAACAGTCCTATTGCAGTGATAGAGTTAAGAAGACAAAGTTTGGGAAAGCAAATTTAAAAATATGTTCCTATAATGTTTAATTAGTTTGAATATCAACTAAACTTAAAGGAGGGTATCCGATTAGTATATTTGCTTATGGCAGTTATTAGGGCTGTCACCAAAGACTCTTGGTTCTTCTGAGAGCATGGTAGGATTACATTTCCCAGCACATGCCCCTGAAGATGGTCTGGCCAATGTCATGTGAGGGGAAACAATGTGTGCACTTATACGAGGCTCGATCAGCCAGTGTGAAATTTCCCATGCTCTCCTCCCTATGCCAAAGTGACTAGGGAAGGACCCAGAGAGAAGGAGTACTATCAGAAGTCTCTGAGCCAGAACAATGGACAGGGCTCTCCCGTCATTCTACACTGGACATATAGTACGAATAAGAAATAAACTTCTATTTCATAAAGCCACCAAGATATGGGGATTGTTTGTTAAAAAAAAAAAACAGTATATACATAGAGGCATAACAAATATAGAGGCATAATTTTTTATTCACATAGAAAACAAATTTGTATAAATATCAATTTTTATCATACTCAATAAGCTAATAGCAACACTGCAAGTTTATGTGATATATTATTTTGATGGTCGCATTTTGGACTATCTATAGAGCATTAAAATAACTAATCGACTCATTTCATTAAAATAAATATAAATTATCAAGATGTATCTATTCAAAGCTGACACTTAGCATTATGAGTTGAACTGGTTTAAGCAAATCTTAATAAATTATGTTAAGGCAAACATTATATGCATTATAAGAATTTTAAGAAAGAATGCATTTTCTTTCTCATTAACATTAGTTATTTAAGTAAATGTGCAGAAGATAATATTGGCTTACATTTAATAATAAAATAGTAAAAATTACTCTATAATAATAAAATAAAACAAAAGCAGCTTACTCTAAATTAGTATACTATTATCCAGTATACAAACTATTTTCACACAATCGTATTTAACCTGCACAGTAACTTTGATTGTGAGAAACATTAGGCCCATTTAACAAATAAGAAAATTAAGAATAACAGAAAAACTGAGATTTGCTCAAGAATACACTCGTAGCTCACAGCAAAGCCAAAAACCTAAACTTAAATTTTCTGAAAGGAACTCTGGTGTTCCTTCAACTGTATCAATCCTTTTTTAAAAAATAGAGAGCTATATTGTCATTCTAAACTGTACTATGTAAGTAAAATTCGGTTAAGTGTCCTCATGAATATGTACAGCACATTATTTAGTTGTAGGATATTTATTAGGAGGTCATGTCTACCTCTTTTTTTAATGCATCAAATTAAGTTACCACATAGTTTCTGTTAAGGTGTCTACAAATACCACTGAAGCTCCTATGAAAACATGTATTCTTTGAACAGAAGCTATTTAGGCACATGATAACTCATTTCACACCCCGTTTTTTTCTTTTTTCTCCTCTTGCTGCTTGCCTTCAGGAATTTCACTCTGTCAGTATTTTCAATAAAGGATACATGCTTTGAAAAGAGAGTTTTAACACATCAACTAAACTTGCCCTCATATTTGTTGTTTTTATTTTAAAAAACAAGTTGAAAGAGGAAAAAGTTTCAGATCAGTCATTAATGCGCATTTTTCGGTGACCTGTGGCTTTCAATTGTTCATATTATCAATATTTCCCCCCAAAAGTACGTCAGAACCAAGAACTGGCCACATGGAATTCCTCTCCATTTAAAAATTAGTCATATCTGCACCCAAACCACAATACTCACACATGACCCTTGTCTGGCACAGGTACTTCTTTGGTAAACATCCTGTTATGTTTAATATGTACCACATAAATAACAATGCCAGTTTTCCAAGGGTAAGATTGCACAAGTCTAAAAAAATAATCAAAAGAAAATAGATTGGGAAGAAAATAAATATGTAGCATAATTACTGCCTGAAAGTAGACAGGCCCACACAAATGTAACTACATTCCTTCCTTATCAAATGAAATGCCTGAGAGAGTTACAAAAAGTCTTTTTCTGATAATCATCTTACCTAGTCTGAATCACATTCAGAGCCATACCTGCGTATCTGGTGGCCAATCAGATGCTTTATAAAATCTATAATCTACGATACATGGTGCAGGATTTTAGGGGTTGCAAAGGGTGAAAAGACAAGAGGAAAACAGATTCTTTATTTATGTATTCAGGACATGAACTTCATAACAATTCTTTGCTTCCAGTTTTGGGGTGATTTCTTGATCACAACGTTTGACAGTGACTGTTTTCCAAACAATTAAAAATATGTTACTGCAAACTATTCAAAAGTATGCAGATATATATTAAAGTAAATATATATATATAGTTTCAGAATACAAGCAATTCCTAACTTGAACACACCTAAGATGTGCAGAACTACCATGCTGACACCCAGTGTCCGGCCCTCCTCCTCTCACTGGGATGTCCAGTCTCTGTTAAATTTATACTATCTTGCTCTGTGTTCCCCTATTACAAACAAACAAATAAACAAACAAACAACAACAAGAAAAAAATGCTTCTTCACTCTTGGGAAGATTATATCTCTAATGCTCTCAAATCCCCTTCCAACCAGTGTAGGATTCTGATTACTAGGCGTTCTGAACTGAACCTCTTTGTGACTAATGTAACAAACATATGTAATGAGAAGAGAAGGTGATTAATTTATTTCATTACTGCTTTGGCATCTACAACACTATTTATGCAAAAAGTCAGCTTTATTGCCTATCAAATATGATTTTACACTCTGCAAACTTAACTACCATTCATAAGACATTTTCTCTGAGAAATGTGTTTTCACTCGGAAAACAAATAAACCTATGTAAAGGTTTTGAATGGAAGGAACATATGTTAATATCCTGAGGTAGGCTTTATTTTCATTAATTTAAATGGATGCGAAAAGAAACAGAGAATTAAAGATTCAAAACAATTTTTAAAAATTTTAGCTTCTGTTATTTCAGCGACACAATATCAGAATCATGTATTTTTGAAAAATAAGTATACATTTTCACATATTGGTATAAAGGAAATTTTAGTGAGATTGTACAGTCAAAGGTGGAAGTCACCTTGCAAGATTCTTGGCCTTTTAAGCCGCCTGAAAGAACCTTAACTTTCCTTAAAATGGGCTTCCAAAATTCAATATGCGATTCTCTGAGAATAGCCAAGAGACTAGTGAAATGCCTCAGAATGACGAGTGTACTAAATTAATAAGATAACACCTCACCGCCAAAGTTGCAATGACATCATCCCCTGGGAAACACTTACTGTCACCTCTGCTTCAAGTCCATTCATTTCCAAGTGCAGAGAGTGGCTTCATGAGATCACAAAATTGAACAGAAACAAATCTTATAGTTTTTCTCTTATCTTTTAAGTTACAGAAAGGTTCTAGACTCCTTGCTATGGACACGCATAAGACGTTACAGTTTTCAATAAACCTTCTGCATTTCCCAAATTGACCCCTTCTGAAAAGAAGGGTAAAATCGGGAACCGTTTGTTAAAATCACTCCAAATCTTTAACTATTTTTTCCCTAGTGTTTTTGTTTGTTTGTTTTTCTAATCAATTAATCATTATGCTAAACAGGCGAAATTGGGTTTGCAGTAAATCTGTGACAATTTGACATAACAGCATTAGCAATTCAATCTAGGTACAGGCAAAGTAAAAGTCCTGGTGGCTGGTTCAAAATATAGAAAAACTAAACATATAAACTACATAACTGGACTTCAATCTCTATATTCAAGTGGTAGAAAACAAGAGTCCTTTGTAACTATGGGAACTGCTTTTCCAAGGAAATGCTTTTCTATAACGCTTAACATGATGCTTTGGGGTCTTCAAGCTGCTGTAGGCCCTGGTGGTGGCCCTGGTATTTGCATTCGGGCTCTCAGAGTTCAAAATGACTGAGCGATAAGCCTGGACAAATCTCAGGCCTGGTTTCCAATATACTTTGTTGGAAATATACTCTGTTGTGGAAAATTTTGCTCTATTTGATGCCTTCAGATAATAAAGTCGTCTTACATTTTATTCTAACCTTTATATTGACCTCAAAACAGAATACAGTTTCCATGACATCATTCTGTCAACAGCCTTTCATAGAATGTAAGCGATTTCTTATTAGCTTTAAAATAACATAAAATTTAAAACACGGATACCCCTATGGCACTATTCTCAGAGATAAGTGTATCTCCATCAGTAAACTTTCTTTTTAAAAATCATGTATCTGTCCGACTTGGCACCCTCCTTACAGCCACCTCCTTAGTTCAAGTCAACACCTTCTCTCATGTGGACGGAGACTGTGGCCTCAAGCTTCCCCTCTGCCCCTCAAATGGCAGCTAGAGTCACATCACGCCTCCCTTTCAGTGGCTTCCAACTGAATCCAGAGTGTTGCCCTGACCTGCTGGGTTTCATGTGCTCTGGCTCTTGTGAGTCTCGCTAGGCTCCCTTCTTCCCCATAGATCCATCTTATTCCTTGAATACGCCCAAACCTCCCTCAGGATCTTTGCCATTGCTGTGCTCTCTGCCGGAACTCACCTTTGCACTCGTCTTTCCCTAGCTGCTGTCTTCCCATCCTTCAGGTTCCCACTGAAATGTCACCTGCTCAGAGGTCCGGAAGCAATCTCCCTCAGAACCCTTCCACTCCCTACTCCGGCTCCGCCATCCACTCTCTGTCACTCCATGTAAACTTCCCGCATAGCATGCACTGCCATCGACACTGGTTTTGTGTCTTTCATGTGCTGACAGATTGTTGGTCTCTTCAACCCCACTGAGCTCCAGGAGGGCACCTGCCCACCTGTATTCAATCCTAGTGTGTCTGAGGTAAAGAATAAACACATAAAAACTGAAGGCGGGGGAACTACTAAAATGATGCTTCCTACTATAACACAACATATAAAATCTTGGTCATTTTTTTTTACTTCTTTCTCTTCACAGGATCGACTAGCACTCTTTATGAACGGCAAGCCTGCTGCCTAAATATACGTTTCAATATTCAATATTTTGACTCCTTTCTCTTCATTGTATTAGTCACTGGGGCCTGATGATTGCTGCATCTAAATTCCAACTCTTTGTCTTGTTCTCATCTTTCAACAGCAATTCTAACCATCCCAATCAATATGCTTGTCCCTTTCCCTTGGGTCACTTCCATGTATCCTCTTTCTGACAGATGCATCTTCTAATGTCACTTTTAACCTGTCATTTCACTCCCCTCCCCCCCCAAAAAATCCATGTTCTGTCTTATAGTAGATCCCAAATTCACAAAAATCAAATTATATTCAAATGTAGTTTTCCCACCTGAATCAGTCAGGAGTATTTTCCACTGTTTTTTCAAACAATTCCTCTGGTCTACTCAAAGACTTACTTTTCTGACCTCAAGATAAATCAAGTTCATTCCTCTCTTTGTCTTTGTGCTTAGCCATGTCTGGGAGGCTTCTTCCCCTCCATCAATCAAAATCCAAACTTCTTCTCCAAGCATAGTTCACACTCGACCTCTCTAATTAAGCCCTGTCTCCCAGTGCCAGCCCGCACGTTCCTTCCCTTGTTCTCAATTCTTATAGCACTGAAACCATTGTTCCGTGTAACATTTGATTACATAAGACTTATTTCTGTTATTCTTCAGTTACTTCATATGGATATATTTTATCTTGCAAATTAGATTGCAAGCAGAGACTGTGTCCTTCACACCCCTGGCCGCGGCAGAAGATGCACTGACCCAACAGGAGCTGCTTACACTGACTCACTAATTTATAGGGTCCTGAGGATGAATCCCTTCAGCTACAAACAACAGTTCCAGATAACTTTCAGTTCCCAAACAGAGCATACGATCTCTGGCCCTTGACCTTTCCCACGTACACTCCCAATGCCTCCGTTCCACTTTTATTTACCTGGAAAATTCCTAATTCTCTTCTCAATCTCAACTAGAACATTTACTAAGGAAAAGGAAGTATCCCTTGCCCCTTCCTTACCCACTCATCTGTCCCAATATTCATGGAAAGTGTCACTCCAATCCATTCCCATTAAAGGCTCTTCAATTCACCTGACACACTGTACTGTAATTGACTATCTGCCCACTGGCCCCCCTGACTGGTCTGTGTGCACTTAGGCTCAGGTAGTTTACAACTTTACAATAGCAGAGTGATCGTGTTTTATTATTGTCGAATCAATAAACGAACGAACAAAAAAGTTGTCATAAAATCTACTGAAAGAGATATGAATTCAGTATGATAGGTGTCCGTCTAGTGTTACGTGTTTTAGATAAGTCACACAGCTCAAGCCATTTAGAATGCGCATCTGTCTTTAACTCCAAAAGTAATTATTAAGCACCCACTACATGTCAGGCATTGGGCACACAGGAAAATCTCAAACACATAAAAATCTCTTAACCTCATAAAACTTGCTCTTTCTAGCTGACAGAGGCAATGGAGCATGTTTTTTTGTTTTTTTGTTTTTTTGCTCTGTTTGAGTTAGAAACCACTGAAGAATTCTGAGCAGAAGGTTTCTTTCTGCAAGGATGCCGACACCGAGATGATGCCGGCTTGGACCGAAATGGTGTCGGTTTGAATGGTGAGCAGGAGTCAAATTATGGATCTCCTTTAAAGGCAGAGCCAACGATAGGAACTGGCTGAGGGACTGAAAGTGAGGTATGCAAGAAAGAGAAGAATCAAGAAGGGGTTTTAGTCTGTACAACTGTAGAAAGGAATTTGTGATGGGTCTGGAAGAGTATGATTTTGGAAAGCGTGTGTAGGTATATGAAGCGTTTCTCTAAAATTAGGCCTTAAAATTTAATATTCCATTTTGTATAATTGAACTCCCCTTGGGCATATTTCCAATGAATAGTAAAGGTCACTTGGGCTTCTTAGGCAAATTGATAACATTAAATAGAAAAATCATGCACAATTGTAGCCAATGCAGCTCCACCAAGCACTGCCTGTACCAGGCACCTTATAAAAGCCACTGTGATTTATTCTCCAAACTGTCTCAAGTTCTATTTTTAAATGACTAATACAATGCAGCTAGTGCTAGAGGTTACAATTTCTGGAACTGCTAAAAACCACTTCAAAGTTCGCACAATTATTATCATTAGCGGGTATTCATCGTTATACTTTGAATTTTATCAAATAATGTTAGAATGTCAAACGGACACTTGTGAAAGAACATTTATCCTGCCCTAGACCATAATTTAGTCCAAGGTCCAAGGAAGTGGCTTGACCTAGGAGTAAAAGACCATGGAATAAATTTGGATGACCTAGAATGACTTACCCACCTAAGAATAAGGCTTGAGATAGAACAGTAGGAGATCCAGGCTGTGAGGCAGCTACCTAACCAACCTAAATAATCAGCTACTGTGCTTAATGCCTGTAATTTGAGGTAAGGCTGGTAATAATGGTTTATTTATTTTTTTCATGTGTTGAAGTATATGTCTGCAAGACTTACTGAATTCGGGATTCAAAAAATGAGACTGTTTATAAACATACGATGCAACAGCAAGTCTGCATGATGACTAAGTCTCCTGCGGAATAATTTAGTGGTAGTCATGATGAGTTATAACTTGGACCTTCGAGTTTTCATTGGGCAGAAACAAACCCTTCTCACTCGGTCTGCTAGCATTTTTTCCTTCCAGACTCTAAGTAGTTTACACAATAAACAGTTATTTCCATAGTAGAAATGACCAGGATGTCTAAGCTCCAAAGTTAACCTGTTATTATGGTTAAAAATCAAGGTTGCCATTCTTCCAGATTTTCACAGCCACACAACTTTTGACCTAGCTAATGGAAATGTAAGAGTAAACATAATTACTTGACCTCTCGACAAAGGCTAAAGTCAACATGCTAAGGTATTTATTTCACTGGCAAGTGATCTGGCAGAAAGAGGCATTACAGTGAATTCACATAATCAAAGGAGACTACAAATTCTTCTCAATGGAAAATTTTAAGTGAGAGTTCATCCATAAATTGTCCATGTTCTCTTATTTAGGACTTTGATATAAAGTACTGATTTGAAAAACTTATACACTTCATAATTTGTCAACGACATCAGAGAATAAAATGAGAACTTTTAGAATCCTAATTCACACCCCAAAATGAGCGATTAAGCCCATGAAATGAAATCTCATCACAAGCATATGTGAAAGAGAAGAACTCCCTTTTGCATCTATATTTTCTTCCACTTAAAATGCCTTCATAACGATGATGAGTCAACTTCCTTCTCCATCTTGAAAATGAAGCTTTAAACCCACCTCTTTCCATGAAGCAAGACAGCTGTAACCCCTCCCCGTCCTCACAGCAGGGCAAGCCTGGCTTTCACTATGGGTCTGCATTTATATCCTCTGGATAGTTCTTGGACACTGAATGACTAGTAGAAAAGAAATCACTTGCCTATTCTGCTGCCTTAGAAGGTGCTGAGTACGTGGATGGTCCAGCCGAAAAAGAGACCATGTTCTACTACGTGACACTTTCTCACATTATAACAAACATCATCATTAAAAGGCAAAACAGCAAAGGTTTAGACTTCAATTATTTTATCATTTTGATATTTCAGTGTTAATTTTTTAGGCATTTGTGCTACAGGAAAAATATAATGTATAAAAAGAAAAGTGCTGAAGTAATTATGATAGACACATGTATAAAACAGGAACAATCTGTTGATATGTAAACATAAAATTTACAAATTGATAAAGATGATATCAAGTCATGAAAAAAAATCAAAATCTCAAATCCTTTCTTTCTACTCTGAAGAGTCAAAGATGCAGAAAAATTTAAAATGTCTCACCCCCCACCCCCAAATCATTTCAAGCCATATCTTGGCAATCCTATCTATTAGTCAAATGATTCAACTTCATTGCTTTTGAGTTTCATATGTATTTTAAACTTAACTCAGTATTCTGAAATGATAATAAATTCATTTCTACTATTCCTTTGTTTTAACCTTTAAACCCTCTTTTCAAAATCAATTTACTGAAATTTAGTTTTCTACCTTAAGTAGACCACTTTGACCAACTGTAAAAAAAAAAAAGTTCAAACAAATAAATTTTAGCTCACAGGCTGTACCAAAATTAAAAAACAAAATAAGTTGTCTCCTACCTATGGTTGTAATAACAGTGCCAGCAAAGAAGAAGGAACTTCCCAAGTCCCAGTGACTGATTTGATTGGAGGTGTTTCCTAACGGTATAATCCCTGCATTTATTGCTGCCACTATTTGCTGCAAGTTTAAAAAGAATTTTATCAGTACACATGAATCACACGGAGGCATCAAACAGCATATATTCCACCCCAGATGACTAATTAGACAGAGAATCAATTCAAAGAGAATCAATTGCTTTTTCATTTAAAGTATACAATATAGAGTAAAACTTTACACTAAAAAATGTAATAAGTTAAATTATATTTGATATCAAGTGAATGGATCTGCATGGAGTTTATCATATTGTACCAATATTCATTTTTATCATCCATTAATATATTTAGTAACTTATTACTATATTGACTAAATTAATTGTGACTTATTACTATATTGACTAAGTATGGTCAATAATTTTTTAGTAAGCAACACAGTTAAAATATCAAATGACAAACTACAACTTAAATAATATATAAGCGTCACCAAAAACACAAGCATTTCCAAAGTGCTAATCATTTTAAATGTTAAACATATGCAGCCAAGCCTGGGTTGTGTGTAACCGTAGAGGGTACATATCAATAAGATGCAACAAAACAAGGTACTACGAGAGAAAAGGCCACAGCAATTCACTATTAGACTTAAGTCAGTCCATTTATATCTAGATTCTTAGAATCTTTACAGGTTTTTATAAATTCTATGAGTATGAATATCCCCAAAGACCCATAGATGACAATCAGTCAACAATATTCATATAGGGACATTAGGATCTGGATGCTGCCTTGAGTAGAATTGAGAGACAGAAAGATGACATTAAAATCTCTTCTTCAATTGTTGGATATTGGGGGTGAAGGGGAGATTCAGAAGCATGAAATGAAGAAGAGAATATGTTAGGAGCAAATGTGTAGTAAAAGAGAGACATACAGATTGAAGGAAAAGATATTTTTGTTGTAAATACAGTTTTAAAGGTTATATAGTTTACTGGCGAATGGACAAAAAAAAAAACACACTGTGAAAATGGAGGAACCACCCGAGGAAGTTACTGTCAGATGGAAAAGAGCAGATAATCCAGAGCTGAAATGCAGGATAAAATCTCATTCATCTGCTTCGTTGTAATCTATACATTAAAACTTCAGTAGTTGTGTGAAAAGTCCATTCAATAGTAATACTTTTATTTACTTTTAACAATGATATATGTTCATTGTAAAAAAATTGGACCAACTCTAATTGGAAAAAAAAAAAACCTCATTGGATTGTATAATGTAAATATTTGCAACTAATTGTCTATTATATTTCAATAAAACTATTTTTAAAAAGTTGAAGAATCCCTAGGGGAAAAAAATAGAAAATACAGAAAAACATAAAGAGGACAATAAAAATTATTCATAATTCCAAAATTCAGAGATAACCATTATAAATGTATTAAGGTGTCTGGTCTTGGCATTTTGCTATACTCTTTATTCAGATTTATAAAATAGATGAAATGTATTCTCTACTCTTAATATTATTCTGTATGAAGTTCTTCCTTGTCATTACCATATTTACTCAATCACTACCCAATATGTAGACATATAGCTGTTCTAAAATGTGTCTTATTATAAAAAATGGTGCTGTGAACATAGCTGTGTATAAATTTTTTTTTCATTTCTGAAGATTTCCTCAGGAGAGATGGCTAGAAATAAATTTCCCAAATTCAAGATTACAAATATTAGAAAACACTTATTTATAGGAGCAAAAAGCTATCCAAGAAGGTTGCTACAATTTACAACTGCCCCCAACAATTTAAAAATGCATAGATACTATTATTACTTATATTAATATTTTATCTTTACTGAACTGATAAGAATTGTTTACATTTATATATCCATTATTGTGTGTGAAATTGAACACTAATGTTTTATCACATATTAAATGCACACAGACATACATACATGCACATATATGCACAGTGCACGATGAAACTCGTTTTGAGAAAACTGATTCTCTTTCTCTTACTTTATATCAGATAGGACAGGTTCGTCCTGATCAGGCTTCTTTTAAAAACGTTATTTTTTTTGCAATTACTAACCTATTATTCTCGCATAAACTTTAGAATCTTTTAGTTAATTTTTACAGAAATTTTCATTTCCATAGGTTTAACGTATTTTCATTGTTTGAATACATATGAAATCTATAAATTAATTGAGAAGGAACGCTATCATAATAGTGAACTTCCCATCAAAGAACATGTCATTTTTTCAGTCACCTTTAATATCTTGCAATAGAGTATTTTTATACAGTTCAGATAGGTCTGTAAGGTTATTCTTATGTATTAGTTTTCCATATTAAAGTATAACTGTTATTGTTATTGTATACACAAATATATATTGCCCATTCTCTGCACCAGCTATTCTCAAATGTTTTATTTCAAAACTACTTACATTATCAAAAATTATTGCAGATATCAAGGAGCTTTTATAGATGTGAGTTATAACTATTGATATTTATATATTTGTTCAAATTTCTATTTTCAAAATGTTTTGATTAATTCATGTAAAAATAACAATAAGCCCATTATATATTTACATAAGTAACCTAATTTTGTGAAAAATAATTGTGTTTTCCAAAACAGACATATATTTTGTGAGGAGAGGTATCACTTTATAATTTTATAAATCTCTTAAATGTTTAGCTTAATAGAAAACAGAGTCTAACATCCAAGGAATGTGCACACAAATATTGCTTCTGCAGTCAATATGTTGGGAGAGCATAGCTCTGACCTCATCAAACCACTGAGAGGGTCTGGGGACCAACCACGTCTTGAGAACCACTGCTTGACACTGAGCTTTTATTATTTGTTTTGTTTTGTTTTGTTTTTCTCTACATGGAAAACCAAAGTAAACAAGCTTATAGTTTACAAATAATGCCATTTTATCTCTGCATCTTTCAACAACTATGTTTTATTACTTTTCATCTCTCATTACATTGGCCAGTATTTCCAAAGCAACATTAAATTGTTGTAGTTACATAAAATCCTCAATGGCTTTAGTGTGTTATCACTGACAATACTAGCTGTTGGCCAGAAAGTAATATTTAATTAAATAATTATGAGAGCAAAAAAATAAAAAGGACAGATTAACTAAAACTTAAAAATCTAAAACTGTCTTTGGCAATATGATAGGAATAAACATACAAGGGATGTGCAGCTAACGTTGTAAGCACAAACTAAGTGATCTCTAGCTTTGTAACTCCCAGGAAAAACTAATGCTTCCAGTAAAAATCAAGGAAGAGGGGCGGGAGTAGGATTTAGACAGATTATAATTGCTTCCAAAGTATATTTTTGTGTTTTACAGATATTTCTTCAACACATTCATTTCTTTAAAAATACCTATCAATTGTGGTGTTAGGCAAATGGGGAAGCAAGAGAAGTAAAAACACGGGTGGTGGATAGATGAGAAAAGACATAGCATCTCTGTAGACTCCACTCCATTAAGTAAAATTAATTATTTTATTGACTAGAAGCAAGCTAATTCCTCCAACAATTGACTTATTATATCCTTCATGGCCAGCACCGTCACTTTAGCTTGTTCTTTTGCTTGTCAATGATGAGGTACAACATTACCCAGACTTGGATAAGGTCCACAAATCATTTAAATGCCAAAGAAGCAAATGCAGAGTTAGAAACAGCAATGTCTGGCAATGTGTGGGTTGTAAATGGCTATCACAGAGCTGTGAGTATTGCAACAGAGGCTTGAGATGGAACAGAGAATATGTCAAATCGCTATAAGAATGAGTCTACCATGAGGTCCTTTTTCTGAAATATTCCTGTAAATTTATTTTATATTTTTGTACAAGGTTGCTTGGTCAACGTCCACAGGAAACTGAATGCCCTTGGCAAGTGAACTGACAGCTAAGTATCTCTGCAATTTCAACATCAATTCAGGCCGTCAGAGCACTTAACAAATGCCTTCACGAGAACCGTTCCTGTATGTGCCATAGTATGCAACAAAAGTAACAATCATTTCACCAAGAACAAAAAATTCACTTTTCCATTAAAGGCAACTTTTGTGGACAATAAAGTCATGCTGGCAAGTTATAAATAAGTTGAACAGTTTAAGTTAGGGTGAAGGGAATGTGGGTCCTATGCATTTAATCCCAACATATGATTTCCTGAAATATTGATTAAAGAAAGGCTTCCAAACTTAAAATCTACTATAGAAATAGCTAGCATAAGATAATCTTGATTAAGTTCACATTCAATTTTGCTCTTTGGTTTACAGGTAATCACTGAATGAGCATTAAGGAAATGAAGTTGCATACATGGTCTAGTCAAGAGTTTGAGCTTAAATTTAAGAAACAGAACTCTAAAAGGCTTATCCTCATAGAGATGATAAAAGTAATTACTCATAACATTATGCAAAATCCTAGTTTCCATGACATTGATGGCTTTAAATCAAAGTTCACAGCGTTCTACTGTGTATTTGTGCATTCTTGAATTGTAAGAAGTTGATGTCTCAATGTCATCTGGCGTTTTGGAACTATAATCAGCCTCAACACCAAACATTGATAAGACATTTATTTGTAATCATATGAACTAGCACAGCCTTGGAACTCAAGGCAATCACTGACAATCATAAAAATGTTCTGAGAGTCCAATGTTTAGGAACAACTTTGTGTGTGTCATAAAGTACTTAACTGACTTTTTTTTTTTTTCTGAAGGAAAAGGTATTAGAAAGAAAGCAACCCCAGGGAAGGCCTGAGCAATACTCTGTTTTCAGAGTAGGTTATACTGTAGATCTTAAAATATAAGTGACACCAGAAGTCCTGATCTCACTTATTTTTCCTTTACTCAGATGCTCATCAAAACAATACAGAATGTTCTGAATACCATCCTCCTCTGTGAATATCATAATCAGAATTTCATTAAATCACGTTATTATAGCTATAATCCTAAAAGTAGAGTCACAGTAATTTGACATTTTTAAGCAATATAAAAATTCTAAACTGCTGGTAGAAAGTATCAACACCGAATTGGGTAACATCAATAATGTATGTATATCTGGTTCAATGACAACTCCTTTTAATGGGGTATTTGATTGATCTCATTCATTTCTCCTTTGAAAAAGGACATTATTTCCAATAAATTGGTATATGGCCAAATCCACATTTATAATTATAAATATACCAAAATATGTATAATTACATAGTTCCTCAAAAATTAATATAACTATTCTTTTGATAAATTTCTGTAAGGCATACTTTTCCTTTTTTGGTCATTATTTCCTTGTGGGGGAACAGTTTCATCCTGAGAAGAGGCTATTCTTTAGGGAAGGAATCAAATCACACATTCAGACACTGCATCTGACCTCTTCAACCATGCAGGCAAGATTATTTTGAAAGGCTTAAAGAATGGATAATGGGAAAAGCAAGATAATAAAAGATGCTCTCATTGCCAAAGCACTTTGTGAGAAGATATAATGGTAGGTATCACTACTCTTCATTTTTACACCACAAAAATGATCTTCATCTATCAATAATATGCCTAAGGCTGCAGGGCCCTTAGGCATCTCATTCTTAACATCTAGCTATATGTCAACATCATGATTACCTAATGCCAGATCATGTATAATGCTTTGAAAGGTTCTGGCAATAAAACCAGAGAGTATCTCAAAATGGCCTTTACTCTCACTGGCGCTGACTTCACATACAGCACTGGTGGAGCCTAGGCAACCTCGGTTGGCATATTTTAATCAATTAGAAGTCACCTTTTCTTATCCATTTATGTGTGCAGACTTTTTCACTATATTGGCCATATTGCTCTGCAGTGATATTTACAGACATCATTTGCACAAGAACCTTCTCTTCTACCGTCGGTGACGTGCAGTAGTCTTCATCACTGGGGCTGCTTCTTGGACCATTATACATATTAAATTAAGTTCAGCCAAGAAGCAGCATTATAGGGCTTCATTGAAAACTTACATCCCATGGTACAAAGGTATCCCATGGTACCACTGGGGAAAATCTCTGGAAAACTCTTATTCTTCACCATTTTGTCCCTTCGTGGTTTCTTTGCATGAGATAATATTTCTGTAATAGTACCACTTGGGGTCACTGAAAATCCAACAAGAGAAGAAACTACTTCTTGAAAGCCACACCATTGGCATGTGATTCCACCAAAATATTTCAGTAGCCACTCTCTATGATAATACTAGGTGGAACCATAGATATTGGCTTAGATAAAATTGCTAATATCTAAGCACATTTTGGCCTACAAAATGACAGCTTCATATTAGCATGCAAAAGAATGATACTCGTGTTTTTATAAATAGTGTGTTAAACATGCTAAAATTCATTGCAGTGCGATATTTATTACTGCAGCATTAAAGTTAATTTTCATAAGCAGGAAACTGTTAATAACAAATTGATCTATTAGAATCTTCTAGTTCTACTGTGAAGTGTATATACGTGTTGTTTTAAGGAAAAGCCTATATGTCTGAGAATGCTATTCTGAGAAAACATGGGCTAACTATTAAATCTTTATTAAATACTCAAGTTGATTCCAACTTGATATATATCTGAGAAATCAGAGGGTATTATCTAATATTTAAGATGATTACATTTTGTAGAAGTAAATTTGTATATTTGATATGTAATATTGCACACTCAGATATATTCGAGCCTCTAATTTGACGAATGAACTGGAGACGCATTACATGTAACTTAGTTTTTCAAAAATTCTATAGTTATACGGAGATGGCACTTGTTTTTTGTTTCTAGGGTTTTGTTTTGTTTTGTTTTTGGTATAGGAAAAATAGAGAAATTTACATAAATCCATAAAAGAGAAATGCCATAATTACATTCCACAATTAAATGGACTGTTATAAATATTGACAAAGGTCAGATATTCTAAATCTAACAAAAATCATTCTTTTTTAACTACATTTCTGATTTCATGTGGAGAAAAGAGATGGAGTAGTACATTTGCATATTTTATACAGAACACAGGTAATTAAATCATTCTATATTTAGAGTCTGGTAAAGAAACAAGTTTTTCAAGGTTTCCCCAGAGTATATCTTTCAAGTGAGCAAGGCGATATGCAATAACGTTTTTAATCTATTGTTTTTGTTGGAAACAATTTGAATCAAAATCTATTTCATGGTTTCGTAAAAAGGCTTTCAAAGTCCTTGAATGTTTTTCCAAGTAATGTGTGACCTAAATTTAACCACACATTAATTAGAAATTCTTACAAAGAAGCATTCTTAAAAAAAAAAAAAAAAAGACATAATTCCTATAACTTAAAAAAAAAAATAACATTTACTTATAGGAAGCAATTTCTGCATACCAGACTTTAGAAAGCACCTCTAAAAGTAAACATCTTGCTTACTTTCCCATGCCTTTCCTTCTTTGGGGGGATTACACCATTGCATGTCAAAGCTATTTTTACACAAGCTGATGAAGCATACAGCTCTTTCCTTGCTCTTCTGAAAGTGTAAATTTATTTCCTATTAGTAGAAACAAAAGCTTCAAATCTAACAGAGTTCGTTGGAGGGGGTTAGCATCAACAGGGCCAGAAACAAGAAGTGTACTTCCGGGTTATTGGGGTTTTCTCCTCTGGTTATATCCACTTTGGAAGATCTTTCTAATCATAAAAGGAATAAACAAATTATTGGGCATTTGGAGAAAGAAGAATTTTAAAAAATCACTCATGGTCTATAAATAGCTTTTGAAAACAGATATTTGGTTGTTGCTATTGTTAATAGTTAAAATCGTTAAATCTGCTTTCAACTATTTTCATATAACATAAGCACGTTTCATATAACAAGACATTTCGAAGTCATCAATATCTCACTTCATTGTTATCAATATCTCACTGAGCAGCTACATGTAACACCGTTTATATAACCATTTCTCTATCATCGAATGAATTTATATTACTGCATCCTGATTCAGTGACCACTTGCAAAGTGTTATAGAGATGATTTATATAATCAGACAAGGACTGAACTTGAAACAATGAAATGCTCTCATTCTTTGAGCCCTGCGTGAAATGACACTGCTATGCAGAAAGAATAAAACGGGATCAAGACCCTAGTCCTAGCCCTTACAACACTGAAGAAGCCAGAAAAATACTTGTGGAGCCGGCAGACTGAAAGCTGCATTTCCCCAGCTGTACATGTTTTCCTGAGTTTTCCTAGATTCCATATTATTGTATGACATGTTAATATTCCGTCAGAATATTAATCTCTGTCTCTCTTTCTGGCCCCCTTCCACCTCAGCAAAAGTCAGGGGGAAAGATTAACAAACGAAAAAAAGTTCGGAGCGAGAAGGTAAAGTCAGAAAGAAACAAAAGGGCAAATAGAGAAAAATATAAAGGTTGCTTAGTTAATAAAGACAAGACAGTTCTAGAAGAATTAGCTAGGAACTTAATACAACTTACAGTGACTCTATCTAGGAAGTTCTTTTAAAAGAGGGTGTCCTTAAAATAGGATTTGTGTAGGCAGAATACCGAAATCAAGGAGACACAGCATCGAAGATAGAATTTTTGTACCATTTTGCCCAAGACCTACCACAGTAGCTAGCATTTATGCACGCACTGTTTAAAAGGTCTGAAGTTCTAAACTGGTGAGAAAAAAAATGGCCCAAACCAGAACAAAGGGAGTTTTACTCTGTCAATTACATGCATCCATAGAATTCCCAAATTCAGAGATTCTGTTGACTTTTTCAATAGAATGTCACTGATCTCTACTCATTTGATTTTCCAGTATACTTATGCCTATATTTCCATAACAGATACAAGTTTAAACAGATTTTATAGGTTTTAAAAACAAATCATTTTTTTCCTCCCCTAAAAGACTACAACAAGCATTGAAAAACCTCAGGCTCTGCAGACACACACACAACCAACAAAGGGACTACTTAACCCAATTTGTATTGAATAAATCAAACGTCCCGCAATCAGGTCAGTCAATCTATAAGGGCCAAATATCACAATATCAAACTATTCCAAAAATATTCTGATAGATAGTTCCTCTGCTTCAGGCCCTATAAAATGTGTGTATTTCTCATTTCAACTGAGTTGACTCATTGCCATTAAATAACCCTGTAATAAATTCCTGCGCTTTTGGGTTCCAGGTAAAATTTCTTAATACACAGCAGAGTGAATTTACTAATGACTTGCTAACATTATGCAGGGAAAAGGAAGTCTTGAAACTGTTTAATATGTTTATATTTCTTGGTTCAATGTCACCAAATCAAGACAGCAAAAATAGTATATGAATAACTTCCCCAAATGTAGTGATTCATACTCCTCCTGTCTGAGCTTCGTAGCTTTTCTCCAAGTTTCCCCCGTCTTTCTCAATTACACACCCGAACACTCACCAGTTATAGTAAATACTGAATTGGTTGAAATCCATTTTGTTGAGAAACAGGAACTGATAGAATTTCTTATGCTCTTTCGAGCCAACTGGAATGATAGAGCTACCCTCTGAAAACTGTCCAGTAGTTCTTGCACAAAAATGCAATTAAACCCTGCCCTCGGGCACCTCTCGGGCTGAATCGAGAGTGTCACACCACAACCATCAGCCCTGACAACGAGCCTGGCGTCTTTCCCCATGTTTTCTACATTAGTCATTCACATATGCTGTATGGTTCATCTTCATTCACACAGGAGAACCAGTCCTGAAAGCATTTCAGAGCACCACAGCTGTGACAGGGAAGATGTCCCTGAATCTGCATGAGACGTGTGAGACCGGAGGGTCCTCTCAGAGGAGGACGGGTGTAAGAAGGCCTGGAGAAGCAGCAAGTGGGACCGGACATCCTTAGTGAGCACATCTCCTTCCCTCAGACCCCCTCGAACCAAGAATGTGGTTCTGCTGGTGAGACGTGCAGGATATGGTGAAACTGGGCAGGGAGAGAGAGGAATGAAAAGTCATGGCAAAGCCACAGGGAGTCTCTCGAGGGCCCAGAGAGGACATGGAGTGGGAAGAGTGCTGGCATCAGGAAATGAATGGATACACTTGGACCTCTCACTTTTTATTTTTAATCACCTACTGTGCATCTGTTGGGTGTCCTCTAGACAGCCACCTCTCTTTAAATAACTATTTGCAACTAGCAGTGTGAGACCAGACATGTTTCACCAGCTCATAAAAATAATCCTGTAGGGAGCAGCTCCGTAGTGTAGTGGTTAGCACGTCTGCCTTGCATGCAGAAGGCCCTGGGTTCGCACCCCAGTGGAGCTATAGACCACACCCCGAGCCTGTACAAGGAGACACCCCGCCTTCAGAAATCCAGCTCCTAAAGGGAAACTACAACATCCAATGAATGGTCAGGGGTAGAAGTGGGAGGGGGATTAAAGAGGGGAAAAAAATAATAATAATCCTGTGACCATTATCAGTATGCTATCTCTCAACAGAAATCAGATGTTATTTAACTTTCACAAAAGCTGAACCACAGAGGCTAAATGGATCACTACTTCAAGATAGTAAAAATAATAAATACAAAAATAAGTAAAAACAAAAAAACTAAAACATTTTTATTGTTTCAGTCTCTGGTCTTGGTGTTACTGTTTAGCTGTGTTACAGAGTTTGTTCCTTAGTTTTGAACATAGTTATCATTTATAGTCTTATTTCTATGTGAAAACACTTTAAAGGTTCCAAGCACTAAATAAATTTATAAATGATTTTTTTAAAAAAGAATTCGTTTATACATTTCAAACTGGGTGAACGTCCTGTTGATTTTATCCTCATGTGTACAACGTATTCTGGTCATCAGGCCTCTTTTATGACTTTGTCACATACAGCCTATGTGTTTCGTGGAATGCTAACTGCTCAAGAATTATTTGTGTCACATTTTGTGCTTAACTGATTTCTAAGGATACATAAAATCACTATGATGTATTTATAGAATAGATTGCATATTGCAGATCATGACAGAGTACAACTTTGCAGTAGCATTTGACGTAACTAATCTCTCTCACCTCGTAACATGCCTTCACTTGGCTCACAGAACACCACGCCTTTTAGCTTCCCCCCAGTCTCCCTGACGGCTGTCTCATCCCCCTCACCTGCGAGTCCCCGGTTCTGCTCCTCTCCACCCATCCACACTCCTAGGTGACTTCTCTTAGACTCAAGGCTTTAGATATCCCCAATATGCTCATAACTCTCAAACGTATTCTTTGCCGTGGATGTCTGAAAGGCAACTCCAACCAATCACACACCACATCAACCTCCTGAGCCTCCCCAAAACCTGCTCCATCTGATTGTTTTCTGTCTCATTAATTGGCAATTTTTTCCCAGTTCTTCAGTTCCAAAAGCTATGAATCATCCCTGACTTCTTTCTCTCACACCTCACATCAAATCGTCAGCTTTACCTCTGAAATATCCCAATTTGATCCCATCTCATCACATCCCCTGCTTCTGTCCCCATCCAGACATGATCGTCTCACCCTGGTTCTTGCAGTTGGTTCCACTCCGTCTGTTCCTCACAGGGCAAAGATGGTGGTCTCTTTGTCATTTAGATCATGGTCCTGCTTTGCCCAAAGTCCTTCTAGGGTCCTGCAACCTGCTCCAAGTAAAATCCAAGATCCCTAACACGGATTTACAGGGGCTCTACAGAATCTAAGGCCCTGTTACCTTTTTAGCCTTTTCTCATACAAGTTCTCCTTTCATTCATTCCTTCTAACTATGCAGCCTCTCCGCCAAGAGCGTGCCTGTTTCCCGGCCCTTGTTCTCTCTCTCCTCTCTGCCTGGAAAGCCCTCCCCAATCATCTATGTGTCCATCCATAGCTGACCACTCACAGACACGCCTCGTTTTACTCTACTTCACTTTAGTGCACTTCGCAGATGCTGAGATTTCTACAAATGGAAGGTTTGTGGTGACGCTGCACGTCCAGTAAGTCTATCGGTGCCATTTTTCCAACAGCATTGGCTCACTTAGTGTCCCTGTGTCACATATTGGTAATCCTCACAATATTTCAGACTTTTTCATTATTCTATTTGGTATGATGATCTGCAGTCAGTGACCATGGGTGGTACTGCTGTAATTCTTTTGAGGCACATGAACCACTCCCATATAAGACAGAAGACAGTGAATAAATGTTGTGTGTGTTCTGATGGCTCCAGGGGCCAGCAGCTCCCCTCTCTCTCCCTCTCTTTGGGCCACCCTATTCCCAGAGAGACAACAATATTAAAATTAGGCCGGTTAGTAACTTCACAATGGTCTCTCCGGGTTCATGTAAAAGAGAGAATCGCAGGTTTCTCACTTTAAGTTAAAAGTTAGAAATGATTAAGCTGTGTGAGGGAGGCATGTCAAATGCTCAAACAGGCCGAAAGCAAGGCCTCCTGTGCCATTTGGCCAAGCTGTAAATGCAAAGGAAAAGTTCCTGAAGGAAATTAAAAGTGCTCCACCAGTTTACACACAAATGATAAGAAAGCAAAACAGCCTTATTGCTGATGGGGAGGGTTTTAGTGGTCTGGATGGAAGCTCTCACTGGCCACACCCTTCCTTAGGCAAGGACCTAACGGTTCAAGTTTGTGAAGGCTGAGAGAGGTGAGGAAGCTGCCGGAACAAAAGTTTGAAGCTGGCAGAGTCTGTTCCTGAGGTTTAAGAAAAGAAGTTGTCTCTGTAACATAAAAGTGAGACATAAAGCAAGTTATGACTTAACTTTAGCAAGTTTTACTGAAGAGCTAGCTAAGGTAATTAATGAAGGTGGCTACACTAAACAGATTTTCAGTGTAGACAAGACAGCCTTCTACTGGGAAAAGGTGCCATTTAGGACTTCCATAGCTATCGAGGAGAAGTCGATGACCAGCTTCAAAGCTTCAAAAGGCAGACTGACCCTCTTGTGAGGAGTTAATGCAGCTGGTGACTTTAAGTTGAAGCCAGTGCTCATTGACTATTCCAAAGACCCCGGAGCCCTTGAGAATTATGCTGTACCTACTCTGTCTGGGCTCTATAAATGCAACAACAAATCACGGATGACAGCATATCTGTTTACAACATGGTTTACTGACTATTTTAAGCCCATTGTTGAGATCTACTGCTCAGAAAAAAAGAGATTATTCTCAAAATACTATTGGTCATTGACAACCAAGAGCTCTGATGGAGATGCACAACGATTAACGTTGTTTTCATGCCTGCCAAACCAACATCCACTCTGTAGCCCACGGATCAAGGATTAATTTCAATATCCAAGTCTTATTATTTAAGAAATACATTTTGTAAGGCAGTAACAGCCATAGATAGTGATTCTTCTGATGGATCTGGGCAAAGTAAACTGAAAACCTTCTGGAAAGGATTCACCATTCTAGATGCCATTAAGAACATTCATAGTTCATAGGAGGAGCTAAAATATCAACATGAACTTGGAAGAAGTTGATTCCAACCCTCATGGGTGACTTTGAGGGGTTCAACACCAGTGGAGGAAGCAACTGCAGAGGTGGTGGAAAGAGCAAAGGAACCAGAATTAAAAGTGGAGCCTGAAGATGTGACTGAATTGCTGCCATCTCATGGTAAAACTTGCATGGATGAAGAGTTGCTTCTTATGGATGAGCAAATGAAGTGGTTTATTATGAGATAGAACCTACTTCTGGTGAAGATGCTGTGAAGATTGTTAAAATGATAATAAAGGATTTAGAATGTTACATAAACTTAGTTGATTATGCAGTGGCTGAATTTGAGAGGACTGACTCCAATTTTTAAAAAAGTTCTACTGTGGGTAACATGCTCTCAAACAGCATCACATGCTACAGAAAAAATTGTTCATGAAAGGAAGAGTCAATCAATGTGGCAAAATTCACTGTTGTCATATTTTAAGAACCTTCCCCAGCCACCCCAGCCTTCAGCAACCGCAACCCTATGTTGATGGTCAGCAGCCATCGACATTGAGGCAAGACCTGCCACCAGCAAAAATAGTATGACTCGCTGAAGGCTCAGAGAATGATTAGCATTTTTTTTTTAGCAATAAAGCATATTTTAAGTAAGGTATGTCTTTGTTTTTTGAGACACAATGCTATTACACTCTTAATTGACTGCAGTATGGTGTAAAAATAACTTTTATATGCACTGGAAAACCAAACAATATGTGTGACTTGCTTTATTGTAATACTTTGTGCAGTGGTTTAGAATTCAACCCTCAGTATCTCAGAGGTATGACTGTATTATCTTTCAGATCACCATAGACCTTCCCCTAGCTCAGCACAATATGATCAGAAGAAACTCCCAGCCCCTGGCTTCACCCTGGGGACGGAAAGAGTTGGGATGTCAATCAAATGTTATGGGTTTGGGGGATGCTGCCCAAGAGACTGATTTCCATCTTGCACATCCCAGAGCATTGAGAGGACCCAGCCTACTAGGATGCCTGGGAGATACTGAGAACAACAGTGAGCTGGGAAGCATGCATCTGCTCCAGAAGACTCATAGTGTGGAGGTCAATATAGCTTGGTGACCTCTCCCTCAGGGGGGAAGATAGGAGTCCAATACTCTGACTTTGGAGGAAGAGGGGCAAGTGCTACCCAAAGTAATAGTTTCTGTCTTGCCTAACTCAGAGTACTGATGGAATGCAGCATACTCTAGGAACCTGGGACCACTGAGAATAAAAGAGACCTAAGTGGCTTCCAGCAGCTCCAGAAAACCTGCAGTACTGCTGACAGACACCAGGGGTAGCAAGAGAGCTCCTGAAAACAGCTCCTGGAAAAAGAAACTGGCAAATCCATCTATCTAATTGGGAATTTACAATTCCAGAAGAATCAAATCCACAGAAAAGATTTGAGAGGATTCTCAAGGTGGACTAACTGGAGAAAGTCTTTTGCTGTACAGAGTCAGCATGTAAAGACTGAGAGAGGTGGCTGTTACTCAAATGAATGGATCACAACACAAAGTTACAAGGCACACAAAGAAACAGGGAAGCTTGGCTCAATCAAAGGAACAAAATAAACCTCTAGAAACAAAAATATAATAATATACCTACTCATGAGGTTTTAAGGGATGATTAAATAGGAAAATAAATGTGAGTAAAACACTTTGAAATTTATGAGAATCACATAAATGAAATGTAATTCTAATAAATGATGACTGGCCATTTGCCTTCCTCTCTATTTAAGCACTGATCTTGGCCCTTGAAGCCACACCATTATAAAGATTTATTCTATCAGAAAAATTTACATTCAAAGAGAAAAAAATAATTTCTTAAAGCCATCAGGTTATAAAGATGAGTAATATGACAATAACTAATAGGCAATTTCTGCATTGAAAAATTATGAATAAGCAAAAAAATAAAATTTTTAAGAAGCAAAAATAATCAGCAGTGATTATTAATAAAGCTAAAGTGGATTGCCTGTGTGGGGCAGAAAGAAAAAAAATAGGTCACATACTGAGCTCTATTTGCTGCCATTCCAAAAACGGTGTAGCAAAAATAATTGGTCTCCACCTCTAGATTGTTCCCACCTGCCATCACCTTCAAGCTATTTTCACAATTCTGAATAAATCTGGGTGGTACTGAACAGTGGGACCGTTTTCAAACTCACAACAGCTTTCCTCCAGCATTGTTCTGAAATTCCAGGCCTTTTTTCGTTTTCCCCATCCAACACCAACTGCTTCACTTCAGATGACAAGAATCAGATGCTTTAACCCAGAGATGGGGTAAAGGTTGGGGAAAACAACAGCAAAACAAACCTAACACTTTTTAAGCACCTATATGCTGTACTTGGATTACCTCTTCAGTCTTTACAGAAACCCTATTTTATAGGTATTTTTTCCTCATTCCAGATAGATCATCTATAGCTTAGAGAGGGAAATTACTTATTCAAGATGACAACTTTAGTAAAGCGCTCAACTGGAATTTAAAATACATCCCTCTGATCCCAAAGTTTGGGCTTTTACCACTGCTACAACATAGAGGTCTTCTCCTAAAACCTAAAGGGCTTCTTCAGAGGTTTTTAGTGTCTCTTAGAATGGAGGCACAAAGAAGTGAAGTAGAAGTGATTTTATATAGGAAGAAGCAATGTGGTAGGTGGGACAACGATATAAGGTGTCAGGTTTATTTTTAATACAGAAAACGCCACCATCTAAAAACATCGGAGATTTCAGTATAGAAGTATGTGATGAGCCTGTTCAAAATTGAAGTCAAACAGGTGAGTATCTGCAAGAAGTATCTGCATATAGTAGGAGCTGAATGATAATAATATTAGTTTTGATAGTTTTCAATAAAGTTTGAATCATAACTTGTCTGTGTATTTTATACACAGAGGGCTATGAAGGGCAGAGGTAGCATTTAATCCATGGCAAGAGGAAATAAGAGAGAAAAAGTCTTAGCACAAGAAATTGGATTAAAATCAATAATAATTTCTTCCCTCAATCTACTACCCCAACTCATTAAAATGATGTAAAATCAAATATAAGATGAGGAACAACACGCTCAAATGATGACTCACAGGTAATATTCAGTCCAATTTGAGTTACATCAGGTAAGAAAAGCAGATTCTACAGAAAGATGAATATGTGCTCGATTAAAATGTTTCCAACAACCAGTCAGATCTCTCTCTGAATGAAAATTCTGGTGCTTTCTTTGTGACAAAGATTCTTAAGTGTGACTTATGTTTTATAAAAAAGAAATCTACAACAAAAATATAGCCATCTCCAAGGAGCCTAACTGAAATTTTAAAATCATTTTTGGATTAAATTTTAAATTAAAGTTTTTTCATAAAAATGTTATTCTACTATTATAAAATAAATTAAAACTAAATTAGTTTTTATTCAAACCCCCCATTTTTCTGTGCAGTAGTAAATTGCTTTTAGTTGAGGTTTAAAGAAGCAATGGTTAATCCTATCTCCCTAGACACCTAAAAGAAGGCAGTTACCAGAGTTATACTTTGGCTAGATCAAAGATGTGAGGTACAACGTGTTAATGATAAGGGGTGCCCATCTCCAGGGGTGGTCACATCACAAACTCATCTTTTCTATGTTATGATGGACACCGCCATGATGAACACCCTTTTTCTGCCTCATGTTTTCCTCTCATTTGTCTCAGCAAAGCCTCCTAAGTAGGTAATGATCGTCTAATCAGGAGGGCCTCCAGCAAGGTAAGCCCTTGTCCATGGGTGACCACTGGCAGCTCTAAGATGAGACAAAGGGAGAGAGAGCAGGGGGACAGACACTAAGACATACACAGAGAAGAGCAGGAACAGGAGAGGCTGAGAAGGAACAGTGGGAGGGAGGAAAAGAAGAAGAAAAGATGGCAGAAGTAAGAAAAGAAGGAAAAAGTACAGAAAGGAGAAGTCTATGCCAAGGAGAAAGGACTAGGGACTCCCAGCGGAACTGCAGGATGACCCTGTGCCATATATGAGTTGTCCCCTCCAACTCTTACTCTTCCTTTCCCCGCAAACAGAGCAATAACTGCTCTGTGCTGTTACCTGGATGAGTTCGTCGAGCTCAGTCGAATTGACACAGGAGTGCTGGGAAATAAACGTTTGCTTCTGGATCACGATGGTGGTCCTCTGTGAAATCTCGTGAGGCTGCTCCAGGGCTTTGAAGACGGTGGCGCCAATGATCAGATAGAGGACGACCACCAGGAAAATCGTGGAGACCGTCTTCCATTTCATAACATTAATGGTCGTATCACTCTCCACCCGAGAAGCAAGCACTGTGGGTTTCGTGGAAAATGAGAGCCTTGGTTTGGAGTTCTGAGCGGCAGATTTTGGATCCAGCAAGTCAGGTGCCGCCACTGACAATAACAGAGAACGAGGGTTAGGTTGGAGGAGATTAGCGGGGTGAGGGTTGGACTGGTTTGAGGGTTCAGCAAAGGTCGATTGAACTCTGCTTGCTCTCGTGGTGGAAGCTCTAGAACTTGAACCAGAAGTCTCCCACCCGGGTGTCTCCAGGACCACATAAATGGGGTCAAGGAAAAGGGGCTGGGTCTTAGCTCTCCACTGCTATTGGGGATCCAGATGGGAGATTTAAAAAAAAAAATACAAGAGGTGGACAAAGAAACTTAAAACAATAAATGCCTGTGTTCTTCCTAATTTAATTTCAAAAGGGATATCTGTCCACCATGCTGGTCAACAAAGACTTGCAGACCTCCTTAGAGTTGATGGTACTAAACTGGATATTTGAATATTCATGAAGAAGGCGCATGGATTATTCCTCATCTCAAGTACTTAACACTCTATAACACAAGAAATCATTCTCTATTTTTTTTCAAATTCATTATAATAAAGCAATTGTATTATAAGTGAATTTGTGACCCAAACATGGTTGCTCAAAGTAAAACATTAGTAATTTTCTGGTAAAACATGGTGGTAAATAAATGACTCAGTAGCTCAACATTTCTTTCTGTCTATCCTCTAAAGTAGTAAGAGAATGATTAAGCATTCTCTGTATTTTGTTATTTGATCTCTGACAATGTTTATAAAAACAAAAGAATTACTACCCACTATGGCACAATACTAGGCGCAGCCAAGATATGACAAATTCCTGCCATTTCAACAGTGAAAGTCATCAAGAAAAAAAAAGAATTAAAAGCTTGTCTACACCTTGGACACTACATGGTCTAGACAAGGCTAATTGCTCCATTAGAGAGGATTTATGTGTTCTCTTACAAATTCCCATATACTCTGAGGTGACTCTAAACCCATTTATTATTCATCTCAGCTATTCGAAAATATCATTAATGGATTCCTTTTTAGAAAATACAAGAGATAGTAGACTTCTACTTGCTAAGGGGAAAATAAACCATCCACTACACTATATTTGATTGGAAAGGCAACACCGAACCAGAAGAGGTAATAGAATGGCCAAATTATAGGGAACTTAAAAGGGCCACCAACTCAACCAGAATAATCAATTTAGCATACGTAAGTGTTATAGATATAAGTAAAATTAGTGCATATAGTACAGGTTTAACAAATTAATCTAATTAAAGGACACTTTAGGTAAGTATACAAGAAATCTCGACGAAATCATACCCAAACACCCTACGAGAACCCCAAATTACTTGACGATAAGAAGGGAATAGTGTCAGTTTCACATGACTTATACCCTGCCCTCTTTCTTGAGCACTACTGTGAGTAAAACATTGGACTACTACAGTTTGAGCTCATAAAATAAATCTTCAGTTGCCCATCAAAAAGAAGCTTTGCAAACAAAGCTATTCAAAACGCCAGACCTAAGTCATGTTGTGAAATGATGGCAGATAACAGAGGCATCCTCCACCAGCAAAGCGCTGGATGATTCTGACTTTGAAGAGACGAAGACAGAGCTCTGATGAGGTAACTGTACCCACGGCTCCAAGTGGACGTTCCACAAACACACATGACAGCGATTTCCTAGGGTTCAACCTGCTCTCTACAGGTCTGTACACATTTCCCTCCTGACACACTCACCTGCTCCGAATCAAGCCCCAAACTAGTAGACATCTTTAACATCTAATACTTAAAAACTTCGCTCAAAATTAGCACTGGATATGTGTTTAGTGCTTTATTTAAAAAAAAAAAAACCTACTTTTTTTTTTTTTTTAATAGAAATGCTGATCATAGTTAAAATTACTGTCATCGGCTGTCTAGCCACTCCACCCCACCTCCAAGCTGTTTGGTAATCTGAGCAAAAATAAAGGTCATAATCTAAAATTAAGCCATTTGGGGAATAAAAATAACAGAAAATCGCATAGAAGCTCCAATTATCTCTCGGAAGGAAGTTTCCCAAGCCTCTCCTCTCCAGTTATCTGTTCTCCTATTTCTGTTATTTCACACGAGTGGTTTCTAGTCCATAGAACTGGAAAACACCGAGACTGTTTACCTTGGTGCTCCCGAATGCCAATCTTAAACCCCAAAGCCCAACTAAAGCATTATCATGATACGCTTTTGGAGAAAGGGGACAGTTAAAAAAAAAAAAAAAAAGATTGTGTATGTGTGTATTAAGCAAATACAGGTCCTGATGGAATTGAACCATTTTAAGCTAGTGCCTTATTTTTTAATTAGCAGAAATATATATAATGCACATTTGGCAGACAGAATGGGCAGGAACTGGTGAAATACCAAAATAAAAAAGCAACAGCCTTTTCTCTCGGTGTAACATGGGGAACCCTCTGGGCTTCCACCCCCCCGTCGTTTGATGCATGATCAGAAGAGAAGCTCCTGAGCACAAGGAATCAAAGATTCGCCCCCTCCCCACGCACTCCGCAGCATCACTCCCTCCCTCCCTCCCGGGCCCCCCAGCACATCACGGTCTCCTCTTAACCCCGGTCCCCCATCCTCACCCAGGTATGTCTTCTTCGCTCCCGGGTTCTACGGACGGCTCAACACCGGGAGAAACAGGTTTTTTTCAGCACCACTGCCTGTCCCACCACGCGACTGGCAACAAGTGTGACCAGGGTCACCATGCGTCCTGCCCGTCGGCTACTCCCCAAAGGTTGACCCTCCTCCTCCTCCTTCGGAAACTCCCTCGAGGTGTCTCAAATCCATACCCAGAGCATATGCAAAACCCCCAGACAGCAGTGGGAGGTGGGGGGGGGGGGAGCAGCAGCCAGGGGAGGATCCGGGAACACGTTTGCCTCCAACCCCAGATTATGACCCAACACCTCGGACGGGACACGAAGGTGGAACACCTTCTCTCGCCGCCCGCGGGTCATCCGCAGCCCTCCCGGGACAGGCAGGGGCGGGAGAACGCGGGGCAGGAGGCGGAAGGGGTACCCGGGGGGTCTCACCTCCTGCTCTATAGCTGGGTCTCTCCCGCGAGGCGCTGGGAAGCATGAGGCATGCAGCATTCAAACTGTGTTTTTTTGGAAAAGACGGACTTGAACCTTTTACAAACACGCCATTGTACTCACTTCTTATTCAGAGACAGTCTGCGCGCTCCGAGCTGCACGGGCAGGCATTTTCCCCGGCTTTGTTTTACAAGGTGGGGAGAGCGTGGCTGGACGCGGGAGGGGGTGGGGGGGGAGCGTGAGAAGAAACGAAATCGCGGGAAGGAGGGGACACCGGCGGGCTGGGCAGAGGGCGAGGCCGAGGCCAAGTTGGGCTCCGGCGCCGCCGCCCCCGCGCGCGCCTGCGGCGGGGCCCGGGTCACCGGGAGAGCCCGGGTCCCGCGCCGGCCCGCAGCCGCCGCCGCCGCCGCCGCCGCCGCGCGCTCCGCCCCGGGCGCGGTGCGGGCCCGGCCGCCGCGCGGCGCGGCGCGGGCGCGGGGGCGGGAGGTGCAGCGCGAGCGGCCGTGCGCCCCGGCGTCTTTGTGCGCGAGCCTCGCTCAGCCCCTCTCCGCATGTCTTTGTGCGTCTCCCCCGGCCAAGCCGTCCGTGTCCCCGCGCGGGGGACGGCGCGGGCTCGGCCGCCCTCCGCGTCTCTCCCTGCCGGGCTCGCTCCACTCTCCCCTGGCCGGCTCCTTCCCCTCCTTTCGGAACTCCCTCCCCCTCGCGTCCGCACCCCCACCCCACCCCACCCCCGTCTCCCGCCGCCCGGGCTCGCCTTCCGCACCCCCCACCCCCAGCCCAGCCCTCGCCCGCGTCACCCCTGCCCGATGCTCCCGTCCAGAGCCCCCCCTCGGCGCCTCCCCGCCCGGGGACACAGCCATTGGGTTCACCTGCTGCCTCTCCTTCCCTCAGCCTCTTCCACTAGCCCTGCCTCCTCCCCAGATCCTCACTCTCGGGCACGCCGGGCTCCAGCCCATCCCCTTCCCGCGCGGGGCGCGGGTCCTCCGACCCCTGCACTCGGCACCTCTCCTCCCTTTGACTCCCCAGGGTAATACAGAGAAGTGCCCCCTTTGGCGTCCTGAGGCCCCTGGAGTGAGGGCAGTAACGAGGGTGCTGGCTTCCTCGGGTTTACGCCTGGGGGAACCCCCCACCCCATCTCCAAGTGCGCTTGACCCCGGCAGGGAGCTCTGATCAGAATGTTCTGGACCAAAGGGATGGGGAACGCACCGGGCGCCAGGGAGAAGCCATCGAGGGGCGCAGAGGGAATGGAAGAGAAATCGGTTAGGCTCTTGGGGCAAGGCGACTTTGCTGGCGAGAGAGGGGCTGCGAATGTTCTCGGTAGAGCAGGGGTTGTGGGGGACCTCGGACCTCAGTGTGACTCCGAGTCCCCCCGCACACTCCCCGCTTGGCAAGCACCAGACCCGCCCAGACTCGTAGCCCGCCGCGCGGGGGCAGCGGGACTCGTGGGGACTGGGCTGGGGGAACCGAACCCGCAGCGCACGGGTAGGAAGCACGCCGGGTTTGGGCTGCCAGGGTAAGAGGCGAGTCCTCTAGCACACACGAATTAGCGGAACTTCGGTCCGTTTGTAAACTCTCTCTTCCTTTCCACTTTCTCAGCCGAAATCCCCAGCTGACCTCCACCCTCCCACCTCCATTGCCATTTGAGAGAGAGAGAGAAGGAGGGAGGGAAGGGCAGTTTATCTTCCAGAAAGCCTGCTTGGCCAGATAGGAATCTTTTCCCAGTTTCAAGGAGAACTTTCTAGTGAAAGCTATAGACGTGAAGGCCGTAAGGTAGAGCAGAAAGACACTTGGTTGTAAAAACAAAACAAAACAAAACAAAAACAAAAACAAAACTGTTGTAACCCTTTACAAGACTCTGGCCATCAGAAATGCCTAATTATTGTCAAAATTCTGGAATAGATGGAGCACCTCTTTCTCCTGTTAAAAATCTCTTCCTTATTAGGAATTCCTTCCTGTTGGAATTGAAACATGTTTTTCCTGACTTCTGCTCTCGATAATAATATAATCGGATGTCCTTTCGAAAATGTGAATCTGATCCTCTTGCTCCCAAACTTAAAATCCTTTCGGACTCTCTGGGTCACATAGAACGTGCTTCCTGGTGGCGTCTCTTCAACCCCAGGCCTTCCTGTCACTTTTCCTCACACATCTTCCCCAGTCCTCTCTCCAAATTTACACGACTAAGACTGTATCAGCAGAGTTTTCCAGGAAAACAGAGCAACAGAATTGTGTGTGTGTGTGTGTGTGTGTGTGTGTGTGTGTGTGTGTGTGTAAAAGATTTATTTTAAGGAACTGACTCACAGGATCAGGACGGTGGTGCGGACAAAGCCACCTGCAATGACTATGGCGGCTCTGGCAGACTGGAAACTCAGCGGAGAGCTGATACTTCAGTCTTCAATTTCTTCTTTTCTGGGAAACCTCAGTTTTTGCTCGTAAGACCGTCATCTGATGATACGAGGCCTACCCACATCATCTAGGGTAACCGTTCCTTAAGGTCACCTGATAGCAGATGTTAACCACATCTACAAAATACCTTTACAACACCTAGATGAGTATTTGCTTAAATAACTGGGGACTAATCCCTAGCCAAATCGACACAGAAAAACTAACCATCTCTCCCGAATCCTGGCTGTTTGCTTCCCAGAGACTTGTGCTTCTATCCTTGTACTTGTCAAATTGCCTCTGCACTTGTCACATTGTGATGTGCTCATAAACTAGACTGTAAGCTCAGGGAGGGCATTAACCACATCATCTCTGTAGTCTCCATAGTATCCACAATGACTAGTGACTGGTACTAAACAGGTGTTTGATAAACATCTGAATGAAAGCGTGATAACTGATATCATCCACCTGGTCTCCTTCCAAGGATACCCAACATATGTAGGAAATGAAAGGAATTCACTACCCTCAGAATCATTGTCTACCCTATGTTAGGCTTTTGTTCTCCAGATGAAATGATCCTAAGCACTCTGAATATTCTGCATTTTTTGTTCTGTTTTGTTTTGTTTTGTTTTGTTTTACTTTTCCCCTTCTGTTCAAACACTTGATGATCCTTTTTTGTTCCCTCTGGGTTTTTTTTTTTTTTTCAAATTTAACCATACCTTGCAGTTGCTAGTGCTCTTAAAAACCGGCTAATGGTTACTGCAGTGAGAGAGTAACTGGTAGTTTGACTATGCCTGCATAGCGCTTCCTTTTTCCAGACTCATGGGATGTAGGACTCATCGCCAGTTCCAAACGCTGAAATGCCGTTTTCCCTTCTTTATCAGTTCGTAAGTAGCAGCTGCCCTCCGTGTTCCCCTTTGCATTATTCCCACATTAAGCACACGTGTGCGTAGAGTGTCGCGAGGGAAGGTGGATGGATTTACTTTACAGAGACATTAAAACGAGATTTTAAAAACAAAAATAAATTTCCAGTTGCAGGAATAAATTTCTATTAGCAGGAATCACTCCACCAAGCGAGCCTCATCCTCACAAATAACTCGAAAGAACCAAGAAACCAGTCCCCACCTGACCTAGCCCTGCTGTCCACTGCAACCCCTCACAGCCCCCTCATATAAGTCTCCTAGCCCTTTAAGAGTCTTCTTGTTCCAAACAAATACTTACTCACATCTTTGAACTAAGAGTCAAAAGGGGAAGTAGACTAGTTTGTATATCATTGCAACTGGGGAACAAGGAAATGGGATGGTTTATCCTGTTTAATTGTATGCCCGCATTACGCAATACGATACGTATAAATCCCATCAAAAGTGTAACAGAAAGAATACGTAGACTCGATTTCTTTCATGATGCAGGACTCCTCCACAGCCCTGAACTTTATTTTAACGGATAGGGAAACCTGAATATATAATATAAAGCTGTAGGTCCCCAAAATTCTTTACTGCCTTCACTCCTGGGCTTGCATAGCAGCTGTTCTGCTCTAACTAGCAACATAAAATACACAGGACTTCACTTTCATGTTTATTTTGCTTTCTGATTTTGGCATACTTAAAATGTCATAGTAAAAAAAAAAAGTGCATGCCACTGTCCTTTCCATAATCCAGTCGGACCTGGCATTTTGGAATCAAAGTGACTTCTGTGGTATCCTGACTCCACCATTTCTGAATTAGAGGGAGGCCCTTTGTCTCTCTATCAGTTTCCTCATCTACAAAACAGATAATACACTGAACTCACAAGAGATTGTTACAAGAATTAAGGTGAAACAACATATATATGTTTAACATTGTAGGTCCTCAAAAGAATTTTATCCCTTCCTGTGCTTGACCCAACCCCATGAACCAGGGGGCTCCTGGCCAAGCAAGACCACCAACAAATTCCAACTCTATAATGGATCTTGCCATTTATATTATCTTCTGGAAAACACAATTGCACAGGTCTAAGATGAAGAAAAGTGAATCATTCGTTAAATTCATTTGTTAAATGAATCATTTGTTAATGCGCCAACAGGACTCTGTGGATATAGCAAGGTCAACACCTTCATTAAGTCTATGGTTTAGAGAAGGGGTTGAACAAACACAAAATTAAAACTCAGATACGTGCGATAAAGAGAAGGTGCAGGGTACTACGATGGTACCTCGTGTTGGAGGGTCAGGGAAGTCCTGGCTAAAGAAGTGACACTAAGACTGGGCCCTGGAGGTGAGCGAGGGTGGAGACGGAGAAGTAGAATGTAAGGAACGAGCCTCCTCAGGGGAAGGGTGAGCATACAGGAAGCCTGTGGCAGGGAGAAGCTTCGAGGATTTGGGGAGCTGGGATAATAGTCAGTGATCAAGCCGGAGAGACAGGCAAAGACCAGGTCGTGTGGCACCTGGATTTTAATTCATGGGACTTTGATGAATTTTCAGCAGAAGACTAACCTCATCAGATGGCATTTTAAAGGAATCACTCTGGTTTCTATGTGGAGAAGAGACAAAAGTTGAATAAAAATGTACGTATATAGACAGTGAATTTAGATGACATTGCTTTAGCCCAGGAGAGAGATTTATGGTGACTCGGAAGAGTTGAGAAGTGGCAGTAGATCGACAGGGCTCTGAGATCTATTGGGTGTGGGATAGTGAGGGAGAGGGTGGGCATTTCCCAAGAGGTTCTGGTTGGCTGCAAACTCGGGGTGTGGGGATGGCGATGAGTACCTCATTGAAATGCCTGCTTGACAGTGAGTACCTCACTGAAATGCCTGTCTGGTGTGGCCCCTCTGAGGGCATCTGCTTTCCCCTCTCACAGCTTGTGGGCCTCATCCCTGACTGTGGGTACAGTGTGTGTCCTGCGTCTCAGCCAACACAGTCATAATTCCTCAGTCTCTCAGCTGGTTCAAGCATGGGCTTGTGAACCATTCAGCCAATGAAATCCATGTCGGAGTTTCCGGGAGAAGAGATTTGCATGCTATGCCACTGATCTTGAACCTGAAAGCCCTGGAGGCTTTTATGCCAATAACAGAGGAAAAGCTGCTGGGGAATGAAGCCAATACAGAGCAGACGAAACCAAGGTACCAGGTCCAGGTGACAACCTGTATCAAGCTACACTGTAAGCTGCTCACATTTTCTTTCTGGAAATGTGTTGAGATTTCTGATACTAGAAAGCAAGAGTCCTAATCACACACTGCGATACAAAGAACTGGAAAAAGTGAGAAATAATTTAGCTATATGGGAGTCTTTAAGTTGACCCACAATGATTCCTGCCTCCTGGTAGTGACGTCCCTGTGTTACTCCCTTTCTTTGAATGTGGGCTGCTAAGGAATAGAATACAGCACACGTGATGGGCTGTCCCATGACTAGATTATAAGAAGACCTTGGCTTCCTTCTTGGGTGCTCTCTCTCATTACCTCTTGGATCTCCCCCTCTGCTGGAAGCCGGCTGCCATGTCCTAAGGCAGCGCTGAAAAGAGGCTCACTTAAGTAAGCCTGGGAGTGAATCGCCTGGGGTCTTCCAACAGCCGTGTAAGAGGGCTTGGAAGCAGATCCTTCCCCAGTTGAGCCATGAGATGACCGTAGTCTCAGGTGACACCTGGAGCGTAGTCTCTTGAAAGACCCTGGGGCAGAACCACCCAAGTAAGCTCCTCTGGGATTCCATCATACATGGTTCCCGTTTTCAGCTGCTAAGTTTGGGGACAATTTGCCACGTAGCGATAGGTAATAATACAATTTCCAAGAGTTAAATATTAAGCAAGTTGATAAAGTGTCAGTCAGACCTAAGTTACACAAATTACTTTAAGAAGGTAATTCTTTAAAGGACAAAATTCATTCATTTTGAAATGTTCACATCTCTAAAATTAAAATGTGTCAATCAGAAGGGAAGTTGGACGTGATTGTAGGAAGAGGAAGAGAAGAGGTAGACGTAAGCGGTGCCCATCCAAGCATAGTCTAGGGCAATGGGTCTCAGACTTGAGTGTGCATCAGAATTACCTAGCAGGTTTGCAGGACACAGATCGCTGAGCCCACCCCAGAGTTTTTGATGTATCATGTCTGGGGGGAGGGGGCTGAGGACTGGCACAAATGACAAGTTTCCAGGTGATGCTGATGCTATAGTATAGAGAGCACACTTTGAGAATTCTGGATGAAAAAAAAGAAAGGATTTGGGTCCACTCTGCTCTGATAGCTCACAGTTACAAAGGCTGGTTCTGCACTGGTGAACAATTGGGCTAGTGGGCAACTCAGGTCCCCTGCCAACTACGCTGGCAAATCATGGCAGACACTGGCACATATCACTAGTCACCCTCCATCGCAAAGGTGAACAGTTCAAGAGTTCTATTTACATCACCACCTATATGAGTTAAGTCATTTATGGTACAAGAAATAGATTTCTTCACTCATTCAAGTAGTGTTTATTAGGCACCTTTTGTGTACCAGAAAGGCACATTTCTAACACTTGGGGATATACAGTAACAAAGAAGATACACCAAATTTTTATAATCATGGAGTTAAAATAAAGAAAGAATGGAGTTAAAATAAAGAAAGAATGACATGATTAAAACTATGTCTATGTCTGTTTAGTAAAACATCACTGGGTTGCTGAGGTTTTTGATTAAAGTACCTCATTTTGAAAAATAAGAAAACTTCATTTTACCATAAAATTTGGCAAAATTCATCAAAATCAAGCAGTTCATTTTGTAAAAAAAATAAAATTAACGTCACTCCAAAATATATAACACTTAGCAATATCTTTTTTAATGATTTTGTATATTGCTAACTTTAAAATAAACACATACCGAAAAATATAAAGATACGATTTGTTAAATGTAAACAAGAATCTCCTTTAACGGTATTTCTTAGTCCTGTGTGATTTCTTTTTAATTTTGAAGTTAAAGTCAAAACACCCACTTTTTGCATGCAAACATGGGTGCTTTACACACAAGGATTTTTAAAAATAAAACTAATATTCACATATACTTTTGCTCACTAGGGAATAAGAGAACGAATAGGGCATTGTGAAATAAATAAATCCTTATAAAATGATACTTTGTTATAATAGAGGAAGCTCAGAAAACATTAGAATTTGCTTAGTTTACAGAGTAAGCCAAGTATCACAAACTGTCACTAGGAAATGAACATTTGTTGATATGTATCTAGACTGACAATGAATTCATTTGATAATTTTTAAGTCTGCCAATATTAAGCAAACTAATTATATCAAATGTGATGCTTTGTATTAAAATCAACCATGAATCCAGAGATAATTAGAGCATTTTCCAATTTTTCTTGATGGCTTTCATTGCCTAATGAATTTTCAGCACATCCAGTACTTTATTTAAAACTCGTCTTTGTTGTGAACACTTGACAGTTCAGCATTTTGCCTTCACTCGAGGCCACACAAATTCTGATAGCAATAAATGTGGCTTTGTAAAGGAAAAAAAAAAAAGGAATTTCTCTTCTAAAATGAAGTCACAAAACATAAAGGCAATAATAAAAAAGCAAATAGAGAATGTGATTATTTGGACTCTCCTAAAGACATTTTTTGATGTGTTCAATAACCAAAGAACTTAATTTTACCGTATATATAGAATTTAGCTTTTCTTTACAACTTTTTTTGCATCTGTGATTAGAGCACTTGAAAGCCTTGCCCAAGTTAGGGCAAGTTTGCCCTTAGCAAAGTTTATGGAAGAATTGAGATGAAAATCCGTACATCACCCAGGGCACATTTGTTCTAGAAGAAAACCCCAAAATACAGGAGAAAGCAGAATTTTTTGGAATTTCAAATTTTGTTAAGATGGTTGTGTGATCTCTCCAAAAGAGTGATCAAGGCAGGACTATCACGACCAACACCTGTCCCCAGGAACTTCACCACTGGCCTCATCTCCACGGATTAAACTATTCTCCATGCCACAGCCAGATGGATCTTTTTAAGTAAAATCTGGTTAAGCGGCATGCCTGATTTAAAGCATGCACAACCTTTGCATTGCTTTCAGGATAGAGACCAATATGCCAAGGACCCTGGATATCCTTGTCCTGTCAATACAAATGGGAACAACAAGGACAACATAAGTAACATCTGTCGAGACAAGGGCCAGCCATTCTTTTAAGACTGTTTCATTTACTATCTCATGTAATCCTCATAATAACCATAGGAGGTAAGTACTGTTATTATCCTCAGACAAGTTAAATAACTCTCCCCAAGGTAACATAGCTAGGAAGTCAATACTTCCTACCATAAAGGGTCTGCTTCACCAGGTTCCACAATTCCCTCTCTGTGGTTTCCAGTTTTTTTGAGTACACTCTACTCCTTTCCCATGAGCCTTCAGTGTTTCTGGTCTAGCCTATGTTTGTTCACAACCCTCATCACTGGAAGTAACTTCTACTCATCTTTCAGACCTCAGCTAAAACACAGCTTCCTCAAAAAAGACCCCATAATCTCCTAACTCCCTAACAAGACCAGGCCACCATCCCAACAGACACTCCCATCACACTCCATACTCTCTCTTCATCAACCCGGTCACAATTGTTATGGAATGACTTGTTCAAATCATTATTTAATAACGGCCTGTATTACTTTCTTGGGCCTGCTGTAACAAAATATCAGGCACTTGGGCGGCTAAAAACACCAGAAATGTATGGTCTCCGTTCTGGAGGGTAGAAGCCAGAAATCGAGGTGTCAGCAGGGCCACGTTCACTCTGACATCTCTAGGGGAGGATGCTTCCTGTGGCTTCCAGCTTCCGGCGTCTGCCAGCAGTCCTTGGCATCCCTTGGCCGGTAGATACATCGGCCCAGTTCCATGGCAGTCTTCTGCCTGTCTTCGCACTGCTTTCCCTCTACTTGTGTCTATCTCTGAGTCCCAAACCCCCCTCCCTTTTAAGGACACTGGTCACACTGACTAAAGGCCCATCCTAATGACCTCATTTTAACTTGATTATCTCTGCAGACACCCCATAAGGTAACATTCTAAGGTACTAGGGTTAGTACTTCAGTCTACCTTTTGGATGGGACACAATACAACTCATAATATCACCTAAGACAGTGGTCCCCAAACTCTTTGGCACCAGGGACCAGTGTTCCTATGAGAATCTAATGCCTGACGATCTGAGGTGGAGCTGAGGTGATGACCTGTGCTGGGGAACAGGTGCAAATACAGGTGAAGCTTCGCGCACTCACCTCATGCTGTGCAGCCTGATTCCCAAGAGGCCACAGACCCATAGGGGTCCACAGCCCCAGGGGTTGGAGACCCCTGGCCTAAGAGGGAAGATACCATGCCATACCATAGCAGGCACAAAATCCATATTTATTAAATGAATGAAAGCCCATCTTAAGAGGTATTATTGAAAGAATTCTGCAGTTGATCAGGGCTTGGAATCTCAATGCCTACAGCATCTGGCAGTAACATACCCACATGAAATGGGCCCAGTGAACTAGAGGAGATATTCTGATCAGCATTAGTCTATTACTACCATGAAAGAACATCAATCTGATTTTTCACAGGACATCAGGTATCTGAATTGTTTTAAAATGGGAGCAACTCAATGTTGATAGCAATAATAAATGTCTGCAGGCTGAACACAGTCCCAAAGCCCCATAATTACAGACTATAGGTTAAGGTAACATCAGAAGCCCTGTAATGTCACATCTACAATTAAATGCAATGGTTCTGTTTTCTGGACTATAGTAAGTATGAAAACATTTTACTTCGACTGCAGTCATGCACCCCTAGCACTAGAGCGAAGAGGGCGAAGCAATTCTCTCGGGCACAAAATTTAAAGGGGGGTCAAAAACACAATAATCAAGGTAAATATTTTAATGCAATATTTAAAAAATTGATATTAATGCAAAAAATTCACAATGAAAAAAAGTTCAAAATTTGAGATCAAGACAGAATCCAACACTGCACTTGCACGATGAAGCCCCATCCACATCACCCTATTCCTAGCCCTGCTGGCCTATTTCATGAATACCAAGCTACCTTCCCTGCTAGATCACACATGGGGACTCTCTTCTATTGCATCAGCTCCCCTTTCCTGGAGGTCCAGGTACAGAAGAAGCAACCCCTCGCCTATCCAAAATTCTATGCCCACACATGCATCGCACAGCAAATTTGGTGAATTAACTTACACTTCCTGTGGATTCTCCAGTTCATCTACCTCTTTGAAAGAATGAATCTATGATACTGTCATTTCTTGTCCCCTAAGACGGTGCTACTCTCTTCTGATGGAATGACCTTGATTATACTTTTTCCCAGGCATCAGCTTAATATCTATTTACTTCTGTCACACTACCACACTGCTAGATAATGCTTCAGATGGGAATCTGGCTCTCACCCTGCAATAACTTGCTAGTAGAGCCCAACAGATACAGGTTAGTTACCACGGAATGCTCTCATATTGGTTCAGCTTTTGGCTTGGAAATCATATCTATGGTATTTTAGAGCTAGATATTACAGAAGGCACTTTCAACCTTGCCTAAGCAGCCTCTGAAAATACAGACTTTCTCATCCATCACCACCACAAACCCCTCCATGAGATAATTAATGTTCATGATTAGGTATTGACAGAGGGCAAATTGTTAACTCTGGATTGTCACAATCTCTACAAGCTTCTTTTGGACCTTGAGAGTCATAAGATATCACAGTATCACACCAGGACTAACAGCCAATTATGCAAATATATCTAGGAACTGCCAGAGCACCCATTGGGAAAACAAATGGAACCAGCACAGAAGCTTCAACACTACATAATCCTTGAAACTGTAATTTGAATAAGAACAAGATAAGATGAGGAAAGTTCAGCTTGGCCCTCAGTTCCTGTGAAATCTGCTTCTTCATACTTTAGAGGATAAAAAATATAATTAGGTAATGAATGTAATTTGATCAGAAAGTTGCTGGATCATATATGCTGACAATACTCATATATGTTGACAATACTCCTCTGTGAAACTTTCCCTGTTCTTTGCCTCTGATCAATTTGATCACAATCGCCATGTGTCCTGATATCCACTCATAGCACCTTCTCCACCTGGGTATATTTGTCTGCTTCCTCTACCAGACTAACAGCTCTCTAAGGACAGGTACTTTGTCCGAATTCTTTTTGATTTCTCAGTAGGAATTCAAATGTGTTTTTTGATTAATACGAATAAAAGATCACCACTATTACAACACACTCAAAATCACCAGCTCTTCTGACCTTCAAAGAAAGATTTCATGGTAACGGTGACATTTATCATCAAAAAACATTTAATTCACATCGAGATATTTTTGGTACATTGAAAGTCACCATATTTCTTCCAGCCCCTTTATTAACCCAAGTCATTCTATTATCACACAGATTCTCAGACTCTGTAGACTATGAAATGCAGCATAGTCCACTGGTGAAGATTGCAAGCTGCCTTGATTCAAACCTAAACCTAGCCACTTATTAGCTGTGCCTTGGATCCTTGCCAGTGAGATGTGGATGAAAAGCATCTCAACCTCACCTTGTTAATGAGACCTCAACAAGGTAATAACTTGAAAACTGTTTATAACAGTGTTTGAAATCTAGTATGAACTCAGTAAATATTAGTCACTATTAATGCTATTTCTCCCATTGATAGCACTGGATCGTGGAGGAAAGGAAGACGAGTCTTAACATGAGAAGTGGAACAAAAAGGAAGAAGCCTATTGTCTTCTAGGTCTTGGCCTGGCAAATAAGGAAACTGGTTTTCAGGAGCCAGATCAGTAATTGAGATTCAGGAAGAAATTAGGTAATCAGGGTGCAAAACAAGGAGTCAAATTCCAGCCTTTCTGTTTTACAAAAGAAAAGAAAAGAAAAAAGAAAAAAAGAAAAGAAAAGAAAAGAAAAGAAAAGAAAAGAAAAGAAAACAAAAGAAAACAAAACAACCCCTGCAAGTTAGGCAGCTGCTTGCTAAAGCAGGGAGCCTTTCCCAGAGTCAGTGATGTAGAAGTCTTTCCCAGGATGCAACCAAAAAAGGATGGATCAGTGGGATCCAGTTAGGTCAGAAAAGGAGACAGCTGGGATTGCAAGGCTACAGTGGGAGCCCAGAGACAGACCTAACGTTCAGCTCTCACCATTACGTATGTAATGTTGCCACTTTCTCTACCTTGCACATACTTAGACCTCCCTTTGGCTGTGGCCTCAACGTTTTGGACTGTTGCTATCTGAAACTGTCCCTTAAGTTGTGTTGACTTTACTTTCTATCTCCTTAGCAACTCTGATTGCTTTAAATGCTTCTGGGTTTGCTTAATTCCCACCCCCCCTTTTAATGTTATCAATATCAGTCCCTGGACACCCATAAAACTCTTCTTTTCCACAGAGTTTTAGTTAAAGTAAAACTTTTGTAACCCCAAGTAATTGGTTGCTAAGGGGACCAATGTATGCAAATAACATATAAACACAATAAGGGAACCCAGGACTGGAGTTTTCTATGGAGCCGATAAATGTAACACATATTTACTACTGTAATTCAGATATTGTTATCTGTTCCCTCTTTGCCGATTTATCAAAGATCTCTCTTATTACGATCACCCCAGTATCACACTATGCTCATTTTAATTAAAACTGAGATGTCAAATATTTACTGTTCTATTTTTAACAATAATTAATGGAAATCTGTTAGAATTATTGCTGACCAAGTTCAGTTCTGAACAGCATAAACTGCCTTTTTCCCCCCACTTTTATAACTACGCCAACAGGAGAAGGCTAAGTCTTGTGGTGGTTTTTCTTTGGATGAATATTGGGTAGGAAAAGACTTAAGTATTTCCCATTAATATTTTCTGAAGAAGGGGAACCAACGAGTGTATTGTTCAGATTCCAAAATGCCTTGCCAACCTTCCTGGTAATTAACTATAGTGTTTCTCTTGCCTGAAATGATGGATATCATTTGCATCATTTTCATCCACAGCATTATACTGTTCATAAATGGTACCTGCATATTTTGAGCAGCACAGATTTTAACTCCAGGTGTCTTCTCTGCTGCCCTTGGCCCCAAATACTGAGATTGGGATTAAGTACTCCTTGACTTTGATCCCATAACATACAGTAGATGTTAAATAAAAATTGAACCATTGTTATTGTTTATATAAGACTATACTGAAAACTCCAGAGACTGGGTGATAAAAATATGAAAACCAGACAGCTCTCTCTAGACAGATTTCATTACCTACCTGGGAAGACCAGATTTTCACGAAAAAAAAAAAAAAGAATCATAAAGACATGTGGAAGGAAATATCTGCTAAGGCAAATAATAAATATTTATTTAAATAAATTACAGGGGCGTATTTGCCACTTATATTTTGAGGACTTCTCTTTGAGAACATATTGTTAACCATTTGTATGAAATATTAAATATGAAAGAAATGTTTTTAATTCAGTTTGTGATGATTTTTTTCTCATTAATCTAGTCTAGATTTCCTCAACATTCGGCTAGTAAAGATGTCATCACTGAGTCAACCATTCTACTTAGAAACTATTATGTGTAACATGATTTTGATTGCCACATTTTATGTGGGTATTTGTTACATCTCTCTTTCCCTCATGCTGAAGTCCTTTAGGGTAGGGAGCACGTCACCCTCATATTTGTGTCTCCAATGCCTAATGCATAGTAGAATCTTAATAAAGGGTTGTTGAAATGAACTCAAGTATTTCAGCAACCTCAGAGGCTTTTTAAAGTTTATACAAATTTTATAAATTATTTATTATTAAATATTCCAAAAGAATAGAAAGTAGCACAAACCTGGATTTTAATACATGTGCTGCTGAAGTGAGCAAACCTGGATTTTAAAAGTACTAACATTTTGCCATATTTACTTCAGATATATTTTTCTCCATTTTTAAGGAAAAACAGATTATAACTGCAGTCCCAATTCACCCAGCCCACCCCGCTTCTTTCTTCCTTCTCCCGCCCTCAAAATAACCACTCTCTTGAGGCCATGTTCATCTTTCTTATGAATGTAAATGTTACCTTTCCAATGTAAATACATAAAAATACATTTTAAAATTTATACAAATGCTATTATACGAATTCTTTACAACTGACTATTTTGTTGATTCATAAATTATATTGTCAAGATCTATCCATGTTGAGATACACAACGCTTTTTAAGAATAATTCATATTCACTGATCAAATTTAGCATAAAACAATCTTTATTATCTAAAACCGTAAATTATAAAAATGAAAGAAGATCCTATGAATGAGGCAAAGACAGAAGAGCAAAGAGTCTCTTCATGCCTTTCACCCTGTTAGACTGCCTTACCCATCCCTCTCTCCTAACTACCGTATCAAGGCAATAAATCCTGAGTAAAGAGCCAGGGCTTAGAAATGACAGGCAAGGCTTGAACTGCGTGCACTAACCCAAAGATTCCCACCCCAAACAATCCAGCAGTAAAGTAAGTGCACTCTGCATTTAGAGCATTGGCAAGGAAAGAAGGTAGGAGTTTCTCTTTTAAAATTTCAGAAGAGACATCTTTCTTCTCAACTTTTCTTCCAAAACCATATAACCTATTCACAGCCAGACCAGTTTAGTATATGGGTTTCTAACGTAAGTCATCCAAATTTTTGCATCAAATAAGAATGTAAAGTATTTGTGAAAACAAAGCAATGACTTAGAAGAAGACATTTGCTAGTTAATTACATGCAAAGTTTCCCAAAAGCATTGCCTAAAGCAAGTCCCTTTTTCATCATTTGGCTCCTGGGTACCTAAATCTCATTTAATGTGAAACTGAAACATTAAGTTATCAGTTACCTTTAGTCAGTGAGACAGATGACTACGACTAAGGAAAGAATTCTGGTTTTGAGGTCCTAAGTGTTTCAATAAATACAGCGTGTGTATCAGCAGGCCCTGGCTTTGTTAGAGGGTTTTATCTTGGGGATTCTTCAAATTAGGAGCACCTTGAAAATTCTTTTTTTCATTTTCAAAGGCTGTTTATACAAAATTTTAAAAATACTTGCCTGAACTATTTCGATGTCTCTATAGCTCAGAAAACAGAGCTTTGATAAGGTAATGTCTAATTCCCCAATTTAAAACTTCTTTAAATAAGTGGCATATTGCAATACCTGCACATTTATAATCCCTTATTAATATTTATTTGGAAATTATAATATTTCCAAAATTCCCTCAAATCAAATAATAACCCATCTGTATGATAAAACACAGCTAATGTTTAAATGCTGTACCACAGCATTGCACACTGCACAATATACAAGCATAAGAAATAAGAAGGGCATATGGGGGGGAAGCCATAGCAGGAAGAGGAAGTTAGACCTTTACTATTTGCAACTGCAAAGGAATTTAAGTACGAGTCATACAATTACCATTGAGATGGCCCTCAATGAAGCTGAAGCTTAGCCTTCAGCTATTTAAGAGATATTTAAGAGAAACAAGAATAGCCTCTGCTTCCCAGCTCCTGGAAGATCAGACTCAGTGGTAGTTTTGTCCTCTACCTCCCTGACTCAGTTTCCAGCTGTACCTGTAGCAAACCCTGGCTTTCCCAGCAATCTTTGTTTCTTTATAGAGCAGCTTGGTAGCCAAGCAGTGCGCTGTAAGCTCCCAAGAAAACACTGAGCAAGTCCAAGCCTGTTGCAATCAACCAGGGAAGCACATGTGGCTCTAGATATTGGATTCTGAGCCTCATCCCTAAGGTGATGTAGCCAAACATCCCAAGTCTAGGATTTGGGCAGTTTCTGAAGTCTAAACTATGTGAAATAGTTATTTATTTTCTTTGATTGCATTCATATTAAATACACATACACACACGTGCACACACACACACACACACACACACACACACACACACCCCTGAGGCAATTATCCATAGCACAAAAAAACTTTTAAAAATGCAAAACTGACACACTTTTGTCTCACTCATCCTAATATTTCAGACATTTCAGGTAGAGGTGGTATTTCAGCTTGACTGATTCACAGAGAAACTCATTTCTCTAATTTTCTTTGCACGAGCACATGTGAATCTACATAGCTTACTTGGATTATAACAAAAAATGCTAATGACCTGATAGATAGATAACAATTTTTTCCCAGTCACGTCACTCCCACAGCATGTTACCGTTCATGCTTTAGAACGCTGCTCAGGCAGATGCCCCCATCAGCCCTTCCCAGACACATTCCAGGGGCCCTTTGCCACTCTGATCACCGTTCAGCTCTCACCTTTACAGATCTCGCCAGCTGCTAATATGATTTTCCTTTGAAAATATTATAAAGGGAGAATTTTTCTAGGGGCTCTGTTTTTTTTGTGTGTTCTTTTTCCATTTCCATTTGGCATTCTATCCTTCAGGTTTCTAATGCATCTGAGGACTCGCAGGTATGATAAGTCCAGTAGGGAAGTGAAGGCTGATGTATCGTGCATTGTATGTTTCCTCTATTCTCCTCCCAATCGAGTGGCCTGGCCTGCATGTCATTCTTTCAGTGGATCTTGAGTAAGAGATGACTAGTTAACATGGTATATTAACTTCTGATGGGTACTTCTTTCAGGTGACATGGGTGCATTAAAAGGAAGCTTTCACTTTGCAGGCCAGCGGGAACTGGCACGAAATATTCAAGGTGGTGTGAAGTAACAACCTACAACCAAGGTTACTCTATCCAGCAAAGCTATCGTTTAGAATCAAAGGACAGATAAAGAGCTTTCCAAACTAGAAAAAGCTAAAGGAGTTCCTCACTAAACCAGTATTACGAGAAATATTAAAGGCACTTCTTTAAGAAGAAGGGGAAAAAAAGATAAAAAATGTAAATAAGAAAATGGCAATAACTACGTATCTATCAACAATTACTTTAACTATAAATATATTAAATATGCCAATCAAAAGACATAGGGTGGCTGAATGGATTAGAAAACAAGACCCTTCATATACGCTGCATGTAAGAGACTCATCTCAGATTGAAAGAAACACAGAGACTGAAAGTAAAGGGATAGGAAAAATAATATTTCAGGAAAATGGAAAGCAAAAGAAAGCTAGGGAAGCAAAACTTAGATCAAACAAAATAAACTTTAAAAGAAAGGCTATAGCAAGAGACAGAGAAGGGCTCAGTCATTTCACTTTTGGGTATTTATCCAAAGAAACCTAAAACATCACTTTGAAGGGACATGTGCATTCATATGTTCATTGCAGCTTTATTTACAATGGCCAAGATATGGAAGCAACCTGGGCGTCCATCAGTGGATGAATGGATAAAGCAGAGGTGGTACATATGTACAATGGAATATCACTCGGCCATAAAAAAAGAAAATTTAAAAAAGAATGAAATCTTACCATCTGCAACAACAAGGATGAACCTAGAGGGTGCTGTGCTGAGTAAGTCAGAGAAAGATGAACGCCATATGATTTCACTTACATGTGGAATCTAAAGTACTAAATAAACAAACAAACAAAACAGAAGCAAACTCGTAGATACAGAGAACATTTTGATGGTTGCCAGATGGGAGGGGGGTTAGGGAGGATGGTGAAAAAAGCTGAAGGATGAAGAAGTACATATGGGTAGTAACAAAATAGTCATTGGGATGTAAAGTATAGCATAAGGAATACTGTCTATAATATTGTAATAGCTATGTATAGTGTTTAACGGATGCTAGATTTATCGGGTGATCACTTCATAAGTTATATTATTGTCTAGTCACTATGCTATACACCTGCAACTAATATAATATTGTCTGTAAATTGTAACTGAAAAATAAAATTATTTTAAAAAGAAAACTTTCAACAGAGTGTAAGGGTGAAAATTTCAGTCACTATTCCAAGTTGATAAAGTAACAATCATCTGCAAGGATGATTTTTAAAGCCTTTCAAATTTTAAAACATATAGCGACAAGTTACAGTTTACAGAACTGGTTCAAACGTTTAGCAATTGTTCATGAAGAAAAGTCTCGTTAATACTAACAAACTGAAGGGAATACAGCTCAATTTAAAGAGTCCATCTACCTTAAAGATAGTTTCAAGAAACACTCCATTCCTTTACGTGGTTCCCAGAGTGCCTACAGCAGGCTGAAGTCACCTCCTTAGAGTGAGGATTAGGGATTTTTTTCTGTGGAGAAGCTGACAGCACAAGAGGCAAAGTGCTGTCCACCTGATCCCTACAGTGAGGCTGCCATTCCCTCGGAAACCACTCCCCAAGGGCTCCTCACTGCTCGCACACACTGCTGTTAATTCTCATAAACATAAATGGACCACCTGGGACCATCAAACGTAAGAGGAAATCCTTTAACACAAAAAAGACTGAAACAATAGAAAACGGAAAATCTCAGACAGAGACAATCCAGAGACCAAACAAAATTTTCAGAGCAACTGTGCTATGGGAAGTAACTAGGTGAGGTGTTCGATGTGTTAGTTAGCTGGATGGTGGTGATCATTTCACAATACATACACATATAAAATCATCACTCTGTATACCTCAAATACATGGAATTTTTATTTGATATTTGTACGTTAATAAAGCTGGGGGAGGGGAGAAATAAACCTATCTTAAGCCAAAATTCAATAAAATAAATTAACACTTTTAAAAAAGTAGATTTTCACAAAATAAGAACAGAAGGTTAAAAAAAAGAAAAAAAGAAAAGAAACATTCGGAGAACAAAAAGAAACTCCTGAAAATTAAAACTTTGGCAACAAAAATAAAAAATGACAAAAGTTTAAGCAGATATATTTGAGTATAGTCCCCAGAAACTATAACGAAATATACAAAGAATAGAAAATAGGACAGAAAACATAACATAGAGGATTAATTTAGGAGTTCTAGTGTTAAAATAATATTAGTTCTATGAAGAAGAAAATATATAAAATTTTAAGAGAAATTTTTTAAATAAATAATATAAGAAAATTTTCCAGAACTGAAGACCAAAATTCACCAAACTAAAAAGTAGCCCATAGTGTATATAGCTTGACAAAAGAAAAATCTAGAAACTTTAAGAACAATGGAAATAAAAAGAAGGCCCATAAAACTTTAAAAGAGAAAAAAATAGGTCATATACAACAAATCAGGATGCAGAATGATACTGAACTTTTAAAGACAATTTAGTAATAATTTCAAATTTCTGACTGAAAATGATGTTCAAATGAGAATTCCATTTCTAGCCAAACTAACCACATGCCAGTATAGAATAGTTACTTTCAGCCGTACAAGTTCTCAAAATATCGATCTCCTATCTGAGGTGACATTCAAAACATTTAGAAACCAGCATGGCATGATATGGCACTTTCCAACTAGTCAGAAGACCAACATCAGAATGCACGTCCATTATTAACATGTAGGCATACCGTGGACTCTACCAGCTGCCATGAACTCTTTCTCAGCAGCTGTGGGGTCATATGCTCCAACAAAGCTAAGAAATAGAATAAAAAATTAGTGTATAGGATACAGAAGTGAGGCAAAAACAATTCATAGAAAGATGGTAGAGGAAAGCCCCAGGACATCAGGCATCGGACAGGGTTGGAGAGCAAATGGTCTGATGCAGAGCTGATGTACCAAAGGCTAGAGAAACATCTGCAAATAAAAAATGAACTTGACAGTCTTCCTCATGGGCATTGCACTTATAAAAGGTTTATTCTTCTGTCAGAGACGTGAGAAAAAAAACAGTTATAGATACATGGGAAACTAAGCAATGAAAAAAAATAAGCAATTATTAATTCCAGAGAAAAGACAAGTAACACTAGAAAAGAAATACAGTTACATTTCCTACTTGAGTCACATTGAACCATATTTTTTAGTCATAATAATGTAAACATTGACTGTTGACTTAACCAATAATTGTGAAATAACCTCCTTGTACCTGTTCTCTCCCTAACTCAATATGTGCATTTAGACAACAAATTCCACAAATTCTAACTCATAGTTTTAAAAGTCATCCTTCCTTTTCTCTATTCCACTACTTAACTGAAGAAGGTGACTCCAGCTGAGCGACCAGCCCAGAGTCCTGTCAATTGAGCCCAGAGGCGGCAACTGGAACACTGCTGGGTGTGAGAGATGAAAGCTCATTAAGCCAAAACAAAAACAAAATGAAGCTGGGAAGAGGAATTAGGAAAATGGAGAAAAATTACCCAAAGAATTATGTTATTGAGGACAATAATGAGAGCAAAGAGACAGTATGGCAAACTGGTAAAAAAAAAAAAAAAAAAAAAGACTAAATCAGGTTCTTGTCACTTATTTGCTTTGTAACCACTTTGTTCTAGCTTTCTTTTCTCTCCCCTCTCTTCCCACCTCTTGAAATGGAGACAATACTACTACTTTCCTCTCAGGGCTGTCATGAGAATTATATAATTTGTAACAAGTAAAGAAAGGGTTTACAGTTGTGTCTGGCATATGATAAGAGCTCAGGAGACAGTAGTTATTATGATTTGCACAGTTACTCTCTGAGGAGGGAGGAAAAGTAGCTTTCAAATGCTCGGGACACATTAAATGGAAAATCCAAAATGCCGGCATGCACGGACATGTGGATGGAGACTGGTTCAGCAAGATGAACATGTTACCTCATCCTTTTTCACCTGAATTACTACAGCAGTCTCTCCTGTGGTGCTCTTGCCTCCACCGTATCTCTTTCTCATCTTTTCTCCCTGTTGTGGTCAGAATGGAATCCTGCTGAAAAACCTTCCAGTGGCTTCCCACAGCCTTTGGGATAATAATATTCAAGCCATTGGCAAGAAAGGGAAGTCTCTTCAGTTGTATGTTTCTCCAGGTTCATGTTGTTTTGCTGCCACATGTCATGACCCTGGTCCCCAATTTTACCACTGCTGTGTTCCTCCAACCAGGTCAAGGTCTCGGATGCTTCTTTGATCCATTTGCTCTTTCACCCATTTTCATATGGCTAACTTCATCTCTCAGAACTCCCTCCAAGGTTTAGCATTATCTTCTCTTGCTTTTCTTCTCTCGCAGGAACCATGCTGGACCTCTTCTAGCACCCAGTTCATCCTTTTGTTTGTTAGGAGGTTTGTGATTACTGCTACAGTCTTCCTTTTTTTTTTTTTTTTTTATTTCTTCATGATGCAGTCTTGGTAAGTTGTATGTTTCTAGAATTTATCCATTTCTTTTACGTTGTCCAATGTGCTGCTGTACTTTTTGAAATTCCTATGGATGCTCATCTTTTTCTGAAATCTGGGCCTATATATTTCATTTCCTGCATCCCAAAATTTCTGGCCAATGCCCAACACGTAGTAAATGTTGTAATAAGTATTTGAAGAGTGAATAAATGAATTGGGGATCAGTAAAAATTTGTTTTAAAAATACCAAATGATTTTAAAAGAAGTTCTTTGGTTTAAGGAAGCTTCTGTGACCCTATTTATATAATTGCTTAACCAACTATTACTTAATTGTGCTAAATTAAACTTTAGCTCATTCCACGTCTAATTATATATTTCTGGCTTAGGGCACTTGTAGATTCTCCATTTGTCCTATCTTCCTCCTTAGAATTGCCATGTTGAATTTTAATACTATAAACATTTTCCCAGTGTGTTCCAGCTACATGTAAATGCCCAGTGATGTAGAATGGCTACGGTATTGCCCACATGATTCAACAAGTTTGGCTCATGAGTTGATCACGTGTCATGTTTTTATCCCTAGAGGTTTAAACTGATCTTAAGTGGTACTTTGCTTAGATGATTAACTCTGTCAGACACCTGTGTAGTATTTAATGCAAGCCATGTATTGGCTAGAACAGAAAAAGAGAATGTGACCATCAAAATCATAATATTTTGTTGAAAATTTTTAGCATCTATTATTATACTGTAAAATTACTTCAAACTGTCTTTTAATTTATTAATAATTTTTTAGAGTTAAAAATCAGTGTTTAATTAAATCTAAAATTTCAAGATGATTTCCTTTTCATAATAAAATACTAATAATTCCTTCTTTATCCAACCTACCCTCAACTACTTCCTAAAAAATTTCTTACAAGGAAAGAGCCTGAGCCAGTGTATCAGGTTTAACCTCAATAGTTAAAACTAATCACAAATGCAACATTTTTTTATTAGAGAAAAATAGTACTTCTGGGATATTTTTAAAGAAATTCACTTCCCTTTTAAATACATTTAATTATCCAAGTTAACTCTTAAAATATTTTTATGAAAGGCCCCCAAGAGTTAGCCCTAGTGAAGTAATTTTTAATCCTCAAGACTATTTGCATATGACAATCATAATTTTTTTAAAGCTGCATGAATAATTTTTGAATCACAAAATCTCACACCAACAAAACACTGAAAAAGCTCATTCTCTGGAGTTTTTTCTTTAACTTTTAAACGTAGAAGCATGCAATGTCATATTTCTAAATAAAAAAAAAAACAAAAATGTAAAAGAATGTTTAACAAGAATGTTAAAAATGTAACGTGAAAAATAATCTATATAGATATTATCTAACTAATTTCAAATTTTAGAGTCTGCCAAATCACATTTCTTTTACATGGAAGCTTAAGTAGATGCTTCAAAAACATTTAGGAATAAGTAAATGCCATCTTGTTTGAAGGTAATAATAGATGGTAACAGATGAATACATTAATACTAAACTTTCAGTCTCATATAAGCTAGTTAACAAGTTACTGATGTCTTGACTGATAGGCAACATACACAAAATTTTATATATATACAAAATTTTATATACATATAAAAGAAAATATGTTCTAATAAGCTTGTTGTTCATCATAGCTCTGTGGTCAAATAAATCATAATACATATGTATTGCTGAATGCAACATCCACCTTAACAACTGTTTTTAAAGATATTCTAATAGCATGGGAAATGTTCTCAATATGATTACATGAATATTTAAAGCACTTGGAAATTGAGCACAGTAAATAGCATGATATAAAAATTAGCTACTATAATATCAACTTTAAACACATTAAACAAGAATATACAACATGCTATCAATTTTGTATTAGATTTATTTCTATTAATAAATGGTTATATCATCTAAATGTTTCTAATGCTCATGTCTTCTGTAATCATAAAACCTATTTAGAAATATATATGTAAACAGTCTTCCAGTTGCATACTCATATATTCTTAAACTGAATATTTAGCTTAAATAGCTAAATGCCTTCTTAAATTTATTCTTTCATATTTTGTTATTTTTATCACTACTGAGAGCATATTTTACTCATTACTAACTTATCTGCATATTTTACTCATCGCTAACATTCTGAATTAATGGCTTGAATAAAATGTTGATTACTTATAAAGAATTTTACATATTAGAGGCTGAATCATTCATTTAACAGATTACCTATTGAGTTCCTATTATATACTGGGCATGCTTTTGGGAAAAGATTTTGTGAACAAGATAAGCAAGGCCTCCGCTCTCTTGTGGCTGAAATTCTGGGGACAAGAAGACATTCGTATATGTCTGTACATACATACATACATACACACACACACCGACATGCACACACCAGAAATACAAAACTGAAAACGTGCCTGCGTGAAGAAATATAATAGTGCAGTGTGATCCCAGATGGATGACTTTTACATGGAGTGGCAATCTAAAGCTGCTCAGAGAATGACTTCTAAGCTGTAGTCAGAATGACAAGGAGTCTTGTCATTCATATGAAGATCAGAAAGAAAAGAAATAGCCATGCAAAAGGCCCTAAGGGGAAAAAACAAAACTTGGCAACTTTAGGAAATTAGGGAGGAAAACATCTTTAGTATGGCTTAAGGGTAAAAGGCAAGGAGAAAAGTAGAATGAAATCGGAAAGGTCATCGGGAGGATTATGCACAGCTTCGTGAACAAAGAGAACTGGCTGGGATTTTATAGTGGACAGTTTTAATGGGGCGGGAGTGGGGATGATTTTATCTTTGGAGAAAGATCGAAGGAGGCAATGTAGAAGCAAAAAAGTGATTACAGAAATCTGGTGATTGCCAATCGTGGCTTGAGCTGGTGAGGTCGTAGTATAAAGAAAGTGGATTTTAGGGCATGTTTTGGAAGTAAAATCAAAAAAGACTTATTATTGATGGGTGAGGGAGAGAGAAAATGCTTTCGGCATTTTCTGAAAAGATATGTTGAGTTAGAGTAAGCATAAATGCATCCCGAATCTGTATAACTGATGGTACTGGACTCTGTCTTCAATCAAGTTTTAGCTCTTGGTACTAAAAGGTACAAATGTTAGATGCAATTCTGTCCCTCCTAGAAGAGAAAAAAGAAGGGGGCAAATGCCCCCAACGTGAGGCGTGAGCACCTCTGCCAGCCAGGGGGTGGGCGATGAAGAGCATGTGTCTGGCGGAGTGCACGGACTTGGGGAAGGGAAAGAGGTGACAGTCCTTGAAGGGGGTGCGGGCAAAGTTTCACTTACGTCTGCTTGGCATTTGGAAAAAAGTCCATCTCTTTCCTGTTCACTTTTTCCTTCTTTTTACTCCTCATATTTTTCTTTCCCATTCCCCAGGCTTCTTCTCTCTTTATTTTTTTTTTTACTTTTTACATTTCATAAGTTTGTCTTTTATCATCATGATCATACTCTAATGATCAGCATCATTATCATCACCCCACCATTAAACCAGCACACATTTACGATCTGAATTACTTCTTGCAACCTCCCTGCCGGGAGATACCATTAGTCCTTTTGAAAGGTCCCCTTGGGCTTGGCTAGATGAAGCAGCTTGCCTAAGGTTACCAGGATGGGAAGTAGGTGAGCCAAGTGGGAAAACAGGTTTGTCTGAGTCTGCAGCCTGTGTCCTCAGCCTGTTCTCTGCTGCTCTCTGGCACCTCTCTCTATCCTTGGCCCTCACTGCCCTCCCCTCCTCTCTCACCCCTTCCTCTTGTCATCCCCTCTTCATCCCCTGGACTGTCTGTCTCCCTTTCTTCTGTCTCCTTGCTTATACTTTAGCCAGGCTGCCTTGCCTGGTCTCTCTCTCCTACCTTCTCATTGAAATCTGAAATTCAGTCTTATTACAAATGAAAAATAGAAATCATAGACTATTAGAGCTGAAAGAGCTTCAGAGGCTGAGCCAAGGCTGAAAAGCATATCAGCGTATCTTCTACTCCACAAAATCACTGCTACTAACGTATAATTACAGACCGAGGCAGAAACCGTCTTTTACCATTATCAACTGTGCGGTGGGGCCTCAGTTCTCACGCCTGGAGCTGTGCTGCTTGCAGAGACTACTCAGTCTGTCCCGACCTCCAATCCCGTCCCTCTGCACGTGGGGAGCTTTGTCAAACACCCAACCAGGGTTATAAGCACTTAAAGATTATTTTTCATCTCCCAGTATCACTCACCATATATAATTCAAAATGAAAATAACACTAAGCCAAAACGTAGAAACAAGAATATTCAAGAAATGATTCTATGATTCAATTCGCAAAGCTCAAGTTCATTCTCCCTCCTCTCCCCTCAAAATGGTCCATGCCTCTGGTTTGCTGCTGCCCCAAGCACAGGCTTAACCTGACTATTAGGTAATTCGACTACATAATGAAAATAGCTGGAGAATGGCTAAAAGCAGGTAAGGAAATATGCAGTGTATAAATCTAAAAAGGGGTGATTTAGATAAGTGATAAACTTATGTATCAATCACTCTGAGCTAGACAAGTGAAGCTATATACATTTAGTTATTCCAGCAAATATTTTAAGATAATTGCTAACATCATTCCTATTCTACTGATGAGTCTTTGGGAAAGTAAAAATGTTTCCAAGTGTTAGATGTGGTTCTGTTGTCTCCACAGCCTGAGTGAGTTTTTAAGGCACATCCTGCCTAAAAACACAGTGTAAATACTACTTTTTTCCCCTAAACATTTTATAATAAAACATTTAGAAAATTATGGTATTGATGTCTGAACTTGTTTCTCTTTTTCTAAACAAACTTTCAGAAAGTCATTATGTCAGAACCTCATCTTTAGTCAGCACTTTTGATAAACACTAGTAATAAATACAGTTGCTAGGAAACAAGCTAGTCTAGATATCTTTATGCTCTTGGTTTTTCATGATTTTTGGTAATTTTATAAGTCACTCTTCAGGCAATGACACATTTTAAGAAATTAAACACACAGCAACTTATTTTTGAGGTGGCCTTAGGCTTTAAATGTATGCTTTAGGATTTGCAACCCATAAACCACTGTCTATAAAAGAGAAAATTCTAGTAATTAATTGGCTATGCCACCAAACAAGAATTCTTCAAGGAGGGTGTGATCAGTGAATTTAGACTTCTGGTGAATTGGTGGTAGCCATTTGTCAGGTAGACCAGAAGATCTACAGCAGGTGACAAGAGTTAGTACTATCAGCCCTTCAAACATTCATACCAGATACTAAAATCCATCCAGAAGGGAAGGGGTTCAAACAGCATGAATGGAGTATGGGAGGAGAGTATGGAGAGAAGACAGGCTAGAAATCTTGTTTCTTTGTACTCAAGTTGAGGAAACTAAGATCCAGAAGAAGATAGGAAAGGCTTCAAAGGGCATTGGTGGGGGTAGGAGGGAGGGAGGAATTTTCTTCCTCATAATAAAATCAAAGCTCTCCAAACAGTAATTGGAAGAGCATGTCCACACTCCTGAGAATACACCTATAAGTATGAAAGCAGTTCTTTGGGAATGCCTTACTGTATCTTGTTTAAAACCGATGAGCAGTGCAATATTTATCTCTTATTCCTCTTTCATGGCCTAAAGAGCTGATATGTATCTTATTCTCTCCGAAATGGGAGGACATTCGGAGTATGCAGTGAGGGTTTCTAATCACAGTGATTTGGAAGTATAGAACACCTGTCGGAAGGTGGCATAAAGGTCCCCAGACACTGATAAATCTTAAGTCTTGCTCTGCTGTTTACTCGGGAATAATGATAATACGCTTTAAGACACAAAGTGACATAGTCATTATTTAACATAGTGTGAACTAATTATTCAAGGCCAAACTTTCAGAATTCTGATGTGTTTTAGATTTAATGATAAATCGTGATATTTATGTAATATGCTTAAATAAAGTTCATCTAATTCAATTACCACGAAATTTTAATTCTGTGTTTATTATTCAAATTAGTGCTCTAAATAATTGTGTGCCAGACATTCAAATGAGAGATTTCTGTTTTGTGATGGACATTCAAATGAGAGATTGAGAAACATGGTTTCATGAACATTCACAGTATTTGGTATACACAAGCAAAAACAAACTTAGCAGAAAGAACACACTAGAAAAAAAATGGAAAATAGTTTAACATACATATGCACTGAGAAGAGTCTTTCTGGACAAGCCTTGATTAGTTTGTGTGGGAAAAGGAGAAAAAGCCCTCTCTTATAACTCAAAAAAATGTCCCAAGTGACAATGTCCTTGTCTCCACATATTTTGAGGTTTTGCATTATCACTTTGCATATCGCTTTCTATTTATAGAAAGGTATACTAGCGAGCTTGACATAGAGCTTGCCGATTTTTTCTCCTGCACAGTAACTCACAATGCCTTCTTGTCCCTGGCTAACCTCCCAAGACTGGTGGGTATGCAAGGCAGCCTATAGGAGCTTCAACCATTTTGAACGTGTGTTTGGTACACGCCCAGGGAAGCTGTTACACCAAATAGAATATAGCAGCTTCTACACTCGTGTGATGAAGTATGAGTTCCTAGTGGAGGGATGGTACAAAAACAAGGCAGCCTTTGAGACTTCTCGAGAGGTTTTTGAATCGGCCCCTGGGGCTGCAGCAGTCAGAGCTAATATTTAAAAGGGGCTGTTTGTGTAAGGCTTTCTGAGTTAGAGGAAAGGGCCTTGAAACTCACTTTAACAGTCTCCTAACAATCCAGTTCCTCTCTGCCAAGAACGTGACATGGACAACTCCAAATTAAGGGGCATCTCAGCAACCATGGGTGTCCTTAATCGTGGAATTCATGCTAACAGAAATAGCGAAGCTCAAAAATAGAGTTGCAGCTCAAAAATGACAGACTTTCTGGTGTCTATGCTATCGTTTATTTAAGGTGGAGGGCCATTTTGATTTACTGAGAAAAGACAACTTTGAAAAGTCATGACACATTAAATCAAAGCCCGACAGCCAGGGCTGTACGTACCTCACGAATAAGCTAGAAACGTAACACAGAAGAGAGACAGTATTCATCTGTTTTTCTATTTTCCATTTTCTAGAATTTCCTAGTTACAATGATGATTCAAGTTCAAGCATGAAGACATTACTCTTTCAGTTGAGTTTTCTATTTTAAAAAATCACACGTGTAACATCTACAAGCTGTTATCATTTGCTTTGCTTGTTTTATTTCTCGCCACCTATGTTTGTTCATTTTCCATTCATTTCTTCATTGTCTGTTTAGTCATTTATTCACTGCTCACTCAATGCATTTCCAGCATCTAGCCTCGTGTCCTCATACACACTGAGGCCTCAAACATCTGTCAGTTGATTCACTGACTTCTGATACCTCCCTACTTATCACCGAGCATAACTAGGAAAGAAACGTCTTTATGGCCATTATCTGAGAATCTGCAGGCGACAGGTAGCATCATCCTGCCTGAGAGGAGCTTAGTGTGTCACATCTCTCCATGAGTTTGTTGGTCTGGCCTCCATCTCATAGACAGGAGCCATCATCCAATGGCTGAACCCAGACATCCAAACACCAGAAAACCTTGCAAGCAAAACCATGAGGAACTTGCATCTCTTTGGGTTGAAGAGAAACAGATAACCTATCGCTCATCTCCTGAATCAGGCCAGATCATTTTAATGTAACTACCATGTACAGAAAAGAGAAGAATCTAGCACCATGGTGAAAACTCAGAGAATTACCTATAATTATCTTCATCTACAGTATGCTATTTAATTCTTCGTGATAGTTGTGATGCCAAACCATTCCCCCTCCCTTCCTACTCATCACAAAATTAATAGCTAATGAACCCATTCATTGCTGACGCCCCAGACCTAGAGATTACCACTGATTCCTCTCCCAAAACATCTAATCCATGGTTTCTCAGCCTTGTCACCACTGACATTTGGGGCCAGATAATTCTTCTTGCGGGAGGGGAAGGGATCTCCCTGTAGTAGTTTAGCAGCATTCCTGGCCTCTGCATGCTGGTAGGACTTCCCAGTCATGATAACCTAAAACTCCAGAGACATTTTCAAATATCCCCTGCGGGGCGAAAATCACTCCCAGTTGAGAATCACTGAATCTTACAGCAAGTCCTGAAATTCCACACTTTATCCTGAATCTACATGTCTCCACAAAATCCACCTTCTGACCCAGATCTGAGCTCTCACCGCTGAGTCACAAAAATGCAGTGGTTCTACACATTGTCCCTTCCCACCCTTTTTCTGCTCTATCATCAGCGTGATCTTTTTTAAAAACCTCAATCAGATTATGTCGTTTCTCTTCTTAAAACCTTCCACTGGCTTCTCACTATGCTGGGAACTGCTCACCATTCACCCCCCGCACTCACCCCTGCTCATGGTTCTTTAGTTTCACTGGCTTTTCTAACACTTTTCCCACTTCAAGACATTTAGAAATACTCTCCTTGGAATGCTAACTCTTCTGCGGTAGTCGAGATGTATTTAAATATCACTTCTCAGTAAGCTTTTCCTGGACCATCCTATATAAATAACTCCCCTCTCCTCCAAATACTGTATTCCATTACCCTGCACTAATGTTTGCTGTAGTAACATCAATCATCTCTATTCGAAATTATATTACTTTTCATTTTTCACTTGTCTTACCTACCACAAGTTAAGCTCCATAACAATAGTTACCTTTGCCCATCTTATTCACAGGTATATCACCCATGGCCTAGAGTACTCACCTGAAATGTAATAAGTACTTAATAAATATTTGTTGAGTGAGTAAATAACTAAACATCATAAATAATAATGTTTTCTGTTTAAAGGTGAGCATATTCTTTATTTTAAAATATGCATGATGTTTACATTATTAAACCTACTCAAAGCAATGCAAAGTTTTTAAATTTCACACGGAGTTAAAAAATCGTTTCAAAGATCCCACATGATATAGACCACTACTAACCTCCTGACGTGATTTCCTAACTCTTGCATCTCTAAAAACATTTTAAAAAACTCAATTCTAAAATAGGCAAAAGAACTGAAGAGATGTTTCACTGAAGAGGATGTATAGGTGGCAAATAAGCACATGAAAATCTGATCACCTTGTTAGCCATTAGGAAAATGCAACTTAAAAACACAGTAACCCAATGGAATGTCAGTTTATACCCATCAGAACAGCTACAAGAAAACTTAGAGACAATATCAAATGCTGGCAAATATGCAGAGAAACTGGATCACTCGTACATTGCTGATGGGGAGATAAAATGGTGCAGCCACTCTAGAAAATAGATGAGCAGTTTTTTATGAAACAAAACATGTAATTATCATATGATCCAGCAATTTGTGCTCTTTGACAACAGAGAAATGAAAGCTTAGATGCATATAAAAAAATCTATACCTAATGATCATAGCTGCTTTATTCAGAAGAGCCAAACAGTGGACATGACCCAGGTGCTCTTGATGGGTTAAAGTGAGGAACCTCATGTGGTGGAATACTACTCAGTAGTAAAAAAGGTACAAACCACCAACATGCACAAAACTTGGCTTCACTTCCATGCCTTGGTCAAGCTGGGCGGACACAGCTTGGCCAAGGCGCAGGGGTTGGAGAACCAGTAAGGTGCATTTCAGTCTCCCGCATCCCTTTGGCTGAGTGCTCAGAAGTAAGTCACAGCACTAGCAAAAAAAAAAGGGATACAATTTATTCTGGGTATTATCTGTCTAAAACACTTTTGGCCCATTGGACTTGAATAAAATTTGAATCTAAAATTGTGCAAGTTTCTTTCAAAGCCAAGAATGAGAGAGATTTTTTGGTTTATTATTTGTCCTTATTTGTTTCATTGCAAAGCATGGTTTTCTGCAGCACATAAGATCAACCAGTGTTAGAAAAATATTCAGGAAACCACGAAGGCTATGGAAATGTTATATGAAACTTCCCTTTTAATCACTAAGCATGTAAAAAAACCAAGCTCATGCCACTGGACATCCCCATGGAAGCTGCAGTGTGCATGCTAGCCACACTTCGGAGAGGAAACAAAAGACTTTTCAGAATATTTCTTCTTCGACTCTAGTTAAGTGCTAAACCGATGACTTAGAGTTGATACCATATTCACAATTTACAAAAGAAAAAGGCATCTCCCCGTTTTGCAAGCAGTAGCGATGTAGTTATTGAGGAATAATTGTGCTCAGCTATTTGTTCGTTCCTGGTATGGAAGAGGTACTGTTTTCTCAAGCCAGGGCGAGGGCTATAAAAGCCCAGTAGTATCTTAAGAGGCTTCTCAAAATTATTCAAAGTGAATAAACTGAATTGGAAAAAATATTGTTAGAATGTTCACTGAAATTCTGGATTCGTGATCAATATTCTTGATAAAATTCAATGAAGAAAACTTAATGTGGAGAATTCTCTGTATTTTCATGTGTAAACATTGGTCTCCTGCACAGTATGTGAAACATCAGTTTATTTGCCTTTTTTAAAACAGATCTGACCCCTGTTCACAAAATCCTTCTGTTGATATAAAGAATATATCTACATTGAGATATTTACCTGTGAGTAGAGATTGTTAAAGGAAAACATGCTTAATCAGATCTGTGACAAAAGTTAAAGCTTCAACATTTTTAAAGCAAGGGGAAAAGTTTACTCCAAAATGTAAAACGTAATTTTCAGAAGAGTTTGGCAAATTTTCCAGAGATATCTGAAGTTTTAATGCATTAATAGAGGGAGTCAACATCATATTATTGCTTAATAATATTGATCGTATCTATCATGAAACTATGTATGATCAAGATCAGGGTCCTAGGAATCAAAGAACTCTAGGATGGAGTCTAGATTCTGTCATTTGCTAGACGTGTGATCTTGGTCAAGTTACTTAATCTCTCTAAGTCTCAGTTCCTATACCACACTAAACATCATTTCTAAAATGACCATAATAATTCCAACTACCTCATTGAGTTTTTTGAGAATTAAATGAGAAAATTCAAAGAAACCGCAGTTCTGTGACTTACAAAATTAAAGCAGGATGCTTGGCACAATGGCCACACAGTGTTGAATAAGGTATTTTTATTAATATCATCCAAACCAATTATTATTATAGGAATTGGTGTGAATATAGCTGTCTATATTCTGAAAAAATAAAAATTTCAAGGAGAACATTCAATTATACTTAATTTTTCTATAAATTGAGCCCAAAGACTATTTTCCTGTCATGATGCTGAAATTTCCCATTTTGAATCTTAATAATTTTCAATCTTTTCTAGGCTCTATGAAGTTTTAAAATCAAGTTTGACTTGATAATCTTACATAACTGCTAGAAAATCACTATAGAGATAGGTATTAGTTTCTTTTTTGCTACAAGTATAATGCTGAAATCAACCTACACTATCGCTCAAACTTTAATGTTTCCTCGGATAGAGAGCTTGTGACAAGCAAGCGAAGTCAAGGCTTAAATTTATATCACATGGTAAAGTCAAGAAATATATATTTTAATGTAAAATTTACTTTACCATTACTTTAAGTTTTAAGTCATGTTATTTACATATTTATATTTTTTATATACTATAAAAGGACATAATATTTTATTTCTATAAAAGGGTACAGGTTTAAAAAGGCTGAGAATCTTACTGTTGAATTGTACACCTGAAACTTACTGGATTTCATTAACCAATGTCACCATAATACAAATTTTAAAAATAAAATAAAATAAAAAGGCTGAGAAAACTGATCTGAGCTTATAAAGATGGTATCAATTCAACAAAACCTGTATCTGTTTATTCTAAAGACAGCTTTCTTCTAACTGCTATTTGTAATTAATTAATTGCCTGTGATCTTTCAAAGTTAAATGCACAAACATCAAAATATTCTATATTAGAAAATGCAGTTTCCCTAAGTTCCATATTTTTATATATTAAGATAAAATTTGACCCTTGTCAAATATAGTTCCCAACCATACCCATAACACCTGGAAAATATTAAACTGATATATATATTTAATCTTTTAAAGATTTTTCTTAGATATATCCTTTATTTTATGCCAAGGGCCATCTCTATAAAATGTATTGTTGTTTTATTTCTCAAACTGTATTTTCCAAATCAAATCCATTAGTTAACTGAGAATTCTATTCACCCCAGGGAACAATTCCATTAGGCTCTATTTTCCTGGCTATGACCTAGAATTTACAAGTCTGAGTATATATAGTTTAAGATCTAAGTATTTGTGAATCACTGCCATATTTTAACCAATTCTTGCTATATGAGAATTTTCCATGATTACTTGAACTATAAATATGTGTAATTCATCACACAAAAAGTTATGTAAAATTCTACATGTTATATTCTGGAGCCGTTTTTATAATATAATAAAAGTGTGTGTCTTTCCAATGCTGAGCCCTTCAACAAGTAATTACTACAAATTGACTGTACTGTGATTAGCATCAAGGGACATATTCACAGAGCCCACATCAACACTCATAGAAGTCATGCAGTTGTTAGTGTAGCAAAACCAGGGAAACAGAATGGAAAATTTCATTTATAGGTGAGAGCCCAGGAGAACCTACTGGGAACACAGAGACCACTGTGGATAACTATTCAAGGCCTTTTTTTTTCAAACCTATACAGTAAACTAACAAAAATTCATAGACACGGACAACTGTTTAGTGGTTACCAGAGGGAAAGGGGGGAGGTAGATGAGGGTTAAGGGGGTCAAATATGGCAATAGTAGGAGATTTGACTTTGGCAAACATGCAATGCAAATATAAGATGATGTATTACTGAATTATACACTTGAAATCTATATAATTTTATTAACCAATGGCTACCCAATACATTTTTAAAAAATGTTTAAGAATTATTCAAGGTCAAACTACATATAGATTGAAGAACAAGACTTTCAGATAATTCAATGACAGAATTTCAGGTGATGTTTATCAAATTAAGCAAAGATTATATGTACATTTTGAGTTATTTTATATGTATTTAGGAAAAACCCAAGATATGTAGAATCCTTAAAATTCTTATCTCAAATATTACTCATAAGGTCATCCTTTTAAGAACAACAATAAGCAAGATTACAATTCTCTTTGAATTTTAGTTTGCAAAAGAAAACTGTCACATTCAGAAAAGAGATTAGATCCCTCCAGAAGCTTACACAGGGACATAATTAATTGTACAAAAACAGGAACAAATTAGTCCCTCAGGCTAGTATTGGGTTATATATGAGGCCACAAAATTTATTTTATTGGTAGTAGTTAGTGCATTATAGTTTAGCTGATCCTAATTTTATCTTTAAATCTGTTCATCTGTTAATAAATTCTTGCCAACTCATCATGAACACACATACACACACTAGCTAATCCCCAGATATCAAGTTATAGAACATATTATAGACAATCAGGATTCCCAGTTATGGCTCAATTTTCATATGTTCCCATCAAATTGTGTCCTTTTGAAGTCCTGCTCTTCCAGGATACTTTTTACTGTATGAGTGTGACAGTAGGTGACAATTAGTTAATCAATTAATTAAACTGACTAACTGGTTACTTCACCAAGCAACCATAACTTCTAGTATTCAATCTTATAAAGTACATATTATGCTCACTTTATAATTGAGAAAATTGAGACTCAGAAAACTGTCATTCAAATGTAGGTTTCCCCACTATAAAACCTATGTGCATTCAATTATACCATTCTTTTCAGGATATTAATAGGTGTTTTGTTGAAATAAATCAGGGAAGTGCTGGGTTAAATAAAAATTAACAGTTCCTTTACTATAGAATTTCCCAGAGCTAATGAGGTTTACAAAACACAAAGAGGAGAAAAATGTTTATACTATTTCCAAAGTTTATTAATATATAGTCACTCTTTCTCCCCATTCAGATTGTCGTGTAGGACTAGTATTTTCTTGAATATACTTTGGGAAAAGCTACACTAAAACATAAGTGTTTTTCTGTAGTCATTAATTTATTATACTTAAAGAGCCTAAACATTTTGTGAATGTGCTGTTTCTCAACACAGAATTTTTCTTCTATTATTAACTTTGTCTTACCCCCTTATTCTCTACATATTTTGGGAATTTTTATTATACATCTATATTTTCTCTCATCTTTTTCATCATGTTAATATGTTTGGGCCTCATCTGTAGATGTCTTGAGCTTGTCACCTACCTTGCTAACTCAATTTTGGGGAAGTTTCTAACTTGCTGTTTATTATCTGATATTTATTTTATTTTTAATGTGGTAAAATATATATATCATAACATTTGTCATTTTAATCATTTTTAAGTGTACAGTTCTGTGGCATTAAGTATATTCACATTGTTGTCAACCATCACCACCATTCATCTCCAGAACTTTTTCTTCTTCCCAAAATGAAACTATCAGTTAAACATTAACTCCCCATTCCCTTCTCCCCACAGCCCCTGGGAACCAACATTGCACTTTATGTCTCTGTGAACTTGACTATTCTACATACCTGATAGAAGTAGAATCAGAGAGTACTTGTCCTTTAGTGACTGGATATTTCTCTTAGTATAATGTTTTCTTTTCCAGGTTCATCCATGTTGTAGCATGTGTTAGAATTCCTTTCCTTTTTTAAGGCTAAATAATATTCCATTGTATATATACAATATTTTGTTTATCATTATCAGTGGACAGTTGGGTTGCTTTCCTTTTGGCTATTATGGATAACGCCACTATGAACATGGATGTTCAAATATCTGTTTGAGTCCTCGCTTTCAATTCTTTGGGGTATATACACAGAAGTCGAATTGCTAGATCATGTGATAATTCTGTTTAATTTTTTGTGGAATTGTCATGTTGTTTTTCACAGCAGCTGCAGCATTTTACATTTTCACCAGAAGTGCCCAAGGATTTTATTTTCTCCACATACTCTCCGACACTTATTTTCTTGTTTGTTTACAGTAGCCACCTTCATGGGTGTGAAGTGACATATGTTTCAAGGAGCGATTCAAATACTAATTGTGTTACCCCCATGAATTCTCATGCTGGTTTACCACATGATCATGGGTACTTAGGAGAGTATGTGATACATACTGGATGTTTAGGAAACATGTATAGTAAGAAACAGGGTTAGTTTCAAGGAGAAAGCCTAGAATGAAAAGATGAGTTTGTATTTTATCTATTGGTTAAGTGGAAGCCATTGTGAATTTAGAGAAAGTAAATGAGGTGAAAAATAGCGATCTATTTTGGGAAAATTTTTCTGGAAGTCAGTCCATTTAGGAAATGGCAAGACTTGTCATGTGTTCATGACAGAATAAACTCAACCCAAGAGAGAAGCAAAAGGTGACTCTAAGTTTAGCATCTTGGGTAATTGTCAAGCAAGACTGTCACTGACAGAAACTTTAAAATTTAATTTAAAGCCAATGTAATTGTCCTTTCCAATCTCTGCAATTATTCTTAGGCACATGAGGCTCAATATTCCCTTGGTCCATCATTCTACTTCTGCTCATGTCCCTTATCAAGGTTCTATTTTGGACAAGAATGTGCTTTTCTTTGTGTCCACAAACTATAAGGCCCCTTTGACCCCATCACTGATCCATCTTATAAGAGTCTAGCTTGTACAGGAATCTTCTCAATTTTCTTTTCTAGCCATTGTTTTCTAAACCAGTGCCTCCAATAAACACCTTCTTTGGACAAGTCATGCCCACAAATGCAGTTAAATGAATTCTTTAGTACTTGTTCCTTTGTCTTTATGTCTTTCCTATGACTTTCTTCATAAATATTGTTTGTGAAACTGTTAACTCCTACAGAAAAAAAGAAATGTTTTTTTTAGTATGCTTCTGAAAAACCCCAAATGTGATACTCTAGAAAAACACATCATTAACAGGCTGTGCCTCTTCCTGATTAAGTTACATACCATGAAATAGAATTTTAAATGCCTTGATTCATCTGAAAATCATCAAAGGTGGGAATGATGTCTTAATTCTCTGCATTTCCAAGCACACAGAAACCAGAAAATTCAGCACACAGTTTTAAGGAAACATATCTAAGTTTAAAACTCAACATTTTCAGCAAAATAACAACATCAAAATGTGACTATATATGATTTTCCTGAGTGTTCATATTAATGGTAGACAGAGACAACAAAAACCACAGAAAATTTCTAAACCCATTTTTGGCAAGAAAAAAAAATTGACCTTTCCTATAACCTTGGATCAGAGTTACTCACAAGAAACAAAATTTACACATTCAAGTTTCATCTCATTTCATATCCTCTGGGCTATTCTCACAGCTACCTATCAGTTAGCACGTACTATGAGCCAGGCATTCTGCTAAACACGTGTACCACCATGTTTAACTCTACTATTATATTTAACCTTTGGAAGTGGTTTTTCTTAGCCATACTTTACAGATAAGAAAACCGAGGCTTAGTGAAGAAAATGACACTCAGAGTAAATCCCTAAGAAGTGGCAGAGCCACTTACATAAGCTCCAAAAATATGACAAAATAGAAAAATGGAATGAGGCATAATCCACTGAATATTTGGTTTCTGAAACATTGACTACTGATGCTGAACACCTAATAGTTTTTCTTGGTCCAGCTAGAAATGAGACAATAGATGAGGAGGGGAGAAGTGAAACACAAGAACGCAAAAGTTTAAAAAGAAGACAAGCCAGGGATCAGAGGTCTCAGCTTCATTCAGATCTGATTTGCTTGGTCAGCTCTGAGTCAGAAGGGATTGCTGGGTAGTCCACACAAAAGACATTCGCTCCTTGTCTTCAAAGCACAGATGCTATGATGTAATCAGCAACATGATGTCAAATGTTTTATTTGATCCTCCAACAGCCTTTAGGGGTTGACATATCTGATGGATATTATCATCACCTGGTATACTGCTGGAGGGCACTGAAAGTTGATAGCTGGCTGAATCCCTATTGGACATGAGAAAAGTAGTTTGCCCAAGACCTCAGGTCTAGAGGTAGCCACGTTCACGCTATACCTAAAACCCCAAAAGGCTTCCTAGTACATTATGTCAGTTCACTTGCAGTGACAGTGACTCTCACTTCATAAGTAGAGATTTCCACTAAGTGGGTCAGTCTTTATATTAAGCCCAGGACCCAATTAGTCATACAGTTATGAAAATAGAGGCTCTTAAGGGTTAACTATATTTCCCAGTATCACATTCTGCTTAGAAGCAGAGATGCATCTGATATGCTCATAAAGAATAATGTCTTTAAAGTCTACCGGACCTAGGCTCAGATTCTAATCTTCCCATTGAACTAGGAGTGTGCCTTGGACCAGCTAGGTAACCTAACCATCTGTTTTGTCAACTGTAAGGTGGATGTAATAATAGTACTTTCTTTATAGGTTTATTTTAAGAAGTAAAAGTCATTACAAATATTACGTAGCATTGATTATGTGCCTTGCAACAAGCCTTTAAGGTGGATAGAGTGCTGTTTTCCAGAGAGATGAGAGCAAATGGAAAAGATAGGTTAATTAAGTTGCCTAACATCCCGTGACAGTAAATGAGGAGTTCACATTCAGTCCTAGAGTATTTGGTTCAAAAGGCTGTGACCACTACATACTGTAAAACAATGCAAAGTACTTAGCACAGGAACTGGGCCATATTCAACACTCAGCTCAGAGATCCTTCTATTATATGATGCTTATCCAAAGAATGACATTCCATAATGCTCTGCAAAGTGGCACAGCCAGATTACTCAGTCCCTAGTTAATTGCGACATGCTGCAGAAAATCAGTTTTCCTGGGAAGCAATGAACAATGATAGAAAAAGCCTTTGTTCATCCCTCCTCTGTCCAAAACACCCCGATCTCAGAAAGCTCAGAGTAGATGAGCTCTCCAGAGGATAAACAAAAAATTGCTAGAAAGCAAATCGTATGTGATGACAATGATCCAAGTCCTAAAGTATCCAGAGCCTAAAAGAAGAAAACCACTTGTAGAAAGAAAACTTAAAAAGTTCCAAAATAGTCCATTCAATAGAATTGTGTCTGGTCTGTCACAATAGTTTTTAAAATATCTTAACATCATAGATTTTCCCCACAGTGCCTCATACCCAGGTTAAATTTTGTAATTTACCTCTGCATTTAAATTGAGCTCCTCTATCAGTTTGTAAAGTAGCTTACTTTCAAGTTACTTCTCTTTAATATCCAATACTTATTTGATAATTATTTATTTCTAGTTTGTAAGATAATGGAAACATAACAACCATGAATGGGTTTTAATGGAAAACTAGAAAAAAGTCTCCCAAGTAGAGACTCCAAAAAAAATGACTGTATAACTCAGTGGCTTTTGTGATAAATAGCTGATCAATCTACCCTTCATCTTTCAAGGTGAATCTTGTTTGTAAGTGACAAGTTTTATGAACAGATGAAATAGTCCTCACCTTGTTGGAAGAATCACCATCTAAGTTATGAGTTAACTGGTAAGAACAGAAGTATATTCAGGTTAGAGTAATTTTTTGTATGTGGTTCAATGCTGTTGACAAAGATTAAAAGCACAGTATGACACTCTTTTTAGCTTTATTAGTTGGGCAAAACTCATAAAAATTACTCCAGATTTGATTTTTATATTCTTACAGAATGTCTTAAAACAAAATGACTAATTACTACGTAATTTACATTTTGTTTTCCTTCAGGAACAAATAACAGGGACCTTTTCATTTTTTATACATTATCTGTTCAACCTAATTTCTACCCTAGCTGAAATCTTAATTCCCTTCTTTGATAGCATAATTGTTTCCATGGCAACAATAAAAGATGTGTCAGTATTCTCTGCTGCAGGTGAAAATAATCATAACATATTGATAAGTCATCTTAAGATACCATTTTTATGTAAATGACATTACAACAGAAGAGAAACAGGAGCAAACAAAGTGGCATTCAGAAAGCAGAAGTGCTTGAAATTAAACACTTTTCAGTGGTTTTTGTGATGTTAAATAAAGGTCAAATTGAGAAAGCATGTCAGACAAGGATGTCTCTGGATTACATATTGTAAATAACAAACATTTCTCTAAAATGTACTGAGGAACAAATGCCAGGAGTACAACTGATCAATTTAGTTTCTGTGTCCCTTTGAAAATTCTTTGGAGATAAAATGAGATACATGAAGATAAAAAAATAGGAAGAGATTCTGAAGTCTGTCTATAGTACTCCCACTTGTGAATCTATATATATATTGAGACTTCTATACAATGTTCACAAATTTCAATTTCAATTTAAAGAATAAAATTGGCACCTTGAAATGGAAGGGATTATCACCATAGCACATACCAACTCCATTTTCTTTCAGCTCTTAAGCAACCATTGTCTTCTGAGGGACCAGTGTCTGTTGGTACCAACAAGCATCTGCTGGGGGCAGGGATATGGGTAAATGAGTTGTGAATCTGCACCATTTGGGGCCTGAATGAAGTTTAGAGGACAACAGTGATGAGTCTGAATGAAATGGATCCTGAATGAAACTGAATGAAGTGGATCCTAGAAAAGGTTTGTCTTCAGAGACCCTTAGCCCCCTGGAGGGGGGGGGGTGGGTCTATGATATCCTTAGTGAGATGCAAAGTCTCTTTGATCTCTAAGATTTGAAAAGGAGATAAACAAGTGGATTGAATTTTCTCCATCTCTGAAGTTAAGAGAACACAAGAGAATGGGCAGTAGAAGCTTCTCTCTCATACCTTGGAAGAGGATAAATAACCTATCAGTTGCTATTCCACTGAACACAAACAGCTACCTTCTACCACCTGGGTCTCTCTCAAAAAAGAGTCAGAGAAAACACAAATGACCAATATCAGAAATGAATAAGATCAATACAGATTCTACAAACCTTAAAAAAATAATAAGAACATATTTTTTAAAATGTAATGCCAATAAACTTGATAACTTAGATGAAATTAACAAATACTCTGAATGCTATAAATTATCAAAACTGACTTAGAAAAAATAGATTAACATAACATTATCTAAATATTAAATATGAACTGTTAAGTAACTAAATTCATAATTTTAAAACGTCCCACAAAACACTCTAGGCGTGGCCAACTTCACTGGTAAAGTCTATCAAACATTTAAAGAAGAAATAATATGACCTTACCCAACTTTTTCCAAATATAGTGGAGAAGAGAATATTTTATAAGACATTTCACAAGGTCAATATAATTCATAACAAAACTTTACATGGACACTACAAACAAAAACAAAAACAAAAAACCCAAACCCTACAAACCAATATCCCTCATGAATTTAGACCTGGAAATTTTTAACAAAGCTAATATCTCAAACCCGTCTATATGTAAAATCTCAATCCATCACAAGAAGTTGAATTTTATCTTAGAAACATGAGGTTGGTTTAACACTGGAATTCAATCAGTATTAAATCACATTAAATTAATAAAAGAAAAATAAAATATGATCATTGAAGTATAGAAAAATCATTTAACAAAATTCTATCCCCATTCATAATAAAAAGTAAAAGCTCTCAGCAACTTGAAAATTAAAGGAAACTTTTTCAACCTGATAAAAGTTAGCTACAAAAACCCAAAACCCTACAGTTACTAGCATATTTCACAATGAAACATCAAATACTTTGCCCTCTGAAGATCAAGAACAAGGTAATGACATCCATTCCCACCATTTCTATTGAACTGGAGCTGTATTAAATTTATCAAGTCAAGAAAAGAATAAAACGCATAAGGAATGAAAAGAAAGAGGTAAAACAATCTCTATTCACAGATGACATGTTATTTACTAAGTAAATCTTAAAGTATCTATAAAGTAAATATTAGAACAAATAAGTGAGTCTATTAAGGTTGCAGGATATAAGGTCAATACAGAAAATCAGTTGAATTTTTACATATTTGCAAAAAACTGGAAAATGAAATTAAGAAAGCCATTCAATAACAACAACAACAACACAACCTGAAATACTAAGGGATAAATTTAATGAAATACTCTCAAAGTCTGAACACTAAATATCAGAAAATATTATTGACAGAAAGACAACTTAAGTAAATGGAAAACCACAAAAGCAGAAGGAATTGAAAGAATTATAAGAACATATTACACATAAATCTATGACAATTAATTTGAAAAAGCCAGTGGAGAGGGATCATTTTCAATGAAATACAAAAATTGTTAACATTAACCAAAGAAAAGGAGAGAAGCTTTTATTGACCAATTTCTATGGAAGTGAATGGAAGGTAAATAAGATCCATCGATATTTTCATAGCTGAGGCCTATCAGACTTTTAAAGAATATAATGTATAGTATTCCAAACCATAGAAAATATGGAAAGCTTCCCAATTTTACATAAAGCTAGCATAAATTAAATATCAAACCTTGATTGAAATAGATTAATCTCAGGAAAGTAACTGCAAATATTCTAAATAAAATATTAACGAACGAAATCAAGCTACAAATCAGCAAAGCCCCCAAAATGACTAAGTAGGGTTTATTCTAGGTGTGCAAGAGAGGTCTGAATTAGAAAACTCTATTATTATAATTCAGTGTTTCAGCAAATTGAAGGAAAACAAAGGATCACATTAATAAATATTGCAATGATATTTAATAATATCAACAGCCAATCTCAATAAAAATCTTTGGGTACAATACAAAAAGGTAACTATTAAAGTATTTAATAAAATCAAAAGTCAAAAGTATTCTTAATGTCAATATAAGAGAAAGAATCTGATAAAACTCAGAATTAAGCAGAGATCTTGGTATTACTATATTTGTTCAATATTAGTTTGAAAAGTCTAGTGAAAACAATGTGATAAAAAATTAAATATTTGGTATAACTATTGCAAATGAAGAGCTAAAACTATTTTGCTGATGACATGATTGTATGCTTTAAAATCCTAAAGACTTAAAAAGAGAAAAACTATGAACATTGGTAAGAGAATTTATAGAATAGCTGGATACCAGGTAAGCAGATTAAAATCATTAGATTTCTCTTCTCTAGTAACATATACTCTTAGAAAAAGAAAGAGAAAAAAAACATTCTTTTAAAAATAACAATATAAATTGAATTGAATAAGAAAGCCATAGAACCTATGAAGGCTATGAATCTTGTTAATCCTGTTAATATTTGACCAGGGTATAATTCAGTTTGGAGAAAGAAAAAAAAAAACTGTTTAAAACAGTTTCTCCCCAAACTAGGTATTGATCGTGAAAAAAAATTAAAATAATAATCCTATCCCATGCATATTCAAAAAAAACAAGTAGATTAAAGTTTTAAATATAATTTTAAAGGTGAAAGGAATTAAGAAGTATAAATTGCCAGTTATAAAAACAGTAACAGGGATGTAAATTACAGCATAGGGAACATTGTCAATAATATTATAATAACTGAATACAGTGTCAGATGGGTACTAGACTTAGTGGGGTGATCACTTTGTAAAATATATAAAAGTCTAATCACTGTTTTACACCTGAAACTAATATAATGTCTGTTAACTGTAATTAAAAAAAATAAACTGCAATATATATATATATGTATGTATGTATGTATGTATTTATTTATTTATTTATTTATTTATGTTTATATATAATTTTAATATTTTATTAGGACTTCTGGGGAAGACCAAGACAGAAGCTAATAAAAAATGCTGTGTGGCAGAATATACTATACATAAAGACAGTAAACAACTGAAACATTGAGAAAACATGTTGATAATATAAATGACAGATAAAGGTTTAAAAGCTATAATTAGATGAAGAAAGCTTTAAAAATTGACAAGAAACAGGCAACAGCCTAACAGAAAAATGAGCAACAGATATAAATAGGCAATTCACAGACAAGCAGATCCAAACAGCCAGCAAATATATTTTTTAATTCACTAATAGGGAAATGAAAACTGTTAGTGATAAACCATCTTAAACCTATCAGGCTGGCAATAATTTTAAATAGTGAGAATACTGTCAGTGGGGATATGTGGAAAAAAGTATTTTCTGCATTGCTGGCAGAAATGTAAATGGATACAGCTTCTTATTAAAACAATCTGGCAACATTTATTAAAATTAAAAATACATAAACCTTTTGACCCAGCAATCTCTCTCATGGGTGTACATCCCACAGGAATATAATCATCAGTAAGTAAAGGTATGTGAGCCCTGATGTTTATTGCATCAGTCTTTGTAGTGGCAAAAAAATAGACACAAAAAGATACTTTACAGTAATCCATAGAACACAATATTATTCAGATAATATAGAAAATTTAGGTAATCTACAGAACACAATATTATTGTTCATATTTGATAACCTGGAGAGATTCCCAAAAGCAATTAGAAAATTAAGATGCCTTCCTCCAAAAAAATTATGTATAATGTGGTTTTAGTTTTGTAGAGCAAACAATGGCAAACACACACACACATATGTGTATACATATGTGCACATATATTTATCATACATATATGTATATACATGAGATTTGGTTTGGCAATCAGGGACATTACAAAAAAATACACATACAACTACGTGAGTAAAGGGGTTTACATTTGCTAATGCTTACATTACTGGTTGGAGTAGGAGAGGCAATAGAGAGGGATAAAGAGAGTAGAGACCAAAAGAAGAAACGAAAAGGACATAGTATACAGAAGTGAAAGCATTATGATCATCTCGTTTACATTAATAGATGAGTTTGTATGTATACGCACATTTTGACCCAGAAAGGCAATATATAGCTATTTGTACTGAATGTGCTCTTCTAAGCACCTTATACGCACTAACCTATTTAACCTTATTTAACAACAACTCCATGATGTTCAATCTATTATTATCCTCATTTAAAAAATAAGCAAACTAATAGGTTAAATAGCTTCTCCGAGCTACAGGACTGTCTAGCTCCGGGGCTTGGGTTTGAACCCAGGTGGGTGTGGCCCGAAGCCTTGACTCTTAACCACTAGACATATTTATTGGCTCCTAACCAATATATGTCTAGGACACATCATTAAGCTAAATACATACTTGCAACATAAATGTGTATAATATGATTTTATTCCCCCCTCCAAAAAAGAAACTCCTATAGATATGTATATTTGTTCGAGCAAAAGGATGTAGACACCTAGTGTATTAGTTCTCATAGGTGAGACAGATTTAAAGACAGTATGACAATTAACTTTGCTTTCACATATCAGTGAAACATGCCTCATAAGCAACAAGATCGTCTCTTAAATAGTAAAAAAAAAAAAAAAAAGAATCACTGAGGGTTTTTTCTTATTTAGGACTCTTTGATATCTAAGTAACATGTCTTCAGTGGGAATTTCAGGCATGGAAAGCTTTATAGAACAGGTAGTATCTGGCGCATAGTTAAGATTTTGAAACGTCAGAAGAATACCATAAGAAAAACCGTAAGACAGAAAACTGTAAGTCATCTTCAAAATATATATTGCTTCAGGATCCGGGGCTAGCAAAAGCATTTTTGTATGAAAGCAGTGTTAATAAACTTGAAGAATGCAGAGAATTCTGCCTTGAATGCGAAGATTAAGAGCACATTGTTCTCTATGTAAGTGGACGAGGCACCTGCAACACTAGGCCTCTTATAATTGTTAACTAAATTAACCCTGTGAGAAGCTGGCATGAATGACATGTAGACACCTGACATGGTCCTAGCTTGGCTCCAGCTTGGAAGTCCTCGACCAAAGACTGGTCCCATCCGGGGATTGCTTTAGTCCATGTGGCTTTTCCCTTCTGATCTAAAGAATGAGTCCACGGGGTGTCAGGGCAGGGCTGTGCCTGGCAGAAGCATTCTCCCCATCAAGTCCCTGTACCTGCCTTGGAAACTCGTGCCACTGTGACCCTGCCAGAAGCCACATAAATGCCCCCCATCCTTTCTCCCGCGGCTTCTGGGCAGCAGCTTCACTTCTGCCCCCAGGTGAATTTTCCTGGCATAGACTAGGACCCCCAGAGCTGGTACGCAGCTGGCTCTCTTCTGTGTCCCAACGACAAGAACAACAAAGGACAACAAAGGCAGCAGGAGTGGATGTCGTGGGTGGGAGACAAAACAAGTGAAACAGAGCATGATATAAAACTAAGGGTCAGCTGTCTGGGACCAAGTGTAACCCCCACAACAGATCGACCTAACTTGGAGCAATCTCTCTCATCCAAGTTTTCTCACCTGGAAAACAGAGTGCCTTACACACTGAAAATTATTTTTTAAAATTTATTACCGTTTTTGTACTGCTTACTTTAGTGAAAATAATGTCAAAACAAATCTAGGAATTTCATACTTATTAAAAGATATGAGCTGGTTGATGGACTTTAGCTGTGATTATATTCTTAGATGCTAATTCTGTGTATAACATGGCCAAGCTTACTGACTAGGGAACTCAACTATTGACTATAATTGCTGTGGAGTTATTTAAAGTAAAACACTGTCATGTCTTTCCATTCTCAGTATGCTTCATTGTAACTGAATTCAAACTATAAAATAATACTTAAGTGACCTGCTTATGGCCAGGGGGCAGATATTACAAGGTATTCATTACGGAGTCACTGAACTGACATGTTCGGTTATGCACGGCTGGATAATACAGCAAGAATTCTCTTTGTCAAATAGGGGTGCACAGAAAGATGCCTTTGTAACAGAGGGCTGGCTGGAGCCCAAAGAGCCCAGGTAGTTGCAAGGATATCTTTTTTCTCTAATCTAAGTATACAGAAAAAAAAAAAAAATACAACATCAAAAACAAACTTAGCCTTAGAGAAAGTTCACATAATGCCAGATTGGTAATTTAAAAGGGGTTTGCACAGCTGTTTCATAATAGCTCCATTAAAAATAGAAGTCTCACATTTTAGGGTCACTTCCTTCAGTTTAAATTCTGTAGGTTGTGGAAAGCCATGTGTAAACAACCATACTGTTCATACTTGAATCTTGCATCACTGAGTTCTTGCTCTTCGTTCCCAGTAATCCTTTTTTACTCATGTGACTCTAAACCTTATTAATAAATTCATTTCCAGACGTACAGGCTCGGGAAGGAAAGAAGAAGAACAAAGAAGTAAATATCTGATTTTTGAGTTTCAAAAGTCTTTGGCATTTTATATCAGCATTAAAGCTGGAAAAGTAGCAATGTGTGAAATCTAAGGGTTTTTCTTTTCTATTTGACAGAACATAAAGATTATCTAGGCTGGAAAAGAAGGAAAATAATCAGAGAAAGGAAGGGAGATTAGACGCTCCTGAATCCCTGTGAAAGGGTCGTGTACCCTCTCCCGACCCGAGGCCAAATCTAGCAGGGTCCCAGGCAGCTTCGGGGATTCCAGGAGAGCCTGTCACTTTGAGACTTGTTTCAGAAGACCTCAGTAAGGCGGCAATTTTAAAAAATGCACTATGCTCTGCTCAGCATGGTACCACTTGAGTAGCAATGACTACATAAGGTTTCCAGCCAAAATGAGACTGAGACAGCATCCGAGAATCCCCAGTGGAGCCAGAATGGCACAAGGGAACAGCCACGAATCTCTTGTATCTCCTCAGAGGAGCTCAGAAATTGCCAGGCAGACTAGAACACAAGGAAGTTTAGGACAAGGAAGCTGTAACCTTCGAGGACTCAGTGAGCAGAGATATGACACAGCAAATGCTACCAAGGCAGATATCAAAATATCCATTCCAAAGACGGGCCTCACAAAGGCCCAGAACCTAGAAGCAAATCTGGTATTTGGGAAGACCTTTAGTTGTCTGAAAAGACCCTGAAATAATGAAAGAAACCTTAAATTTGTCAAGAATAAACTCCTATCAAGTAAAACAGAGAACTTGAAATAAAAATTCACTTTATAGGAAATCAAATTATATTTCTTAAACATTCAGGTTTACAGGCTGCGAATCATAAGTACTTCAGATGTCCACCTCAAGCATAATTCTTTCACTGTCCAAAGAGAGATGACGATTCATGTAAATTTAGAAAATATGTTCTTAATAGTCAATATCCAATTATCATCTAGTAATGAAAATATACGTTCTGTGATTTTTTTTGAAGCTTTGGATCATTTAAAATTACTGAAATGATTAACTCAAGTCTTCTCATCGCTATTGAAACATGTTTGATTATTCTAGAAGATTAGAGTTAGACAGACTAGGAGACATAAAGTGAAATTAAGAGGTAATGTCCTCTTATGTATGACATTTTAATTGGAGATTCTTTAATCTCAATTATTTGGTTGAGTGTATGTGGTAGGAACAAAGAGTAAAGAATAAAGCAAACTTTCTGAAATTCACACATCCAAATGAGGACCCTTCTGCAATAGTCACACTGGAAAACCCTTGAGATCTAAAGGTGTTGATGTTGTAAATATTTTTGGAATCCCTCTTTTGAAGTTGGCATATGAACCCCACAAAAAAATGAGTGTTGTCACTAAGTTTTAACCAATTTACAAGCCATTCAGGAAAAAAAAAAGTCTAAATGTCTTTGTAGTGAGACTTTATCTTTGATTATTAATAATATTTCAAAGCTTGGTACACTTATTCAATAAATTTGGCCTCACACATTATTGATGGTGTTCACAGCATAAAACCATCCTTAAAGAATGTCCTCATCAAAAATACCCAAAATATCACACTTCTAAAGGACACTCAACGCACTACACAAAAGGAACAGCAGAAAGAATAGAAAACAAATTCATCCAACAAGGAAGAAAAGGACAGTTAATACTACAAATTTTGACGAATACATTTTCGATAACACATATTGAACAAAATCTTTCTGGCTTCTTTTTTTTTTCTAGTTAAAATATGGTAAGAAATTGTGGTCTCCTTTTAAAACAAAACAAAACATAATATTGTGTCAAAGAAAGGAAGAAAAGCATGAGAGGCAAATCAGTTGGATTGTTCTTCATGGAGAATAACCAAGCATCCTAAAAAATAAAGACTATGAGAAAAGATGATCTATAACATCTCTAAAATAAATCGATTTACAAATCTTCCTTCCCTGACCCCCAAAATGATTGTATGTGGTTTGTGTGAAAGTTGCCTATGCTCAACCTCTAATCCAAACCATATATGTGAACTAATTAAAATGTGTCCCAAATGACTAGAAATATCATTTTAATATTCATGAGGGGAGCAAGTTTTTAATATGTAACCAACATTAGTGCATCACCACTGACCAATTAAAACAGAAGCAGCAGCTCATGGGCACTAGCCACTAACATCTGACGCTGTCAGTACTGGGCATCTCAGCTGAGCATTAGCCCTGCCCGTGGATGTTTCTCAGGGGGAGAAATGGCTCTTTTTTGTACACACACACACACACACACACACACACACACACACACACAAACACGCACACACACACATACACACACATGCATACATTATATATAATACATTATATATAATACATTATATACACACACACATACATTATATATAATACATTACATATAATATATACACACATATACACATACATATATATACACTCACACACACATATATATGCATACATACATACATATATAAATTAAGAAACAAAGTCTCTCATTGCAACCCATTTTTCGGAAGGTCTATACTTTGCCTCAGAAAAACAAACTGTAGATATAAAAAATTTTATCTGTTCAGAAAACTTTCAAAGCAATATGATATCACTCTACAAGAGAGAAAGGAGCCTCCTTATTTTTTATTATAAAAATAAAAGTCACGTGGCATCTAGGTTCTATCCAGTTACTGATAATAGTGGAATAAGAATAAATGAGTTCATGTTATCAGATACTTAAGACACAGAAGATTATAAAGTTACTCCAGAGAGCAACAGGTCTCTTGCTTAGATCGCCTTTTTTCATGTCAAAATCGAACGTCATTCCCCAAGAGCTTCTCAGACCTACCCAGATTCATCTCTTACTTGCAGTAATTTCTCTTTTCCCTCTCACTCTCCCTCTCCCACTCTCTCTCATTTAGTGGGCTCTACTATGTACCAAGATTGTTCTAGGTACAACAATGAATTAAATAGGCAAAAGAAATTCAGTTTAGCTGTGAAGGTCACATTCCAACGAGAAGCTTAAACTGTGGTTCATCCAGATGTTCAAAACGAATACATACTGAGTCGCTTCATTCTTCTGGCCACAGTTACACAGCGATGCAAGCACAATAATTTCTTTCCCCACCCACATGATAATGGACATTTGCATTATTCCCAATATTTTGCTATTAAAAAACACTGTAGTAAACATCCTTAAACATATGACATTATTTATCTACATATCTGCAGAATAAATTAGAATTGTTGGGTCTGGGATTAAGCACATCTTTAATATTCATATACATTCAAACTTATTTTTTCATAAAGTTTGTATCAATTTAACTGCCACCAGTGATGTGAGAGGGTCTGTTTTCCCACACCTTCGATAACATAGATATCAAAATATTTTACCATGTGATTTCCCAAATGTTTTTCTCTTACTGCATGTGAAATTGAACTTCATTTAAGTCATTCATATTTATACTTACTTTCCTGTGTATGTGTGTGTGTTTATTTGCCTTTTTTCTACTTGATTATTAGATCATGTTGATTATTAGTTTATGTTGGTTTATAGGATTTCAAGATGTATGTGTGTGTATATATATACACGTACACATATATACATATATATACACATATACATACATACATACATACATACATACATTCATTTTACAAATATATATGTAAAATCTCTTTGTTCATGATATAATTTGAAAATAACTTTTGACTTTTTATGATGTTCATTATCTTCTGATTTTTTTTTTCAAGTAATCAAATTTATCAGTCCTTTTGTTTTGGTATGTAGCTTTTAATTCATACTTAGAAAAACTTGCCAACATGAGTTTTATCTTTTTAATTTAAATATTTAATAGTTAACTCCATTTATGTGGTACATAAGATAGGGTAAGAAATCTCTTTCTTTCTTTGAAGTGGCTGTTCAGTCAACACAATACATTTAATTCTCCTTTTTTTCTCACTGATGAAATGAAATGACATTTTTGTCATCTATTGGAGTCTCACATATATTTATTTATATCTATTTCTGAACCTTACCATTTGTACTTCTTATTTACTAAGACATTTATCCCTTTTTGTTTGAATTATAGCTTTATAATATACTTTATTATGTCTGCTTTTTGTATTTAAACAAATAATTTCCCTGGTTATTTTTTGTGCTTATTTGTTTTTCTTTAAGAACTTCAGAATCAATATTTCTAATTTAAAAAATCTTGCTACAATTTTTATTGAGAGAGTGGTAAATTCATAAATGGACTTAGACCTGATATTTACCCAAGAAAATGATTTGCTTTGTCATTTGTTCAGTTGTTCTTTTATGTCCCTTGGTTATTCTGTACATTTTTCTTTATACAGATTTTATACAGATATTGTTATAAATTTTTTCTAAAAATTTTATGCCTTTTGTGTCTGTGTCTATTATAAAAAGGGATTTTGATTCCATTATATTGTATAATTAGGGTTATGTAATATAATTTGAAGGCCACCAATTCTATATTACTTTTGTATCCAGTGGCTTTGGTGGGGTTTTGGGTACAGTTATTTAGTTTATTCTCTGAGAGTTTTTATGTATATAACACTATCACACTCAAATAATAATAATTTTACTTCCTACTTTCCATTTTTACATCTTTACTTTTTTCTTTTGTCTATATTATCTACTACAGCCAGACTAATATTAAATGCACTGATACATGCAGATCAATGTCAAATTATAGCGATGTTTGTGACATCTTTGTTTTATTTCTAACATTAATCATATTGTTTCTAGTATTTCTCATTAAGCATAATATTGGCACCTGGTTCAAGATACATGTTCAAATACTCAGAAAGCATCAATCTCCTCTTAATTAAAGGTTTATATTTTATAAGCTAAGAATGGATATAATTGTTATCAAATGTCTTTTCAACTTATTGATATAACCATATTATTTTTTTCTTTTGACATGTCAAATGGTAAATTATATTAAATAGCTTGCCTAATATTGAACAATCTTTGCATTCTTGAAATAATCCACTTATTCTCCTTCTTTACTGCTATTTCTCTTTGTTGGTTTATTTATAATTTTTTTTTACACTTTTGTTTCTTTGTTTTTAATTTGTGCAGTTGACTATGGTATCAGTGTAATCTCAGCTCATAAAAAAAGTTTGGAACATTTTATATTTTACTAGAATAGCTTATCTTCTTTAAGGTTTTGGTTGCATTTGCCTAGAGAACCAAAGTTTAATAGCTTATATTATTTAATGGTAATTATAATATCTAGATTTTATTTCCTTTGTATAGTTTTAAAGATGTGACACTCATTTTACAGAAATTCTCAAATTTATTTACATCGAAGTTAGACATCAATCTAATTATCATTCCTTTGTAGGTAATCCATCTTTTTCCTCTGGCTGTTTTTAAGATATTCTGTTTGCCTTTGATATTTTATAGTTTTACTATAATATACGTAGGTGTGGTTTCCTTTTATTAATCTGCTTGATGTGTTATACATCTATCATTACATGACATTCATTAGTCTGAAAATTTCTCAGCTATTATTTATTTGGATAGTGACTTTCCTTCATTTTCTCAAAGTGAAACTCCAACTGAACTCTTGTTACATATTTTATTATATCATTCATATCTCATACATAGTTTTTTTTCCACATCTTTGTCCCCTACGTCCCAAGCTCTGAATAATGTCTTTGGACTTACTGTTCAACTAATTAATCTTTCAGTGTTTGACTTGCTAATTGACTTTTGTGTTCCAATTATTATATTTTTCATACCTAAAATATGTTTTGATTCTTTTACAAATATGCCTGTTCCTTTTTTACAGACTTTTAATTCTCTCTGATTTTATTTTGTTTTATATTTTTAAGCATTTCATACAGAATTTTATAACCAGTACCTCGAGTTCTTTAGTGTCTAATTTGCTGTCTTGTGGCTTCTTTCCTCGGGTATTTGCTAAATTTTGATTACACACTCATATGTAGTTACACTTGATCCTGGGGCCTAACTTGGGAATGCTTTTCTCCACAGAGGCCAGGGGGAGGAACTATGATCCGAAAGCACTTATGTCCGTTCCAAGGCTTCTGCTTAAAGGAGCAGTTTCCAATTGAGACAGAGATCAGTCTGATGCTCCTGGCATCGAACTGGCATTTGCCTCCAAGATATTCAGAGTCTTACATCCCAACAAAACAGAGAATTCACACCTGGGAAACCAGAGATAAGAGAGAAATTGGAAAGGAACTTTAAACTAGTTATGTTTAAAATCACGATAAGTTTCAGTAACTTACTTAAGGTCACCTCGCTGGCAAGTTCAAACCAAGCATTCTAACTGCAGAGTTGGCTTTCATAATCACTACATTGTATTATACTGACTTCTCACACTGTGCCTGAACTAAAAAGATTGATATCTACTACACTAGTCTAACTTGCTCTTAATTTCAGAGTTCACTCTCTTTCTTAAACCAATACTCATATATTTGGCATCATGATACCCTCAAAGCAACCTACAATTGCACCATCAAGAGGACAGGAAGATAAATATGTGTTTCCACGAACTCTGGAAAATTCATCTCTCTGTGGAACATACCTATTATACTTCTCAGGATGGACTTGGAAAAACTAAACATACTCCCATCAGTTTATGGAAAAATTACCAGAGGGACTCCTTGTATAAACATAACCTTGTGACAGGAAGATGGGAATGAGAGGTGATCCTGGCTGGATGCGATTTCATAACTTACGCCATATATAGATTATCATGTTAGACAATTTTCTGAGACAGAATCACTGAATTTTATAAATTATGTGTTCTACTTGTTTTATTTACCAAACATGCTCTAGATAACCACCCTCTTGATGGAACAGCATTATGGCAAAGATGATCACTAATTTCTGTGTTAAAATAACGCTCTGATAACATCTGTACATCTCGAGAGTCAGAAAGGAGAATTTTGAAACTTAACGAGGCCAGCATTACCCTGACACCAAAACAATAGAAAGGTAGTACTAGAAAAAGAAACTAAAGACCAATACCTCTTATGTACGTATATGTACAAATTCTCAACTAAATATTGGCAAATTTAATCCAACAAAATACAAAACAAATAAACAAAAAGAATACTTTGTAACCAAGCAGGATTAATCCCGGAACTGCAAAGGTAGTTCATCATTCAAATTTCAGTCAATATGATCCACATTATTTACACACAATATGAGAAAAAAACACGTGATTATATCAATAGATGCAGAAAAAAGATTTGAAAAAATTAAAATTCACCTATAATAAAAACTCGCAGCAAACTGAATTATGTAACTATAATAATTATAATAGAAGGAAACTTCCTTAACCTGATAAAATGCATCTACAAAGATCTCTATAGCTAACACCATATTTAATGCTGAAATTAAATCTTTTCTCCTAAAATCAGGGATGAGTCAAAGATAATTGCTCTCCCCACTCTTATCCAACATAAGACTAAAAGTCCTAGTGAGCACAAAAAAAGGAAGTAAAAGTAAAAATAAAAGGCACACATGTTAGAAAGAAATATGTAAAACTGTCTCTATTCATAGAATTCCTGATCTACATAGAAAATCTAAATGATTTCCAGAAAAAGCTTCTAGAACTAAAACATGAGCTTAGCAAATTTTCAAGATACATGGCAGTATACAATAACAATCTCACATATATCTGTATATTAGAAATGAAAATCGGAAATGGAAATCTTTTAAAAGTATCATTGATAATGGCTCCAAAAATAAAATACCTAGATATGAATCTAACAAACAATGGGCAGTCTGTATGATAAAAGCTACAAAACACTACTGAAAGAAATCAAAGAAGAGCTAAATAAGTGGGTTGGAAGGCTCAAATATCATTAAGATATCAACTCTCCCCAAATTGCTCTATAGATTTAACTCTTTATCTACCCCAATAAAAATCTCAGTAAGATTTTTGTAGGTATGGTCAAGCTAATTGAAAAATTTATGTGGAAAGGCAAATAACATAAAAAGCAACTAAAAAAAAAAACATTTCAAGAACTCACACTACGTGATTTCATGACATGGTAAATCTAACTAATCAAGACAATATAGTATTAGTGAAGCAAAACAGAGAATTCAGAAGTAGGCCTCAAAAATATAGTTAACTGTCAGTATAAGTGCAAAGGCAATTCTATGGATAAAAGATAATTTTTCCCAAAAATGGTGCTGAAACAATTGGGCATTCATTTAAAACCACAATGAGATGTCATTACACACACTTATTAGAATGGCTAAGAAAAAAACCTGACAATGCTAAGTGCTGACAAGGAGGCAGAGTAACTAGAACTTTCGTACACTGCTGGCAGGAATGCAAAATGGTAAAGTCATTCTGGAAAATATGGTAGTTTCTTATAAAGTTAAATGCATATTTAACATATGATTGGCCACCTTACTAGTAGGTATCCATATAAACCCTGAAGAAATGAAAACTTAGATCCATACGAAAATCTGTTTAGAGCATGTTATATTTACACCAGCATTGTTCATAATCACCCCAAACTGGAAACAGCCTGAATGTTCTTCACGGACAAGTAAATCAACAAATTCTGGTACAATAAAATACTGCCTGGCAATAAAAAGAAACAAATCTCTGATAGACATGGATCACAAATGCATGCTGCTAAGTGAAAGAAACCAGACTCGAAAAGATGCAAACTGTATGATTTCACCGATATGACATTTTGGAAAAGGCAAAAATATAAAGACAGAAAACAGATAAAGGGTCCCAGGGGTTAGGAATGAGAGAGATTCTCACTACAAAGGGGCAGGATGAGGGAATATTTGGGGGCTGAATGAGGTGTTCTGTATGTTGATTGTGGTGGTGGTAACAAGACTCTAAACATTGTCAAAAACCACAGAACTAAGCACACAACAAGTAGTGAATTTTACTTTACTGATATATTTTAAAATAATTTAAATTATTATAAATAAAATAATTTAAAATATATACATACAAAACAAAAATCTGCATTCTGTGAGCAGACCACTTCACCCTGAAGTAGTGAGAATCCTATGCCTTTTTAAAAACTAAAACGAATCTTAAAAACATGAAGGAGATGAAAGAAGAACAGTTTTCAGGATCACATTACTCAGAACTCTAAAATCTCAAGGTGTGAAAAGTTCCCGGTTACATCTCTGCTGTTCAATTCACGACTCTTACTTCAGCTTTCAAAAGAATAAAAACAGCATAATGGAAACAAAGCACTTTGGCGTTAGACTCCTTAACCACCTGTAATCACTCCTCTGTCAGCTCCACGGACTCAGTCTAACCTTAGAGGCTGTTTCCCTGTCGAGAGGAAGGAAGAGCTAAGACCGGCTGAGCGACCTCTTGCACAAGGTCTCCTCTAAGCATCTATTCAAATCGAAATGCATCTAAGCCCTCCACTCCACGATATCCTCTTCAAACCTATGTTTTCATGAAATGCCACAAACCAAGAGCATTGTACAGAACATGTGGAGTGTTAAGCTTTCAAAGGACAAGAGATTTAGGAGCTGAGCTAAAAATATATTACGCAGATACAGCTACTGATACGAAAAAGAAATCAACATATTTCACTGCAGAATCGCCTAGTGGGTAACTTGTGTGAGGTACTTGTTATATATATAACGTTTTCTGTATTTCTCTGACACCTGTAAATTGGGGTTTCTACCAGCTAAAATCTTTATACTAAGGAAGACTTCTGATTACTAAACATAAATCAACAGATATAACCATGCCCTGAGTCTATGCCTATGAGAACTAATTTATCAGCATTTACCTGATGTAACTTTCTTAATTTGTCATACTGATATAAAATATTACATAGTATAATATAACATAACAATATAAATGTCTATATATTATGTGTATATATAAAATATATAAATAATATAAAATATGTAAAATACGATTGTTCAGATCTATGTCATTTCAGCCAAGGAAGGTCGCCAAGAGCACAACCGTGGCCTTGACTCCTTTGAAGCACAAAAACTTTAACTGGGTGAATGGAACACCTTTACTTACTTGAAGTGTCTGGGATATACTGACACTCGGGTTTTTCTGCATACCTGACTGAAGCTGAAGCTAGTTGCACTGTATCTTTTCTTTTGTGCTTAATCAGTGGGGCCTTGTGGTTGGCACAATACAAAGAGTTCAAGGCTCTTATGAAAGCATGAGAAAAGCAGATGAATCATGTTTCTGGATAAAAATCAGAGATGGTCATAAAACCATCAGACAAATTAAACTAGATGCAAAGCCTCCTTACCTCCTATTTGACTTTCTCCTTAAACATTTCTGCTTAATTGCTGGGTTAATTATTCACATAACACAGCAAAGAAGTAAAGGTAGCATCCCTCTATACTTCAAAGGTGAGAGAAAATTAAATAATGTATGTGGAAACGTTTTGAAAAGAAAATGGCACTGTATACACGCAAGATAATATTTTAATAGTCACTGCTGACGCTCTCCCAAGTACGTAGTAACTTTCCGTAGAGTAAATCTAACAGCTACACTGTTATTTCCTGTCTGTGATGCATAAACATTGCTTAAGCCAGTTTAAGCAACAGTATAAGAATGATTCTGCCAAGTACTTTGCACATCTAACAAATGGGCACAATAAATTAAATCATCAAGATACACCATCCACATAAAACTTTGGCTTTTGTGGACACCAGAGAAAGATGTCATAGGAAATACTTTGAAGATGAACATTTTCAGTCCTTAAACTCTCAAAAAGTCACTTCTGCTGAGAATGACTCTGCTGATTACAACTGGTTTCCTAAGATGATTAGATGCAGGATGCAAGGAGAAATTAATCAATAATAGCCAACCCCGTGTCTCCACTGTCTTAATCATTAAGGACCATAGGTCAGTCAAACTAATATCACTTGACACATCTAAAATATCTTTAAAATAATAAATTTTTAAAAACCTCATTATTTCCAATTCTGATTACCTTACTCATTCTTTAACTGCACTTACGTTAGCTTTGCTTTACCATTTTCTTACATTGGAGCCCCTTAGGTAAAGAATAGATATTTCTATTGAGTTGTATCTTTAGAAAGTGTTTGGTGTAATCAAGGAATTTAGGTTATTTTAAACAGCTAAATTACTAGAAGCACAAAGTCAGAAAGGTCAGTAGTTCAGCCATCTTATTGCACACTTACTATAGGTCAAGCCGTTGATATAAATTATCTCATTTAATTTTTACAGTAATTCTAAAAGGGAAGCATTATTAACCATGTTGTATATATGGGGGACCAGACACTTAAAGCTTACATAATTTGCTCAAGGGCTCATAGTTTATAAGTGGGAGATACAGAATTCCAATTCGCATTTGTCTGACTCAAAATACTTGCTTATCCCTCCATGAACCACCTCACCTACCAGTGGTAGGAAGCTTGTTCCTCTTGATACAGCAAATCTGGACAGTCCTGACAGATCTTTCTGATGTCAAACAACTAACTAGGAAAAAATTTATAATGTGCCATAAAAATTTGTGTTATCATTTGTCATCAGTAACCACATCCTGATCCCGCTGGGGCGGGTCTAAGCCTACATTTTCCCTTTGAAGAGAATCCTCAAAATTTTAATCATTCTATCATATAACACTTTTTTGGCTTTCACATTCTAATCAAATGCCTTTCCTGTCCCTAAAAAAGAAAGGCTTAGGGCTTCTCTAATGTTGCATCATTTCTTGATTGAGGTCCCAGAACTCTGCATAATAACTCCAGATGATTTTAGCCTGAAAAAGTGTTTGTGCAGATGATATCAACCAACCTTCTAATTCTGAAAAGAACTTCTGAGTGATTCCTGCAGAATATCTTACACTAGGTAATTAGATCTATCTAGATCAACTACCTATAAATGACACCTCTAAGTAAAAGACTGAACTGAACTGTTAATAATTGGAGCTTATCCAAGTTATAATTGATTATCCAAAAGCATTTTACCTTGATGATAATTGTTGCTTAGTTACAGCTTCTGTCAGTTCCTACACAAAAATCCCTCCACTCTTCTAATAAGATTCAACAAAACCACATATAGAACATTCTTATTTCCTGTTGGTAATAAATAGCAGAAAGATGTGTTCAGTGTAATAAGTTTCTATAACGAGTAATCTAAAAAAAAAATTAGAGTATTAGAAAAGCGTATCTGACACCATAGAAGATGAAGATGGCATCTCTCATGAATTCACCTTACCTCTCCAGCTCTTTCCCATTCAATGCCTTTCTCCATTTTTTCTGCTTCTCTCCTGTCACTCCAGAAACACTAAATTTGACTCCAAGAGTCTCTTCATATACTCACTTCTTAGTTTATTTTTATGCCCCTTACACCTCATTTAAAAATAAATGAGCTCCCCCATTTGAGGGTTTGGCCAGTGTCTTGGCTTACCCATCCCATCACCCCTCAGCAGAGAGGGCTCCGAAATTGCTCATTCAAAGTCCCAATGCCACAAAATAGCCCCTGAAAATTACATGTCATTTGGAAAAAAAGCTGATATTTTCCATACTGAATTGCTCCCAAAACTTTATAATCTCATCAAACAAAACAGTAAGTTGAACTAACTCTTTTGCATTTCAAAAGAAAAACAACCAAGAATAGTAATCAATTAGAATTTTGATTTTTAAAAAAATTTCTTATCGAAAACAGCAATACAATGTAATCTCATTATTGCACAGTTCTTTTTTTTTTAAAACAGAATGCAATCATACCCATGGATAAGTTCATAAAGTAAAATCCTGATATGAAATGATTACTGTACAATCAGGATATTTGTCCTATTACTCAACACTCAAAAGCTATCTTTTAAGTGCATACTCTATGCCAGGAACTAAAGGTGGACTTAGCTATATTTAATATTTACATGGGGTTATGCTGTTGATAAACTTGATTCACATTTTAAATCCACAACAATATTTCTGTGGACTGAGAAGTATTATATAGAGACATTTGAACAATTTTCACACAAAACTACTTACCAAATAAATATGAAAATATAAAAAAAAAGGTCTCAGTTCCCAAGTTTTAGTTTAAACCATCATACCTTTTCTTCCCTATCTCCAAGATTCTAAGCCATCTCTTCCCTGCCATACAAAATAATTACTGAAGAAATAGCTAATATTCCCTCTAAGTAAATTCAAATAATGCATGTCAATCTATATATGAAAAAAAAATCACAGGATTAACTATAACATGACACCAGACTAAATATAGTTTAAATAACCAGAATCCACATGTAATAAAATTTATAGCTACTTATGTTGATCAATTTTACATTGCCAGATGTAATATATCACACAATTAAAGTCTGATATAATATGCCTATTGTATAAAACATGCCCACATTTATATGCAATTTATTTTAGGGTTGCAAGGTCATGGAAAAAATTCCAGTAACTAACCTCTGTTGGAACCCCCCAATGAGTTTAATTACAGACTTGTCTATAATGAAGACTCCCTATATCAAGTACTTGCTTTGAAATCTACTCCGCATACTCTAGAAATTTTGAAAACAAATTAGACACTTTATTGCTGCTAAGATACTTACAGTAGAAGTTCCTTTTTGCTCGTGGGTTCATCATTTGGAGATGTTTTCATCAGGAGTCATCATGCTTTTGATCTTTAATGCCGTTCTTCCTCCAAGGTTTCTTGTCCGTAATCTCTAAAACAGAGTCACTTGTACTAACAAGCCATCGTCCCATACTGTTTCCTTTTTTGTGTGAACGTTACCCTGTAGATCGATTTCCTGTCCAAAAACACTCAAAAATGAACAAACGTCGCTGTATGCTAGTGAAATATGCTACTCAAATAGTCTGTTTTTGCAGTTTGGTTCGGGAAGAAATTCCCTGACTGAAATGAGGAACTATATCCCAGTTGTTCGAGAGAACTTAAAAGACAGAAGTTTCTTCCCTATGAGTGACCAGATCAAAACTGCCAGTGTCATTTATTCTCACGAGCTTGTGGGTCGAGCACTATTACACACGAAGCATCCATGTACTGTGTGCAGCCCGAAGACTCTCCCAATTGCCACAGTAACAATATCCCAACTATATTTTAAAATCGGGCTTAGTATGCTTTGAAGTACATAATGCTTTCCATTCCTGAAAGGACAAAGAGATCTACATTGTCAAAGTTTATTTTTAAGCTCATGTGCTTGCTAAGTGCAGTGGCGAACAGGCTTTCCGTGCCTGTAGTACCATTGCTGGAACCTATTAATGCAAACAGATGAATCGCTGGCTTGGTTCCACATAGGCTTTTATTCCTTTCTTTTCTTTAACCTTATCTCAATTGCATTGATTATAATTCTTTAAATCAAGAATGCTATCAGTTTTCTGAGTTTGCTTGTTTTAATTGTATAAGTAAAGAAGCAACGTATGAAAGGCAAATAAGAGACAGGTTTCGAATAGCTTTTGCTGAGATAAGGAAGTTAGTAATGAGAGGTTGATTCAGTTTCTGGATGAAGTCTGAGGGATATTTGGAGATGGGAAAAATGGCAACAAATTTTAAATAGAGAAGACAAAGATAAAGGATGAAAGAGAGTGAGAGAGAGAAGAGAGGAAATAAGAAGAAGGAGGAAGAGTGAGAGATGCCTTAACTATTAGCAATAATTCTTTGCATATTTTCTTATGGTTGAGAAAGCAAATTGCTCTGGTTTGTATAACTCCCTACCAGTCTGCTAGACCCACCAAAATTAGCTCACATGTCATCTAATACCAGACTAAGAATTATGGAAACACATTATTGCTCTATTAAAGCCATAACAAAATACAGCTGAGCAGTGAGCATTAGGTGGTAGGGTGACCCTGAGGTAATACAATCCGTGTTATAGAATTTCTAGCCCAAATTTTAAACATCTGGTTTTGATATGATAGTAAATGTGATAATGTACATTAAATACCAGTATTCGAGTAACATAATCCTTCCATCTGACTAAAACAATGCATGCTTTTCAAATCATGTGAGAGAGAGAGAAAGAGAGAGATTAGACAGACAGACACTCATATTTGTGCATGTACCAAAATGACCCTCCTAGGCACAAATACACATGTACACACACAGCAATAGCACATACACTGTCTGTTGTCTTTCCAAAAATAGAAGTGGGTGTTCACTGCACCCCTCCTGTGCTCTCTCTTCTGGACATCCCTTTGCACAATTGTACTGCTGCTATGTAGACTTGGCTGAGGTTGATGAAAATGGAAGGAAAATGAGAAAAGGAATAATACTAATTGGACCAGACAGAGATGTGAGCTCCTGACCTTTGCATCATTAGTACCGTCTCACGCTATAATCTGATGAAGTACCCAGTCCCTGGCAACTTGAAAAATAAACTAAATCAGATTATCCCTATCCTGTTTTAACTTTGTAGGAAAGTTTCTGTATTTCAAATCCAAATACAACCATATAACTCGATGTAATTCAGGGCTGTAAATGGCACTACAGTCCAGAAGATAAGATATCTTTAAATTAGCACCATAGAAGGCATCCTCAGTGCCCATCAACAGATGATTAGATAAAGGAATTGTGATACATATACACAGTGGACTATTACTTGGCCATAAAAAAAAAAATGAAATCTTGTGCCAACATGGATGGACCTGGAAGGTATTACGCTAAGTGAAATAAGCCAGACAGAGAAAGACAAATACCATATGATCTCACTTATATGTGGAATCTAAAGAACAAAACAAACAAACAAAGCAGAAACAGACTCATAGATGCAGGAAACAAGATGATGGTTGCTGGATGTTAAGGGCAAGATAAAATAGGTGAAGGGATTAGGAAGTACAAACTGGTAGCTACAAAATAGTCATGGGGATGTGAAGTACAGCATAGGGAATATTGTCAGTAATATGGGTACTAGTCAGGAAGATCGTTTCATAAATTACATACGTGTCTAATCACTATGCTGTATACATGAAACTAATATAAAATTGTGAATGTCAACTTTAATTGAAAAATCAAAAAAAGGTGGGGGAATAAGAGGTTCAAATTTCCAGGTATCAAACAAACGGGTCATGGGGATGTGGTGTACAGCACAGGGGGTATATTCAATAATATTGCAATAACGTTTACGGTGTTGGATGGTTGCTGGACTTATCATGGTGATCACTTCTTTGGGTATATAAATGTTGAATAGCTATAGTGTACAGCTGAAACTAAGACAATATTATAAGTTAGCTATATTTTAATAAAAACTTTTTTTTAAATGAACACCATAGAATCAGACCAGTTGATAAAAAAGAACCCACGACCATTTACTGACCTTTTATATTTGCATATGAGAAGGCTGATAGGGTGACCTGAAGACAGAGGTGTGTAGAAGCCGCTGAGACAAAAGTCATGTTCGGAATGACAAATGGTTAATTAGCATGGGGTTGAGAGACAAAGATGAGGCGAAGGATGATTGAGTGCTCACGTGTTGCAGAAAGGCGAGGTTTTATAGTGGCGCATTGGGCAATCTGTTTCCATTTATCAAACATCTGTGTTAACACAGTTGTGTATGTTGAATGCAAATAATATAAAGTAAGTATAGGGTGGAAAAGTAGCAAAGATGAGGGAATAGTTAATTGTGTTTGATAAGATTGAAGTGGATGTCTGAGCTGGACTGGGGATAGAAATTGGAATTCGCCAAGCAGACAGCACGTGGTAGGACATTCTACGCAGTGGAATCATTATACGCAATAGTGAGATAAGAAAAAATGGCGACATTATTCCCCAAAACACAAACAATATGCATTACTGGATTTTTTAAATTCTAGTGAAATTTTGGAAAGGGCAAGATGATTTGGTCCAGATGTGTACACCTCACTCAACCGCGTGAACTATCTGCAGGGAGAAACTATCTTGTACGTCTTACTGTCACCTGTATTCCTGGTACGCAGTGAATTTGACTGATTAGTAAATTGCAAAGCCACTCCACCCTCAAGCAAACATTGCATGAGGACATCTTGCTCCAATGGTATTCTGTATTCTGCTCTTTTTGCCAGCAAGGAGTCTTGTTCAATGTATGCTTAAATATCAAAAATATTGAAATTTTATTCACTCCTTTGTTTCCTCCCGATATTCAAAGCTTCATGAGTCAGGTGAATGGTATTTGAAGGAGCTAGCACAAATTTCAAACCCCCAGTGCTCTTCCTTAGTTTGAGCCAAACCCAAACCTTCGGAAAGGCGTGAAAACATGCAGCCACATTGGTTTGGTTTTCCTTTCCTGGGCCTCTCTTTTTCCTGGTGCTGGCCAGCACCACACAGAAATCTTGCAACATGAGCCATTTCCACAGAATTTTGAATTCTGCCAAAAACAAGAGGGATCGGAAATTTCGTGAGAATGGTTATTCTTAGGAGATTTCCATCCCAGATTCCTAACTTGTGTGGCTCAGATAAGCATCTAAAATGCACTGCCAAACTTTCTGAGGTCCCCAATGCTCTTACTTCCACTCACATTTCTGCACAGAGACCTCAAAGTAACAGCAAATGCAATGGTTTGTTGGGAAATAGTTTCTTTATGCCAGCCCAGTATCCCCCTACCTATGTGGAAATGGGTTTGGAATGCCATTATAAAACAAACATTGGGTTTGAATGTCCCCAGAATATGTTCAATTTTTAGATGAGGCATGTTTACCTTCTCCCAAATAAAAACAACCTACCCCAAAGCAACCCTTCAATTATTTTCTATTCTTTTGCTTCTGAGCAACTTCAAAATATAATATTTTCTTGTCATATTTGTTCAGAGTGTAACTGCTCAAGCTCTTCCTATAGACTCGTATTTCCTATAGGCTTTTTATGAAAAGACTAGATTGTAAATTCGACCAAAATCTCACTGACTGGGACATTATATCAATTAACCATTGCTATACAGTACGCCTACTCCAAAACTCAGTGGCTTAAAGCAACAGGCATTTATTATTGGTGACTATTTTATGGTCAATATGACAAGTCTGATCTCCTCTAGGCTCATTAATACATCAGCTGCATGTTGGGCAGGTGACTGCTGATCTTGGCTGTACTCTTTGACGTTTTGGGGTCATCTGCCTGCAGGCAGGTATAGGATTACCTAGCTGTAACAACTGAGCTCCTCTTGTGTCCTCACCTGTACCTGTCTTTCATATCCCTCTAACAGGTTAGCCCAGACATGGGCTCAGGCCATCTTGAGTATGTTTTCAGGGCAATCAGAGGCAAAAGAGGAAGTAAAAATGTACGAGCACATCTGAAAGCCTCTGTTGAGGCCAAACCGTTAAGGTTATTCTGGCCAAAGCAAGACCCAAGACAAGCCCAGGGTCAGTGTGGGCATCAGCCCAAAGGATGCAGATACAGAGAAGCATGGAAAATTGGAGCCATTCACACACTCTGTCTACCGCAGGCACATTGAAGGCGAGAAGCCAGTCAGATTCAGTCACTTGGATGGACCTATAATAGTATCAGGGTACCTCAATCTGCAATACTAGAGTCAGTTTTCAGTATCAAGGTAGAAGAAGAAAGCCAAACTCTGAGTTTAGAGTAGGTGGGAAATGTTCCAAGAAAACACAAACAAGTCACCAAATGGTACCTGTGTCAGAAACAGAGTTGGAGGTATGGCCACAGGCAGCAGTGAGGAACATATAATAAGAGCCAATTAAAACCACCAGGCATGGTGAAACCAAAGACAGCAAGGACTAATAAGTTAAAGATGAGCACTTGAGCGACATCTCTCCAAAGTAATCTTTTTGAAGGTGGTTGTTTGTATAGAAGCACAGATACAAATGCACTTGTCTAAGAGACAAGAATGATTAAAGCAGATTTGATCCAATTTCATTAAGTGGTGAGGATGAGGTAACAAGAGGGTACCTGTACCAAGGATGCACTTGCTACATGCCTTCAGCCAATAGAACGAGCACCTAGTATGGCCGGATGTTAAAATGTGATGTGAATATGTGATGTGATATATCCTAATTTTTAAAATACCTTGAACAACATCTCCAGGCATAATTTACTCCACAGGCCACTAGTCTTCAACTCCAGATACAGAAGTTTCATTTCCATGGGCTCTTCCTATTTTAAACAGTGTTTCCAAATTCATGCAGGTAAGGACTACATTAACAAATTAGAATAAACAATTTGCCATTAAAATATAAATAATTAACACCTAAATGATTGGATCATTCTAGAGTACCAAACACACAGTTAAAGAGCTCTTAGAGATATTTTTTATCTCCCAAAAGCTTTTGAGTTTTAACATTTTGCCTTCTCCCATTCTCTCTACGAAGTCGAATGGGTACTTCCAGAATTCCATCCCAAAGTTAACTGTCCTTAATTTTTAAAATCAACTTACTCTTGGCATTTTATGACATAATAACTTATTGTTTATGTGTATATTGACCTAATTTTTTTTTAATTTTTATTATTGTGACATTGGTTAACAAAATCCAGTAAGTTTCAGTAAGGCATATATGTATATTGCACCGTGACCTGAAATTTTTATGTTTAGCCCTCACATTGTTGGTTTCTAGAATGTACTTTTTACTACACAGATTTCTTCCTATAACATGTAGAAAATATATTTATAATTAAGCACTTAAAATTCTCAGCCTCATTTACCTGAAAGGCCATTATCCACACTGCAGTTTTCTGGATTTCAATCTTGCATTGTTGGCCTCTTACTTCTTATGTCCTCTATAGGCAGCATGGTGGCAAGTTCTTTGAAATCCAAAGACCTAACTATTTCTTGTGCTCTGGGAAGATATTTTTCCCAAGGTATCTGATTCTTGGAAAATTTGAGTCTATTTGTCTATTTTCAGAAAAACATTGTTTTACTGCAAGTGGTTAATCTAACGAATTACAGATACATCTCCATTACCCTGTTTTCAGACTTTTACTTGGATCTCACTAAATATAGAGAACATTCAAAAGTCCAGTGTATTCTATCATCTATCTGTCTGTCTATCTGTCATCTATAATCTATCTATCATCTATCTAAGCTCAGCATATTTTTATATTCTATTCTACACAAGCTTATATATATATTTCCCTTTTTCCTCCTTTAATAGATTTAAGAATGTGTATTATGTTGATACTACTGCTGCATCTGGATACACATATTTATATTATATTATACACACTTTATGTTACTATCTGTATTCTCTTGACCTCACCAGTTTCCCAAACCCTCCACGACTTCCTCCATCTTAGCCACTGACCCTGAGACTTAGCTGTGGGTCTGGTGCATGATGTTATATAGAAGCCAAACAAGAAACATGTCTGAGACCTGTTTCCTCTCACCATTTACAGACGTAGATTCCAGAAGCCCACGTCACATGGAAGTGAGATCTGGCTTCTTCAAAGCTGCCAAAGGGACCAGGTCATAGAACTTCTTAAGTGTGGGGACAGTCAACTTCCACAAGGCAAACTTTAACCAGCAGGAAGCAGAAAATGGAAGACAGCTGTCAGATAAGTGTCATCTCACTTCTTTACTCAAATGTGCTGTTTAGATGCAGGATTTTGCCATGCAGGCTGTCCTAACAATGTCACACGTGGCGAAGCAGGTGTGCAGCTGATGGAGTAGCTATGTCTCTTTGTAGCTCTTGGTGAAGCGTGGTTAGCATGGTAACACATCATCTTGCATTTGCTTCCCACTGTTCTCTGCCACACGTCCCTTTCCCCTCACTCTAGTTACTCCGAAATGCTCTTCCCAACAAAGCATTAGCACTTAAGCACAGTATAGTGACAACATGACATAATATATTAATATATAAAATTTACAAAGTCAGATAGAGAAAGACAAATGTCATATGATTTCACTTACATGTGGAATCTAAAGAACAAAAAAAAAACAGAAAAAAACTCATAGATACAAAGAACATTTTGATGGTTGCTAAATGGGAGGGGATGTGGGGTAGGTGAAGAAGGGGAAGGGATTAAAAAGTACAAGACAGTTATGGGGATGCAAAGTAGAGCATAAGGAATATAGGGTTAAATAATATTGTAATAACTGTGTACGGTATCAGATGAGTACTAGACTTATTGGAGGGAATCACTTTGTAAATTATGTAAATATCTAACTGCTATGTTGTACACCTAAAACTAGTATATCATATGACAACTGATAATTGAAAAATAAAAATAATATTTAAAAAAATAAATACAAAGAAAAAAAAGAATTTATAAATCCTAGGGTTTTTGTTTTCTTGTTATGGTTTTGTTTGTTGTTTACTAGTGAAAAAAATGCTTTACAAAAAGTAATAACTATGAACCTTGTAAAATAACAGCTGGAAACTTTGAAAACTAATCAGTAAGAACACTGATCCTTTAGGAAAGCAGGGTTTCAGACTTAAAATTATGTATAAATGGGATGACCACGCTTGAAGATTTTTCTCATAATATTTTTAGGTTAGCTTTTTTCTACTAAAGTTTGTGGGGCCTGAAACCAAAAGCTCTGCTGTAGTGGCTCTGCTAATAGCAGACGTGTATTTTAAAATAGATGTCCGCTTGTCAGTTCTTTACACGTGTGCTAGTTTATGTCATTTCGGGCAGGTGATAAGGTAAACTTCTAGCGCCATTTGTAATATACTTTATACCATAGATAGCAAAACAATGTAGACTTTTCAGTGATTTTGTCTTTACCTTTCTTATTGTTCAAATCTAAATAAAGTCATGCATATTAATTTGTGGGCTGACAATCCAGTATTATTGATGCAGATCAGTACCATTTACTGAAATTTTATGTCAGATTTATGGAACGTTTTCAGAAATCGGACCTTTTGTACTTGGTCGATCACTTCCTGTGGGTGAAGGATAATTTTAAATCCACTGATAGCCCATGGAAGTGTCAACATACTTCAAAACAGTGAGGGGCGACCTACGGCCTATACAGCCTTCAGATGAATCCTGAGATCTCATTTCAATCAAGACCTTTCAGCACTTACCAAGCAGGGAGATTAGGGAAGAAAAGCCACCAGGACCATCTTTTCGGGTGGAGTCTTTTTAGAATTATTGGTCCTGGGCCACGCAGCGGAGAGAGCCACAAGGCTAAAGAGTGAAACGAAGACTGAGCTGGGGGGTGGGGGTGGTAGTGTGAAGATTTCCAGTCTCTTTCCTCCCAGGTCAAGATCAACTCCAAGAAGAAAGTGACCGGAGTATCCTCCCTACCAGTCCTCCCAGTGGCTAGCGCCACTGAAGCCTGATGTGTCCACGTCTTCTGGATTAGAGGTCCCATGTCATGGACAGAGGACCCAAGCGAAGGAAGAACGGCATGTTCCCATGGCTGGCCCAGGGCCTGACGCCACAACAGGCAACTTCATGAAGGTTGAACGTAGAACAACTTCACCTCCACGTGGGCAGCTTCCACGTGACATTGAGCAAGTTACTTCTTCACGTCTTCCCTTTGAGCTTCAGTTTCTTCATCTGTGGAATGAGGAATATTTTAATTTTTACTCTCAGGATAATTTCAAGGATGAAATGGAATAATAATATGACTTTGTGAATTTTAAAGTACTCCATAAATTCAGGAGTAGAAAGACAGATGGCTGCATCTGTATTGCTTTTTTTCAAATCAGTACAAATTTTACCATTTGTTATTTTAGGGATTCCTCCCAAAAGCAGATCCCTAGACAAGGACTGGTATATAGGGAGTCCATTTGATGAATAATGTTAGAGGTGAAATGGAAAGAGTTAGGGAAGAGGGAATACTAATATTCTAGATTATTTCTATGGGCAACTAGAGTTTGGTCTTGCAGGAGAATTTATTAAAAAGTATATTCATGCTTCTTAGAACTGTCTACGTGAGGACCAAGTAGGGATGAACTTATTCACCTGTTCCCACAATTCATAAAGGATACCCCCAGAGGTATTAAGCACCTCATTTCCAGGTACAAACAAATGCCCAAAGGAAAGCAGACATCTACCGGTGGCCGTAAAAAGAACTGTGCACGTAAGAGACAAAAGCTATTGTCATGAGACAAGTTAAACCCCACTTCCGGAGGAGGCTGAGAGGATTCGAACATGGGCATTGGAGACAACACACTCCATCTCATTAGCTAAAAAGCAGGGCCAAATTTCCCTTTGGTATTCTATTTAATACAGCATAAAATTTAAATTATAGTCTAATGTCAATGTTTGCTAGACCAACTGTCTCACAGTTATCTTACCAAGTTTAACCTTAAACCCAATGCCATACCTTTGCAAGGGCACCAGGTCCCCCTAGCCTTGCTTCCTGCAGATTCCTAAGAGTTTACAGTCTTTAAGCATCTTTGTTTCTTGGCCCACTGCAAAGTCCAATTTCCACTGAAGCCCTGTGTTAGTTGAGTAGCTTCAAGGGATCATGAGAAGGGCACATGTCACACTGCCTTGCAGTGCGTCATCTTGCCCACTCTCCTCCACTAGACACCCTCTCTCTCTTTATCCTATGCCTTCAAGCCTGTCACTAATGCGTCTTATTTTCTCTCTCACACACAAGAGATCCATTCATACTTAGGTCTTAGAAGCTTGGCTTCCCCTAACAAAACTGGGTTTCTACCTACAAGTTCTTATATAAGCTACTAAAAATTTTTTCTGCTGATAATGAAATAAGGATATAAAAATTGTGCTGTGAGACTCAATAAAACTATCTTTGAGTGAAAAAAAAATGTGGTCACAAACTTTTTATCTTTCCTAAACTATCACTTGCACAAAATATCACACCCACAGTGGACTAGTTCAGTTCCCCCTTTCAAATGCTTGCCATCGTTCAAAGCATTTCTCTTCTTTAAAGTTATTACATTTATATTTTTCCTCTTATTCTTACAATTTTCGATTATATGTGTGTGTTTGTGTTTATCTCTTCCCATTAGACTGTAAACTTCAAGAGTAGCAATTAAGTCTAGTATTGTTTAGCAATGAAACATCAACATCCAAGAATGCAAGGGGAGTGGAGTGGGCTGGCACAAAAGCAAATGATCCATTCATTTGTTCAGTGAAAGAATGAATGAATGAAATTGTATGTGCAGACTGGTTAATTTTATCTTGCATATATGGAAGAAACGAATTACAGAGAAAAACAGAAACAAAACCCAAAGGCCCAGAAAAGTGAAGTGTCTGTCCAAGGTCACATAGCTAACTGATAGAGTGATTTCAGCAAGTTTGCCGTGCACATCCTCTCGGCCCTCGTGTAACTTCAGACTGTAACTGGTGGTGATGTTGCCTAACAGAAGCATTATTGTAAATCCAGTGTTTTCTCTCAGACTCACATGCTTGACTGAAGAGATATCAAAGTCTGGTCTCAGCATTCCCCAATTCTTATTTTCTTGTCAAGAGAGCAAATTAGTTTACACTTTACATTTAAAAATGGCACTTGGATCTTATGTCTCTTTTTTGAAATAACTACTTTAAAATGCCTGTTATTTCTATCGGTGCTTTTAGTGATTTAGGACAAGGGTCATTCCTCACATAAACCAAAATCCAACAAGAGTTGCTAATTTTTGGTGTTTTGTTTTTTGTTTTTACTTCTCAGGAACATACAAAAAATAGCACAGACAGACAAACACCCACAAGTTCTTGTAAAAACAACTAAGCAGGTTGTCAGTCCCCTCTGAGACTTCAAAGGTATAGAAAGACAATCTGATTTTATTTCGACACATCTTAAAAGAAGTCAGATTAGAATATACATTTCCACTTAGAGCTTAAGAATGGGTACATTTATTTTCTTATTTTTTCTAGTTTAATATATAGGTGGAATAGCCAGGGTGGCTAACTGAGAAAGGGGCTGAGGAGGGGAAAGCCTGGCCGGGGAGTTAGCAGAGGGGGGAAGCTCCAGGGTCCACGTGGAATCTGCTTCTGTAGACAAAGTTGGGTAAGGGAAGAGGGAATCCCTAAAATGGTGTCTGAGGGCCTCAAGTTCAAAGCTATGTAACTACCCAAGTATTACGCAAGTTTTTTTTTTTTTTAAATAGAGACTGTCAATAGGAAATCTCTCTCATTTTTGTTCACCCTTACTATATTTCCCAAGACTTTTACATGTTATGGCAAACATTCACAAAAATGCAATAGAACTTCACTCTTTGACACAAAGCAAGGGGAGATCGTGCTTCTATAAAGGGTAGAGAGATTATATTCAATGAAATGTGTTAATGTTATTCCCTGAAAACTTGTTTACACATTTTAAATGGCAAGTCTTCTGTCCAAGGATAAACCTCAACAGAGCTCTTACAGCATAAATTCCAAATTAATGTGGCTGAGGTCGATGGCATTTGCTATGAATAGACTTGAAAATATCTCTAGCAAGTGATCTCCACCTATGATCCCACCCTTTCTATACAGCAGCCTTTAGAGCTTAGTGCATTGCTTGCATACTTATCAGGATACCACAAATAATTTCTCACTGGTAAAGATTATTTGAAAAAGGTTTATAATGATAAGAAAACTATCAGAGCAACCTCTCTGCTGTGACAGAGAATAAGAATATGTCTCTCTTTCCTTCATTTTCCTCTCGTTTATCATACACTCTGGGTCCTGAAGCCAGTGTTTTAAAAAATCTCTAATGGCCCTGCTTTGTAACATGTTCCATATGTTTGACATGCTTCGTAAAATAATTCCACATTAGTTTCCCCAGCCTAGTGTTTGGATCGTGACATCTGTTTTTTCCTATGTCTTCGTGATTTATTTTGGTGTTCATGTGAACTTGCTCTATAATAGTAAAAGGAATTTGCTTAGATTCCCTTTTCCTGGAATGTCTTCTTGTGCCTTGCAGACCTATCAGATTTTCTACCCACAGAAGATCTGATACAGCCACTAGCAAGCCTAGCTCTTACGAGTGTGCAAACTCACACAAGTCCATTCATCTCTCTGGACCTTAATTTCCACATCCATAAAATGGGGATGATAACAATAAGTATTTAGAAGGTTTAGAGAGAGCTTAAATAAGTTATTAGGTAGTACATATAAAGCATTGTGATCAGTGTCTGGCACACAGTTAAGTGGTGGTTGCTTTAGTTATTAAAGCCAAAGCACAAAGAAAGGTCCCCAGGAGCTAGGTTCCTCTTACTCTAGCACACCTCTGCTGGCCGCCATTTATTCGCTCACTCAGCAAATGGATTTCAGGTGCCAAAAGATAAAATCAACACCAAGTGCAGCCATATTGGAGACTGACGCTAAAGGAAGTCAAGAACATTAATCCTATCTCTGTTTAAATTCTTGACATGTTACTCATCACAGATTTTTGCATTAATGTTGACTTTTTAAAAACATTGCATTAAACTATTATTTATCTCACTTACTGATAAAGGATTATTTAGCTTGATTACTTGATGTGCATCCCCACCTCAATTAAATTTTTTTGCCCAAAGCAAGTGCTTCCCTTACCTCACCTCGTTCCATCCTTGGACAACTGTGAGCAAAATAGACCCAGTTCTAGTCTTCATGATTCTAACAATCAAATGGGAGGGACGGGCTTTAACAAAATTAAGACAAAAATAGGTAGATTCTTCCCCATTAAAAATATAAGTTTTATCCCTCAGGTCTGTAGATAAGTATAAATATATTTTTGAAATTAAGAGCTCTAATTTTCATTCATTCATTGTTCAATAAATATATACAATGTGCCAGGCACATTTTAAAATGTCAATAATCAACAAAATGGATATGGTGAGTAGACACTGGCATATAGATGTGAACTCTAGAATTCAGGGTTCCAGTTAGAGACAGAAATTTGGGCGTCATCAACTTAGAGATGGTTTTTAAAGTCATGGTACTAGATAAAATCGTGTAGGAATGGGCACAGATAGAAGAGAGTTTAGAACTCATATGGGAAGGTACTAGCAAAGGAGGCCAGAGAAAATCAAGAGAATGTGGTGACTCAAAGTCAAGTGAACAAAGTATTTTGCAATAAACTGTCAGATGCTGCTGACAGGTCAGGTAAGATGAGGACTAAACATTGCTCATTGAATTTAAGAATGACCTTGAGAGCAGTTTTAGTAGAGCAGTATCCGTAAAAGCTTAATTTAGTGGATTCAAAAGCAAAACAAAAAAAGAATGTGGACAATTATTTTGAATTCTACTGTCAAAGGAAGGTGAGAAAGGGGGCAATGACTAAAAGGAAAAGGGAATTCAAGAAAGTGTTGACATTTTTATTTTGTGTTTTTAAATGGGAAAAATATTACCTTGTTTCTACAAGACAGAACACAAAGGATAATGGCAAATGGGATAGCATAGTGAGTAGCAAGTATGATGATGATGTACGTGTGTGTGTGTGTGTGTGTGTGTGTGTGTTGTGAGGAGAGGGAGAAAAAGCTCACCTATGACAAGAAGGAATAAGGAGAACAGCACCCACACTCACCCCTAGCCAGTGGGCCAAGGAATGAAAGTGGAAAATACCTTCCCCTTTGGGGGGCTGCAGGACAGCAGGGTCCCCAGGAGAGCCAGCTTTCTTCATGAGAGCCGTGGCTCTCAAACTTTAGCAGGCATCAGAATTAACTGGAGGACTTGTCTGAGTCCCACCCCCAGGACCTTCTGATTCAGCGGATTGGCGGGGTCTGAGAATCTGCATCTCTTACAGGTTCCAGGTGATGCTGACTCTGCTCCTCCTGGGAGACCCAATCCCCTTAGTGCAAGAAAGTGAATGTCACGTTCACCAAAGAGACTCTTTAAGCCCCTGGTTTTCAAATTTTGAAATCAACTAAAGCCTGATTCATGTAAAATTAACTCCAATTTTCACTAATTTTTAAAACAATGATAAAAATTCATCACTAAACACAATTCTGTTTTCCCACACATCATTCACACTATTTATAAGACTGTTCATTATAAATACTATAGATATAATTATGTTATTTATGTTTTCAGAGAAGAAATCTATTCTCCCTACTTGTTTTATCTATTCATTTGACTCTATTCTATTGATCTTGAAAACCTTTTACTTGGAGTCTATTTATTCATTCATTTATTCTACATATTTATTGAGCACAGACTATCAGACACCATTGTAGCACTTGGAATACAGCAATGAACAAGACACCCTGGCCTTTGGAAAGATACCTTTCCATTCAAAGAGAAAGAACGCATGAAAAAAAAAAATGCATAAACACCTATAGTAATTCAGGTGATGATCATTTTTACAAAGGTCAAAAATAAAGCAGGGAAGACAGGGTAGAGATGCAATGAAAAATAGGATGGGTGGTCAAGGAAGGCCTTACCAAAAAGGTGATTATTTCAGCAAGACGATGAGGTAAGGGAGTGAGATAGCCAGGAATAGAGTTTTCCAGACAGAAATTTTAAAAAAAACCTCCAAGACTGGAGTATAGCTAGTGTGTTTGAAGAAGTCCACTGGAGTGGCATGGGCAAGGGAAGAGGTAAGGAGTAGGTGAGATCAGAGAGGCAATGTGCAAGGTTGGAGTAAAGAATCATGTATGTAAATCTTCAGACCATTGAGATAGTTAAGGTTTTCTTCTGTGTGAACTGGGAGCTAGTGGTGGGTTTTATGCAATGGAGAGAGATGATCTGGCTTGCATTTTAGAAGGATCCCTCTGCCTGTTGTCTTGCGTATAGTCTACAAGAAGCAAGGACAGAAACAGGAGGACCCTAAGGAGGCCATTGTGATAGTTCAGGGAAGAGATGAGAGTGGTTTGGAGGATAAGAGCAGAGTTGGGATGTTAAGAGAGTCAGATCCTGGAGCTCTTTTGAAGGTGAAGCCAATAAGATTTGCTGAAGGATTAGTTGTGAGGTGTGAAAAAGAGTCAAGGATGACTGGGAATTTTAAAACCTATTCATATGTATGTTGGCCATTTGTATGTCTTCTTAGGAGAAGCATCTGGCTGAGTCTTCTGTCCATTTTTTAATACATATGACATATTATTGAATTGTACACTGGAAACCTATATAATTTTATTAACTGATGTCATCCCAATAAATTTAATTTTAAACAGTGAAAGCCTTGCTAAATGGAGCTGCCATTTACTGAAAAGTGGAGTTTTCTGAGATGCAAATATTAATTTTGGATTAATCTATATTGAGATAGTATTAAAAGCTATGAGATTAGATAACCTTGCCCAGGGAGTGAGTATGAAGTGATCAGTATAGATAGAGAAAAGAAATGATCTAGACATTGAGCCTGCATGGGCCAACATTTTAGAGTACGGAATGAAAAGAAGGAATCAGCAAAGGAAACTGAGAAGGACTGGCCATGAACCCAGAGGAGAACCAGAAGAGCACAGGTCTCTTGAATCAAGTAAAAAATCTTCACAGGGAGGGAGTAATAGGCTCTGTACTAATCTGAATTGTTTCCCGGGTATATTGCATAAGTTTTTTTCTGAGATAGCAGTAATCAAATCCTAAATTTTAAATTATTCTTCAGAATCTAGTGCCTTGTTGCTGCTGGTGAAAATATGACAATTTTTTTGTTGTCTTATGTATGTTTTGTTTTCACTTCTGAGAGTTCTTTTTTGTCACTTCTCTTATTTTTGTTGACAGTTTTCATTGTTCCCCTTTCAATTTAAAAACTCATGTAACTCTTGAGCCTTGAGAAATTGTCTTATAATAATTCTTCGATAATTTTGTCCCTTAATTTTTCTCTCTCCCATTTTTCTGGAATTCCTGTGAATTGGGTATTAAAGCTCGATACTGAAACTCTCTGTACCTCGTATCTTTTTTCTTTTTAACTCTATTTTCTGTTTTCTATACTTTTTACTTTCTGGGTGAATTTCTTAAAATCTGTCTACTAACAGTGATTTTGTATTTTGCATAAGTCACATGTTTGATTTTTAAGTTGTCTTTCTTGCTCTTGAATTTTCTTTTTTCATAGCATCCTGTTTTTATTTTATGAATGTACTATTCTTGAATTTCTTTAATGATACATATCAGTTTTCTTTTGTTTTACTTTCTTTCTTGTGCTATGAATTATCTGATTACTCTAAGACTAGGTTTTATACATGTGTATCTTGGTATCTCTTTTTCCTTTTGCAAGCTTTTCAAAAGTGAGTCATGAGTTTTGGCTGTCGATTCTTAAGAATGGGACAAGAAAGCTGACTTGAAGTTCTGTGATTGGAGGCAGGGGGATGGCAGAGCTGGTTTCTTAGGCTGGGACACTCAGTCTCCATGTGCCAGAATGAGGAGAGCTTTGCTCAGAGCACAAACACACACAGCAACTACTCCAATTATCCCTAAAACAGTTCATTGACTTTTTCCTAAGGGGAAAAAGAAGACTTGTAACCACAAAACTCCTATAAGAAAATATAGCAAGTAAGTTCCTTGACATCGGTCTTTGCAATGATTTTTTGGATTTGACACCAAAGGCAAAAAAGCAGAAATAAACAAGTGGAACAACATTAAACTAAAAAGCTTCTGTACAACAAAGGAAACCATCAACAAAATGAAAAGACTATCTACTGAAGGAGAGAAAATATTTATAAATAATATTTCCAACAAGGGATTAATATCCAAAATACATAATGAACTACTCAATAGCAAAACAAACAATTTGATTAAAAAACAGAGAAATTACCTAGATATTTTTTCAAAGAAGACATAGAAATGACCAAAAGGTACATGTAAAGGTACTAATCATTAGGGAAATGCAAATCAAAACCACAATGAGATATCACCACACATGTCAGAATTACCACCATTAAAAAGAAAAGAGATCATAAGCATTGATGTGGATGTAGAGAAAAAATGAACCTTGCATACTTCTGGTAGGAATATAAATTGGTACAGCCACTAAGAAAAGATACTAAGGTTCCTCAAGAAATTACAGCTAGAACTACCATATAACCTAGCAACCCTGATTGTGGGTATATATCCAAAGAAAATCAAAACATAGCCACAATCCCATGTTCATTGCAGCATTATTCACAATAGCCAAGATGTGGAAATAGACTGTGTTCATCAATGGATGAATGGATAAAAAACATGTGAGATTATATATATATAATCAAATATTAATTGGTCATGAGAAAGAAGAAAATTTTGCCATTTCTGACAACATGATGAATCTGGAGGGGATTATACTAAGTGAAATAAACCAGATTAAAAAAAAAAAGCACAAATACTGCATGGTGTCATTTATATATAGAATCTTTTTTTTTTTAAGTCAAACTTATAGACACAAAGAGTAGAGAAGTGTTTGGTTGCCAAGTCTCGGGGGGTAGGGCTAATAAGCAAAGGTTTGTAAAAGGTACAGACTTTCAGCTATGAGATTAATAATACCTGAGGATCTAATATAAAACATATTGACAATAGCTAATAACACTATTATATAACTGAAATTTGCCGAGAGTAGAATTTAAATATTCTCACCAAAAAATAAATATGTGAGGTGATGGAAGTGTTAATTAACTAGATGGTGAGAATCATTTTACAACAGATACCTGTATCAAAATCCTTTCACTGTGTACATATATCGAATCACCATCATGTGCACTTTACATATCTGACAATTTTATTTGTCAATCATACATCAATAAAGCTGAAAAAATAACAGAAAAATAAACTAAGAAAAGAAAAAAAATCTTTTTTTTTTTTTTTTTTACCAGACTGAAGACATCTACATATTGCGATGGCCTGGGGGAGGGGTTAACGACCCCACAGCAGATTGTCAAACCCATTCTTCATTCTCAGCCTTAGGGCTATCTCTTCCACCCTCCATTTACCTACTAACTCAGATTCTGTAGCCTCACTGGGTTTGCTAGTTCAGTATTAGCAATTTAGGTTGTGACTATTCTAGGCTATCACTTCCAAATCAAAACCTTCTATTCACTTCTAATCTTCTGGAAATGTGGTGAAATTTCACATCCATTGATGCTTTCTCCTGCTCCCTTTGCTGTTATAGGTTTTTCATAAGGAATTGCAAAATCAAATGACAAGCAGGGCAGAGAAGATAAAATAACTTTGCTAAGCACAGTGTAGAATATTTACTATTCATTTAAAATGGCAACCATATCTACCCCAAGCCAATTGTTGACCTTTGAGAAAGAAATACAAATGTGGGCAAATCTTTGATTTCTGAAAAGTGGCCAGGTACATACACTTTTAAATGTTGGAAAATATTTTTCTAAACACTCTGCAGACCAATCAAAATATATCACTGGCAAGTTTCAGCCCTTGGTTTGACAGTTCTCAATCTCTGATTTATACCTTTTTAAAGATAAGTTATTTCTCTACTCTTATAATGAACTCACAAAAAAAGGAGAGAAACACGTACAGATGTTCAATCTGCTTCAAAATCTAAGAGTTAAATGAGATATTACCTATCAAATCTTGAAACAATGTCCAGTGCACAGTAAGCAATAAAAGTTAACTCTTATTATTCCTGTAATTCATTTGAAGTTTTAGTTATATCATCATACTGCAAAAGGCATTTAGAACCAGAAATGACAAGGCCAGGTGGCAATGTTGAGAAGTCAGAAAAAGACTGTGTGTCTCAATACTGCCAACACACTAAGGATGGCAAACAATTAACTCATCTTGACATGGAGAGGGAAAAAGACATAAAATACCTATAAATTAGGTGACTGCCAAGAATACACTTTAACAAATTCTAATTGTATCCTAAATCTTGGCACTCATATTTTTGAAAAGAACCTAGGAAAATTCCATCTTAATTTTCATGGCTCCCAGAAATTTGTTTTCTCAAAAACAACTTAACATGCTTCTACATCATCCAAAATCCTCCCCCCAAACATTTAAAGGACACAAAAAAGAATTATTAAACACACACACATACATGTACACACAGTCACAAACACATATATACTCACGCACACACGTGCATAAACACGCACACACGCACAGCTTCTCATTCTGCTGCTTCATCAAGGTTTCAGTTGAGTTTTTCAGATTCTGCAGTCTTTTGCATGAATCATTTTGGTGTTTTTTTGGTAAATATTTGTCAATGACCTGTAGCAACCACGAAAGAGCCACCTTCATCTCCAGGGCATTCTATAGCCAAGTATCATGGGCCTTCCAAAGTCCTCCTACTGCGGACGACACCATGCCACTGATGGTTTGCTTTTGTCACAACTCATTTATTTTGTTTTATCATGTAGCCCTCACTAATTAGAGTAAAAATTCTGTCTTCTCCCCTCTGTGCATTTACAGAAGAGGGTTGAAAGGGGCCCCCTGGGCTGTACATTTTAGTTATTTATGGCGAGGCCATGCATCAGGGGCCAGAAGAGAGAAGAAGCATCATTTGTCCCCAAGCACATATCAGTGTGGCTGGGCTGGGACTTGGATGGCTGGACTGTTCCTGTCCATGTTGTGGAAACAAATGAATTTTGTCTTAGTTTTCAATTTTGTCTTAGTTTTTGTCTTAGTTTTCAGGTCATTAACAAATTTTGTCTTAGTTATCAGTTAGAACCAGGCCCAAGTTATCACTTTGCCAGACTATTTGTGTCATCTGACTTCTCTGCATCTTATTTCCCACCTGGGATGTGGAGAACTAAACTCAGGCTTGTTTTAAAAGTCCTATAAGTATAATTATCCCCACCCTACAGGTGAGGAAACTAATGTTTCAGGATGTAAAAACAACAACAACAACAAAAAACTTTGTTGATTGAAAAGTACTTTGTAAATTGAAGTTATTAACATCATTATTTATCTACAAATACTAAGATCTCTCCCCTCCTCCTTCCCCCTTCAACTCCATGAATTAGAAACTTACAGGCTGATGACAGCATGAAAGGACATTTAACACCACAACTGGGGATAAAATGTCACAATCCTGGTCAGGAAAAAATAATTTCCAGGGGAAGAAATAGCCATTGCTCTCATTCTATCTAAAGGGGAATTAGAGAATTGAATTTTCCATCATGAAATATGTGAACCTGCTACTAACGTCCTCAGCGTAAAGCAGTTGAGGGTGTTTTCACGAAAGGATAGTATGTCATCTGAGAAGGGATTTCAAGACTCAGAGATCAGAGTCCTAGTAGGCAGAAGTGACTGTGATGAGAACAAGGAGATTCTCAGAGAATGGACAACACTATGACTGGAGGCTCAAACTTGAGGGTGACTCCCTTGGAGGGCTTGTTAAAAATATGGATAGTTGTGCCCCAGCCCAAGAGTTTCTGATTCAGCAGGTATGGGGTAGAGCCTGAGAATTTGCATTTCTAATAAATTCCCAGGGGTTTGGAAGGGGCTAGAATTCAGCCCGTAACAGCAAGTCAATTGAGAGTAACAAGCAAATTCTGCCAACACAGTGACAGCAAAATCACAGCAAGCCAGGAGCCAGAAAGCGGATCCTGCACCTTAGTAGACACCCTATACAACGTCACATGGAGTGTGTCCAAAGATGAGGGTGGCACTGGGAAATATTCTGGACCTTGCGAGACTCTGGGAGGATGACACAGGCTTCAGGTCTGAAGGACATGATGGTTCTTCGAGTCACTAAAATATAGTCATTTGCAGGACATATTAGTTTAACCTAATTTTAATAGATTAAAGCCCAAATACTTTTTAAATGGGGAGCAAGGGTCAGCTGGGGGGTTTCTGAGTAAAAAGTTATTTAAGTAGAATGAGTTGGCAAACCTTCTGAAAATTAAACCCAGAAGTTTCTGCACCGGGCTAGAGCATTCCTGCTCTCCAAGCATGGTTTTCTCAGCCTCAGCGCTATTGATATTTTGAGCAGAATAATTCTTGGTTGTGTTCTGGGGGCGGGGTGGGGGCTGTCCTGTGCATTGTAAGATGTTGAGCAGCATCCCTGGCCTCTAAGTACTAAATGCCAGTAGCACCCCAGTTGTGACAACGAAAAATGTCTCCAGACATAGCTCAATGCCCCAGGAGAGAGGGGAATACAAAAGAATACAAAATTGTTCCGGGTAAGAATGATGGCGTTGTTTGGGCTACTATTGCAAAAATACCATAGACTGGGTGACCTAAACAATAAACATTTATTTCTCACAGTTTCAGAGGCTGGGAAGTCCAAGATCAAGGTGCCAGCAGATTCAGTGTCTGGTAGGGCTCACTTCCTGGTCCACAGCTAGCCAATCTTTGTGCTGTGAGCTCACATAGCGAAGAAAAGACAGAGAATGCTCTCTGAGGTCTGAGACAGTGCTAATCCCATTCAGAGGGCTCCACCCTCATGACCTAATCAGTCCCCAAAGGCTCCACCAACAAATGCCATCACCCTGGGGACTGGGTTTTAACATGCGAATTTGAAGGGGAAAAAACATTCAATCTACAGAAGGTCCCATTTCAAAAACTCCAGGAACATTATCTCCATTCTCACAATCTTATGAAACAGGTATCCTACTCAATTCTTATTGATTGAGAATCACAGACTCACTGACATTTGCTCACTTTCTAACACTTAAAAGTGTCTGATTCTCAAGTCTATACCCTTTTTAGTAGGCTATCTCCATGGGATGGGAATATATGGACAAGCGAGTTTCTGTGACTGAAAGTGACTCGAATTCCCGGAATTGGGATCATGAAAATGTCTCGTGTTCTAGGCCCAGGGAAGAGATCAGCGGAGGTGAGGCCGGTTGTCACGTCCAGCCGTGCCTGCAGCACCAGCGCCCAGCCTCCCGGAGGCTCGTTCTTCTTGCCGCGGCCTGACAGACATCTGTCACAAGCCCAAAGCTGGCAGGGTATGAAAAACACACCCGGCCCTCTGCGACTTCTCAGGCCAAGCACAGCTTGTCAGCCTGTCAGTTACTGTCATGACGGTGCCAGACTGATTTGGGTCCTTTCATCACACACATGAAATACTTAGTGTTAGCAGGGAAATCCTTTTGGGAATCAGAGTCCTGTGGCTTGGTAGTTTCTTTCTTTCTTTCTTCTTTTTCTTTTCTTTTATTTTCTTTTTTTTTTTTTTAACTAATGTTTCTTCGATGCCAGAGGTAACACATTGCTTCAGAGGAAGTAAAAGAAAAAAAATCTGTCTAAAAAATACTCAAAGAAATGGGCTGAAAGCCTGATTGGATAAGCAAAAGGGGCATGCGTGTGTTTATTCATTCCCATCACCACTTTCACAGAAACCCTAATGTGTGCTAGTCTCGGGCCAGGCACGGGATTGTCGGTGACAGACACATCGAGCTCCATGCTCTCGTGGTTCTCACTGGCCTGTTGCAGTGAGAGGCTTCGTCAGTGGACTGTAACACAATAATGTTCAGGTGTTCAGTACCAGAAGACAGGCTGACGAGCCACATTAGGATCAGAAAGGACAGGGCATACAAATTCAGGGATGCCTTGCTGAATTAAATCATGATGTGAGCTGTGCAAGCTTCTGATGATTCAAAATAAAAGAAATCCTCTGGAATAAAACTATAATCCCATTTGATTTTGTCCCCTATAATCAATCCTTTAGGCCTCATTGCTTCCGTGTCATTTAATCCAGACAACTGTTTGAATCGCCACCCAATATTTGTGTTCCATTCTTCATTCAACAATTCTGTGCAATTTGTCTTATTTGCAAACTGTCGACCTATGCCAAATAATTCTTTTTCCTACTTCTTGATTTTATCCCTTTGTGTTTACCAAATGCTCTCTCTTTCTTCCTGGTTTTAGTTGTTTTTATTGAAACTATCAAATGTCCCACTCCTACTAATTCTCTGCTTTTCCTTCTTAGATTTTCTGAGGTGGAGTTTGCATTCTTTTAGCAAAGAGACACTGAGAACTAAACAGCCAGACATATTATTTCTGATTCTGCTAATTTTACCTTACTGTGGCTGCAACAGCAACTCAGGTGAGATTTCAACAAGGACTTGTTTAAAGCTGTGTGTACGTGGGATCTAAATTAAAGAGAACTCTGAGCGTTGATCTATTTTGCCCTTTCAATGTGAAATGGCAACTTCACTTTTATGCCACAGCTTCTATGGCACCACAATTTATTCTGATTTTAAACTGATTATAAAGAAAACAGATTAGAAGCCAACAGTAGAACTGAGCAAGTTTAATCAGTCAGTGAAGTTTATTTTGCCACAAATAAAGGGCAAGACAAAATTGGATCAAATAAAGCCAAGTGTTGAGGAGCTGGTGTTTTAGGAAAGGAAGGAGAAACATATGAGCCCTGTTTATTAATAGCTTTTTAAATTCAAACAACCCAACTCGATGTTCTGACAGTAATGTGGTCAGATCATCTCGTAGGAGTCTTCCCCCAGCTTTGCCCAGCAATGAAAGAACGACGAGACAACAGGAGTGTCTTTCCTCAAGCCTACAGCGGGTCCAGCACGTGCCCTGTGCACAGACAAGACTGGGCTGAGCAATTCAGGTGCTGATAAGAGCCTGGGAGAAGTACCAGAAAAGAGTTTATTTCCCTCGATACTTTTCCATCTGATTTTTTCTCTCCTTTACTGTAACGAAGCAGAGAGTATTCCCCAGTCATTCTCATGCACTCAACAGTAATGGGTAAACTTCAAAAAAGAAACATCAAAATGAGTGCTTCCTTCCCCCTACACACATCTGCTCCAACCAAACTGGTAAGACCTATCAGTTTTTGGTTACATACTACCTGCAGACAGGATTCTTAGTCCTTCACCTATATTTACATACTTTGTGCTCTTCTAATCCATACGAAAGCTCTTGAAGTGGGTCTTGATATCTTCATTTCACGGATTAGAAAATTGAGAATTTCATTAACTAACCCAAGGTCACACACAGCCATACTAAGTAGTCAAACCGTGATTTGAATCAAGGTCAGTGGGACTCCGTACTGTCCCGAGCCTTCCTCCCAGCATGCACTTGTGCAAATCTGTACTGCCTCTCTCTCTTCTTGCACCCACCAGATGCACTCCTTCTAGAATGCTATTTCTGTTCATTTCCATTCACCTAGTCCTCCCATTCCCTCAGTATCTCAACTCAACTGCCATTCTCTTTCACAGAGCTGAGTCCAGCCCTTATCAAAACCAATCCCTTCTCTGAAATCTTATGGTGCTTCTTTCCTTGGCATTTAACAAATGCAACCTTCTGTTCATCTGCTCTGCAGCAGGGGTTAGAAGCCAACATAAGCTGTTTATCCACTGAATATTCAGACAGTTTTAAGCCGTAATCCTTCTTGCCAAGATGCACGATGACAGAAACAGGAATGTTTCATCAACCACTATATCCCCACGCCTAGCAGAATAACTGACACGTACTAGGTACTCAACACATTTTTTCAAATAAATACATATGGGACTCTGAGGTTGAGAAAGCACAAGAGCTATATGCCTAAAAAGCAAAGATGCACCTTGTGAAAGTAATTTATTGTTGAAAAAGATTAATCCAAGCCCAGTGGGTCAGTGTGGGAGAGGTGGATAGTTTTAAGTACCACTCAAAGTATGCTGTTCCCATTGTCCCCTGCCCCATCAATACCATCCTACGCAATAACTCCAGCAGATGTTGTCCAAAACACCTGTATCTTAGAGTTTATAGAGTAAATAAACAAAAGTGTTGCTTCACCGAGATCTGTGAGACACAGAGCACACAGAGTGCTGCTTCTTTTTAGCCTGGGCAACAGACCAAAGCGACAAGTGGGCGTGGAAGGCATTGTCCTCTCTTGAACAGGGCAGTCACCCAGGAGGCAGAGATCTGTGAGATGTGAAAAGGGAGAAGAAGACCACAGAAGCCTGATCAGGAAGCTGGAGAGACCTATACATGGAAAGATGACAGGACAACATGACAGATCAGTGCTGTCAAGAGATACCCCAAAGAACCAAAAGCTGGAGAGATACCTTAGTTTTCTTACATGCAATTATTATTGAATTTTTAAAATGTTTTGTTTCTGTCCCAAAATAGTCCAGTAATAGTATATTTATTATGACAAATAATTATACTTTAATCAATCAAAGATCCCCCTCTCCTCCCCAAAAAAAAAGCCTTTTGTAGTTTTAAAAGAATCTTCAGCGCACATTCTGCTGCCTCAGAGGACGACACTTTGAGGAATCTGGGGTCAGGCAAACTTGCCAAAATCCACATAAAAGTCCCCCTAGACATCACAACACGAAGTAGAGAGCTCGACCTTCTCCAAAAGAAAACAAATAAGACATGAAAACAATCTGGCCACTGCGGGGGCCCGTTTGTCCCCCAGTAGAATGTCAGATGCACCTAAAGCAACAAGAGCCCACTGGACTCTGAGTTGCCAGGACACAGAATCCCTTCTCTATACTCTAAGGCTTTTTAACCACACTGAGAGAGCTGGAGCCACAATACGCAGACCCAGATGGGAGAAGACGACTCTTAATGACCCTCCTTTCCTAGAAGTTGATGTAGTTGTGTTCTCAACTAGACTACCTTAAAAGTCGTTGGGTATTCTTTTGAATCGGAGGACTCATGATAGCGACAAGTCCCTTATAAGAGCCTCCTCACAATAACATAAAGTCCCTTTTAGGGTTCTGTGAATCTTAAGTTATTAAACTCACCAGATCAGCTTCTGCTGCAAATGATAGAAATAACTTAACTATGCATGGATGGTAAAAGAGGGGATTTGGAGCCCAAGGAATCAGGCCGCCAACAGCTCTAGGCTAGAGTTGGACTTCAAGACAACTGGGGCGAGGCCTAGAATATTACTAGGATACTCCCCAACCTCTCAAATCAGAGTGTCTCCTGAGTTCCAACCTCCTTCTTTCAAACTGGCTTTGTTCAGCGGGTCAGAGCATTACCACTTACTGCTCCTCACTTCATATCGCACAGCTTTGCTTATCAGTCAAAGGGGATTACCCCTCTTCCTTTAGTCAGATTTGAAAACACCCTGGAACGAACTGATTCAGCTTGGATCCCCTCCGCAGCCAGGTGGGTTACAATGATGCAAAATTTCCACGTAGAGATCGAAGACATTTCCAGAAGGAAAGGGAATAGTATTCCAGAAGTAGAAAGGGCAGGCGGGTGGATATTAATAATGGTCCATCATATTCTAAACCATCATATTCTATACCATCATATTCTAAAACTCTGATTTTTAAAAAAAAGAGAGAGAGAAATATGATGCATTTAAAATAAATATATTGCCAAGTAGATTCTCTCTAGATTTCTTCTTTCCTTCTTGTATTTTTTTTAAACTCTTCTGCTAGTCATGTGGGCAATGAATAAGTGCTTCATAAGCACAAAATAAAATCTTTAAAATATAAATAAATAAGCATGCACACCAAGCACCTTTTTTAATGCTTAATGTTGTTCTCTTCACTCTAGTCTAACCAGTCCCTATCTTATGCCCTGCACACAGTCCTCACCTTTGCATACAGTCTGCTTTTCTCTGGAATATTCTTTCTCCTTGCTTCTATCCACCTTCACCTGTTTCTTCTTTCAAAATTAGGCAAGAAGCTCATCTTCTCCATGAAGCTTTCTATGACCAATATGACTTCTTCACTCAGCTACTCGGTGCTACTCTTAAGTTTGTTCTTAGAAGCAAGAAGCTTTCTCTTCTGTGAAAAACAGAACCCCGTGCTTGAAAATGCCAAGTACAGAGTCTAGGTGTTAAGTGTGAATGAGTAAATTATACATGGCTTTCACCTAGGATTCACAAAGAAAAAAGATACTAAGGCAAAAATCTAAGGGTGAACTACAGAGAAATAATACATTTTTTCCATAAATAATTTTCATTAAAATAAATATCCCTCAATAGCAATATAGTTTCAAACCTCAGCTTATTTCAGGCAAAATACAGTAAGCACAATGTCTTATTTCAGCCATGGGTTACTGGGCGTCACAAGGCAACTCTGGGAAGTCAACGATGAGAAAGAAGAAAATGTTTATCAAGAAACTCATAACCCAGCAGAGGTGAAAGATCATGCTTGTGGAACAGCTGAATTAAAGGTGTGTTGGAGAAAGAAAATAGGTAGTAGTGGAAGAGGAGCCTTCCTGATCTTTCCCAGACGAGTTGGGCCAACACGATTGTATCTTTTGTATATTCCCATTACAGTCTGTGTAATGGCTTCGCTCCATGTTTTTCTTCTTTCAACCTACTCCTCACTCACACCCCGCCCCCTCTTACCTGGGCAGATACTGTACCCATTTATATTTGCCTGTAATGCCATAAAGCATTAATGAAAATCTATTGAATGAGTCAATGAATGAATGAATGCATGCATACTGACATGGGTCGGAGGCAGACAGTCAAATGCTTTGTACATTTTGCTCAAGGATTGGTATTTCATTCCGTAAGCAGTAGGCAGGCAGGCAGGCACCACAGCTTCCAAAGGAGGGAGTAAAAACTCAGGTCTGTATTTTATAATCAGAGTACGAACTGAGTGAAGCAGAAAAAGTCTAGAGGCCGTTATCATATTCTAGACAAGTAATGATAAGTGTCTGAAGTCAAGAAGTAATAATGGGGATGGAGAAGCCAGGACAAATATTTGTAAGATAGAATTTTGTTTCTGCTTGGACGTGGAGATGAAGGAAGCGTCCAGGATAAAACCATTTTGATGCAAACAAAAGATTCTGGGCAATTCCTCAAAGACTGTTGTAGCAGGCCTTTTTTTTTCGTGCATACAGGGATGATTGATAGTGTCAGTTGCGCAAGCCCACACAACCAGCATCCCATGTCAAAGCCAATTTTGTTTTTACCCTTGAATTCCCAACACCTTCTCTAACATAGATTTGGCTCAGGTATTTCATGAACTGCTACAGTACTTGTTAATTTTATAACTTACATAATTATTCCCTTTAATGTGTCTTAAATGTCAAAGTTCCTGAAGAAATAGCAATGTAGCGAATTAGATAACTTGTGCTAAACTTATGAAGTCCCAAGAAGTTAAGCAACCTTTCAACATTGATAACTTCTACAAAATAAAATTATGAATCCTTACAATCTCCCTAAAAAGGATGCCTCTAACCAAGTAACATTATTTTTGCTGAAGTTGGAAAATAATATTCAAGCAGGAACCAGAGTGTCATTGTATCTTAGCCCCACAGAAGTGACCCTCCCCAACTTAGGCTAGGAGCCCAGTGGCCAGTTTGCTCTAAGGATGAGTTTCAAAAGGAACAACTGGACAAGCAAACTCAGACATTTCAGATCCACGAGCAAGATGGAAGGATCAGGAAGTAGACGTCAGCCTGATTCAGTTCTCACCAACCCCACCCATCTAGATAGAGGATGCTGAGGGCTGAGGAAGAGAAGGTATTAGAGACAGAGTCAATACAAACCACGCAAGTCAACCATTAATGAGACAGAGGGAGGCTGCCATAACTCCTGGCTTCTTCACGCTCAGCCTCCCTGGGGAGCCAAAAATACTCAGCCCTCCAATTTAGTTTTGGATTCAAAGTTGTGAGAACATGGGCCTCGATTGTCAGGTGAAGTCCTTGGAAAACAGTTGTGCCAGTGTGGTGTGGCTGCCCCAGAGTACAAAGGGAGAGGGCTAGAGACAGGGATCCTTCAGCCCAGAGGCTGCTGTGGTCCCCCAGCCTGGGTGTAGCAGTTGGCCGAAAGACAAAGTGCTTGTGGGTTACAGAGAAATGATAGCAGAGGTGCTAATGCAGAGTGCAAAGTAGCCTGTCCAGTAGGGGTTCAGCTGAGAATGCTATTAAAATGCAACAGATACCATTATGGTGGAGACAAGCCAGAGAGTCAAATGCATGGACAACAGCAGGCCACCAAGACAAATCCAAGTCATGAAATAAACATGTCTCCACCATTTGCATAGCTTTCTGAGCAAACCATTAACTCCAGGGAAAAGAAAGGTGTAGATAACCTCAAACCCGAAAGGATAGACGACAAACTTAAACATGACTGAGTTTCTCTCGTAAAGACTAAATTAAAATGTTTGCATCAGAATAACGGAGACTGGAGATTAAATTTTTATAAACAAATGAAGAAATTTGCTCACCTGAGTAAAAGTAACTCTGAAATGTATACATAAGTTTATAACACTGAGGCCAAGGACTGCAGCTCTCAGACAGACCTAGACTGGAAGCCAGCTCTGCCAGTTACGTGGCCATGAACACATAACTTATGCTCGCTAAGCCTCAGTTTCCTCATCCGACTCAGGTCTCTGGTGTTTATTTGTTGACCACGCTTAATCTCTTGCCCATGCATCCTACTGGACCTGGCTCGCAGATCCCATCTTATCCTCCTGATCTCTTTTCTTGTTCTGTATCTGGTTCACCCAAGATCCTTATTTCCAATTTCAGGCTTTAATGTCCAATTGCTCCTCTTCTAGGCCTTCCTAACCCAGAGCCATGCCCAACAACAATTAACCCAGGCAGGAAATTTCAGCTGAGTTCTATATCTGGAAACTCAGCTTCTGACACCATCGTTAAGAGTCGCCTTCCTGGGGTGGAGATGGACTTTCAATGTAGTTGATCCTGTTCTGATTCTGACTGTAGAATCACAAAGATTTTAGGAAGAAAGAATAAAGAAACTGAACTAGCGATTGGATTAGAGGGTGCTTGTAAAGCATTTGGTGTTAAAAACTTAAAAATATCAAAGCTGTTAATAGAATCCTTGTATGTACAAGGAGTTCCAAGAAAATGAAATAATCAGGACAGAAAGTATTCATACCAGTGAGGAACATTAGCACTATTAGAAGGTACAAGCTGAAGCCCAGAGAACCAAGGCACAAGCAACACATGCAGAAGCCAGCTGTGCCTTGAGTTCTTATGCCTTTGGCTCTACCATATTCATCTCAGTAGTCAATCTTTTACATCAGCTCTCCCAGAATCAACCCCCTAGCATAACCATGGCAATATATTTCATCAATATTTTTAACTCCAGATTTTTCCAACTTCTGAATGGAATCAGATCCCTAGTAAGAGGGTGACATTGAGGCTGTCCTGGAGCAATGGGTGTCAGAGCTCCGTTTTCCTCTCCCTCCCTGAGAGGCCTGAGACAAACCTCCCAGAGAAAAACAAGAATCCCCTCTTGGCTTTAGGGCCAATGGCATTAGATTTAAGAGACTTTGTTCCTGAAGATCATGGTTGGCTTGGTTCCTAACCATGGTTTAAAATCTAACCTCTATGCCCCTATGAACAAAACGTATCCTTCCAAAACCCTCGAGACAGTTTGCTTCATTTCTTTTTTGAAAAGATCAAAAATATTAAGAACTTACTCATTACTAGAAAATATTTAACATTGAAAGTACCTCGAGAGGCACATCTGAAAAATCCAGAAATAGATATTCTACATTTTACATTCAGCCTATTTTCCTGTGCTTAATTGATTCCATTATTCATGTTTTCCACACCCAAAACGTACTGATTTTTTTCTTAGTGCTTATGCACTTCAAGAATGCATAGTTATTAATCAGAGGATCTGTTCTTCACTTAGCCAAGCGATCCATGGTAAATTCTTTTCATCTTCCCCCATAAGTCAGTTCTTCCAGCTCCTTCATCATTTTCATTACTCATGTCCAAGTTCTTTCCAATTTATCTAAGATGCTCAAAATTTCCCATTGTTAAAAATCCCACAGAAAGGATACTTTCCTTCCAAAATCATGACATTATGATTCTCTAATTAAAGTTAACTCGACATGAACATGTTTTGCTTTCTGCTGTTCAACTCAGATATAATTTGCTACCTTTCAAGATGGCAGCTCTTCAGATTTGGCTTTTTTCAGTAAGATTTTTTTTTTCTGGTTACTCACTGCCTATCTGAATTTGTGATGACACCCTAACAAAAATAAGACTCTAGCTAGTGTGTAAGAGCCAGAAAGGGCTAGACTTCTGAAACTTTTAATTAAACTAATTCACTAGAGCCCATTTCAATATCAAGAGCAGTGAGTTTGCAACTTTAAAATTCCTGCCTTTATATAAATCTATAGGCAAGTCACAAGGTTGTTTTTCGTTTCCTTAATTAAGGTATGTTCTCTGTCTCCAATCATTTCCAAATCAACCCTAGACCCAAATGGCTTTTATAGTATTTGAGGGTTAGTGGAAGAAGTATTTTTATGTAAAAAGCTGGTAGACTTTCCTGGCAAAATTTGGCTTGGGGAACCAAGATGTATATAATTCCTGGTTAAACTTTTGACATTGATTTTTCAATGAACATACAGTCCTTGTCATTTTCTCCTTCCTCTCCTTATTCTCTTGGCCTGATACATAGGTATTATTGTCTCTACCAGAGGATAGAGATGAGACACAAAAAAGTAGAAAAACAGGAAATGAAATCACTCTTCATAGAATGTCTACTGCATTTCTGAGTTCTATGCCAATAGATTAGTATTCTTTTTTACCAGCTCTTGTCTTTAAGCATTGGAGCCAGCTTTTCTTCTTCTTAGATGTAGCAAAAGACACTTCAAAAAGCATCAAAAAGAAAAAAAAAGAAAAAGAAAAATTCCATAAGTGACAGCCAACCAAAATACGGTATAATGTTGTCTGTAGATTTTATTTACTAAAGTTAGTATTATAGTGCTTGGCTATGGATAATCAAGAATGAACTCTAAGTGAATCACCCTAACCAAGATCAGCCAGCTAAAACTGGCAGAACAGATAATTAAGTATCATCTCTTAGAGACAGCCAAGAAAAAAGAATCACAGTGTATTAGGAATGGATATGTTCCAGTGAGACTCTGTATAAAAGTCTAATTACTACCAAATAAGCTAAATCTTGAGGCTTTGAGAACTTTGATCACTTATAAATGAATCTGCCAATCCATTGGAAGGCATCAAAGGCATATCCCAATGAAATCCTGCCATCTAAGAAAATATGAGACTTGTGATTATAATTTATAAGTTGACTCTCTTCTGAATCAGAAATGATAATGTACCAGGACATCTCGTCATCAATTACCTTTCTGTCCCTTATATTTTAACTATAAATTACTGTAAGCTATAAGCAAATCTTTAACATGCTTATTTAAATCAGAAAGATATATAGTTGGAGGTATAATGAGGCTAAAATTTCTTATGGGTTCTTGGGTGTAATTAGCTATTAATTTCTGATTAGAAGCTTCTGAATGTTTTCCATTGTGATCTTGAAATTAACTGTAAAAGAGTCAGGATACACCTCTGACAACCAATCTCTGTGTGCTAAGCGAAGCAGTAGCGACTGTCACTGACTGGATATTTATTTAACAAGTTTTTGATCAACTGAAAGTTCACAAATTTGGAATCTTCTGATCATCAGAATCTTTTAGGCCACTCAAACATGACAGTTAATCATAAATGTAACATATATTTAGTAATTAAGGGTCTAGGTATATTGAGAGTTAATATGTAAAACATTTGTTGTTGACCCCAGTACAATAGTGTATATGCGACGGGGATCACTCCCCACATAAGCCCGCAGTGCATGCCGTGAAACTCCCTTTTCATTTCAGCTCGTGTGACAATCGTGTCCTAATTTCTGTCTGTATCTGATACTGCAAAAGCACAGGGATGAGAAAATTCTTTTTAATTCACAGGTCTCATTCACTTTTTAACTAGGCAGGACTCTTGAGTTGTAGTCATTCTATATATAATTCAACACCATTTTCTTTGGCATGACCCATGCATAAAAACAGGGGGTAGAATCCTTCCTAAAGATGAAAAATTGTGGCAATCATTATAAAAATGACGAGAAGGAAACTTAATGTGTTTGATAGGTCAAGTGGTTTCCAATCATTTAAAGCAATCCATAAGATAGAAAATATTCTCTCCATTTTTGAGATGAGTAAACTGAGACTTGGCAAAATTAATGAAGCTGAAGTCCACATTGCTTGGAATCAAATCCAGATCTGTGAGATGCCAAAGCCTGGAGTCTTCCCCTCACTCCAAGTTATCTCTTTTAGGGGAACATCAATACAACATGAAGGAGAAACAGAGTAAGATTTACTTATAGCTAAATTAGACTCAGCGTCAGCTTGTAAAAAAGTTTCAAATGCTAACGTATAATCCTGTATGGAAACAGACCTGCTGATTGGGCAGGGAAAGCTGGTTGACAGAGAGGAAATATAAATTGTCCAGGAGAGGCAGAGAAAAAGCCATCAAAGTTCAATGCTATAGCCATCAAAACAGAGCCTCTCTCCTCTTTGAATAAGCTTTTCAAAGAGCTGCCTTGGTCTCAACTGAACATCCAGATAGTTAAAAGTATCTGAAGCAAACCAGTAGGGACCGAAAGCCAGAAGACCTTCTGAGGAGTGCCTGACATTGGTGACAGAGTTCTGGAGAAGCCACCTCCTCCACAAGCAAGTGCACAAGCTGTCAAATTGGGACACAGTGAACGGTAAACACCCAAGATACTAACTACACATCTGACAGCTGGTGCCAGATTCTGTGGATCAAGATTTCCTTTGATGTTTTTTAACCACTTTTGCCTTTGTTAGAATTCCAGGCAGGAGGTGAAGAACCTCACCCCCTAGCAGAACAGTTCTGACAAGAGATTGTCAGGAAAATTGAACAGTATGAGCACACGGTGGCAGGCAAAAGGCATGACTTTAAAGGTGCACTGAGGCCCCTGCTGTGACAAAGCGGCTTCGGAATATGGGGGGACAGCACTAACCACCTGGAGCACCACGGCAGGAGTCGCCGGGAACCGAAACTTGTCCGGCAAAGGCTTCAGGCCACTGTCACACACCAGGCCCCACAAATGGCTCTGGCCACACATCAAAGCACAAACAAATTCCACTCTTCAGATGTTCTGTGTAACACTCCGGTCTCTTACACCATCCAACTCGAAGGAGGTAGGTTTTTAAAGATGCTGTCAGCTCTCAACTTGTAACTGGACTCCTTCTTTGTGTATGTGCAGGTTTCGACTCCCAGTCTTGGCAAGCCCTGGGGCAGCAGCAAACCGTTTCTGTGTGTGCGTGCGTGGGAGAGCAGATGGAACAGTGTGCTGATCTGCAGGGCTGCCGCTCAGGATGCAGGACCAGAGTCAAGGACTGCCCCTTCCTCCAGGCTGCCCCACACTTCCCAACACAGCCTCTCTCCCACCCCCATGCCACAGACAGGCCTGAATAACCCCCACTCATCACAGTCTGAACCTTCTCTCCTTCAGCCCCATTCCTGCCACTCCTATGGGGTAAAAAAAAGATTCCTCTACCTAGTAAGGGTTTGGAACAATAGTTTGGGGTTCATTAAGGTTATGAGAAAATGCCAATAACAAAAACAACAATTTCCTGAAAGTCCATTAACTGCAATATAGAAGAAGCTAACATTTTCCCCTTTCGCCAGATAAAATCTTTGACCTATAGTTCATCTTCAATTATTTCCGAATAGTTTTAGAATCAACATCAATTCACCTTCTTGGAGAGACTCTTGTGTCAGCCTCCAGGGAAGCGCTCTTGTAATCACGATCTCAGGTATTTCTTCCTCAAACTGCTCCGTGAAGCACTGAGTTGAATTCTAAGACACCCAGCTGGTGTTGGAGACTTGTCTGTTGGATGGTTTGGGGAACTCGCTGCTTCACACATTGGAATTGGGTGCAGAACCCTCTTAAAGAAGTCGAGGACGCACTGGGATACAGTTCTCCATGGACCTCTTGCTTATCTACCATCTTGCAGGCTGCTTACCTGTCCTTTGTTCTGAACTACATTTCTAAGGATGTTTATATAGTGAACGATTTGGGAAGACAGAAATAGCGCCCCCCCTCTGGAATAAAAGGCAGCCAGCCATGCTTACTACTCACCCCAGAAGATGTGGGTTTTCTAAGCTCAAGGTCCCTCCCTATAACGCTACCTACCACACACAGAAATGGTATCTGGTCCTCCTGGCATCGCCCTGTAGGAACTGAGGCTTGGAGAAGTGGCACAAAAATACTGATGCTGTCTGGCTGATGCTCTCGCTTTGGGAAATCTCTGTCTTCCGCCAGCCTCTATGAAGCTGTGGCAGCCTAACTCCATAACTTATAAGTAGGATAAAATCCAACCCTTCACAGTTCTTGAGAGTACTTCATTCTAAACCATAAGATGAGGGATCTTATAGGTTCATATTTGGCCTTTTGTTTGGTATCATTACCTCCACATCTATGAAGCATACTGCTGTAAAATAAAGAAATCAAACGATTCACTCACTCCTAGAGCGATATTTGGTACCACTAGGAACAAAAATGCTAAAAATAACTATTTGTTTTCAAGGTGCCTACAATACCTGTTGAACACATGTACAGTGGTATAATGGAAACCATGTGGATTTGGTTCATTTAAGTCTCAGTTCTGCCCCCATGTCACCTGTCTGACACCGTACAAGCCACTTGATTTCATTTGCATTTGAATTCATCGTTCACTAACCAGAGATAATACAACTTATACCATATAGTTCACATGAGGGTGAAAGGAGACAATAGCATTTGAATAATAGCAATAAATTTTGCTATAAAACTACTCGAAATCAGCCCATAGAGTCTCCCTTTAGAAAACTCAGCTATTGAGGAACACTGAGAAAAAGAATTCAAGACGCGTTTACTCTTAACCTGGGACTTTTTGTCGTTGTTGGGCCACTGACAGCCATGGGTCTATTTCTCTATTTCCTGCCTTTCTCTTTCTAAAAGCTCTGCCAAACTCAGGGTAATGATAAAGCCAGATGCATTAGATGTTTGCAAATATGGCCCCTTCCCAAACTCAGGGTCTGATGATTTTTTCCCCATAACCAATAACATCATATATCTTATAACGCTTAGTCAATACTTAAAAAACTATAGCCATAAAACCACAATGACTGTCTGTAGCTCCGGACAACCTTTAGAGGCACAGCTGCTAAAACGCTGAAAATGAAGCCATAGATCAATTCCCGAAACATGCAGGTAGCAGGTGAGGTTTTTGTTTCTGCTTTTAAACAGCGGTGAGGCAGCCCCATTTCCAAACTGAAGCTTAAGTACAGAGCAAAGCAAGTGCTAAGCTACCTTTTTACAGCTTCTGTAAATTCTGAGCAGAAAAGCAGAACAACAATGCCTTTCCATTCTACCATGACATTTTTCTGGCACTTGCTTGAGATTATGACAGATCGGCAAAAACCTGATTAATTAAAGCCTCAAGCTAAAAATAACCAGACACTTGGGAGTGATGTCTCTTTGCTATTTTGTGGACAAGAACACTTAATCCAAGAGGCCAAGGGACTTTCTTCTGGGGAGCAAGCCCGGCCTGGACTTGCTAGAGCCAGGACTCACTGGGCATTGGGGTTCATTTAGAGAACTTTTAAAGATCATTTTAACTATGGCATCTGATCCTTCTCCCATTTACCTCCTTTTTACCCTATACATTCTTTTTCATGAGCTTTGCATCACTTTACACCACTTACTGGTTCATCTGTTCATTTTCTTTTTTAAAATCCCAAACTATATTTGTTTAACAATTCATTCTCAATGATCAATGTAGTTGTTGAATAATTGTTTTTTTGTTGTTGTTTTTAAATTGAATTAATCAATGAATAAAATACAATAATGAGTCTGATACATTAGAGTCCAAAACGCAAGCATGAGATTTGTCCTCAGGAGGCCTTGGGATAGGGTTGGGGCAGGAAACTCAGGTATTAAGGCATCATTGCAGCAAGCAAAGTGAGTTTGATTTACAGTTCAAACCTCTAATTAAAGTTCTTTTTTCTTTCAGAAGGAGAGTTTGGACTCAAGGTTATTTCGGGGAGCAGAAGGGAAAAATGCTGAAAACTTAGTCTTCTTCCTTCCACCTCAAATTACCTGGAGCACAAAATAAAGTGTATTTTCTTTCAAACTGTGGAAGGTTCGAGGCCTCTGTGGGTGGCAGAACTGCCCAGGAGAGCAGAGCACCAAGCCACGCAGACAGGGAAGGGATGACCTTCTCCTCACACAATTCCAAGTGGGCGCAGAGAATGGAGCTGTTCCATCTGAAAGAGGTTTCCTCAAAATATTTACTCATTATTTTGAGAGCCACAGGTCAGCCTGTGGGTACAGTAATCAGACCCTGTGTCCAGGGCGAGCATCAGGTGCGCACTTGCCTCTATCTTTCAGTCTACTTGCCTTAAACAGGTGGTTCTTACTATTAAAGATACTTGGTCACCTTCCAATGTATGTTCAACATCTTCACCTAGCATTTTTCTCTCCTATGATCTTAGACAGCTCTATGAGATAAACTTAGCAAATCTATTATTCAAACAACACAAATAGCTTCCAACTTTATGGTTTATATACACAGTAATCATTAATCACAGTTAAACATCTCCACAACCCCACTGAACCAAATTGAATATTATCATCTTTATAAATTGAATATAAAAGGGGAAAGGGCTTTGATGAGTTCAGGATTATTCCCCAAATCCCTCTTTACCAAACAAGGGCAGAAATATAGAAAGCACTGTCTATCAGTGAGATGGCAGAGGAAGTCAGGGGCTTCCAGCAGACAACAAACCACAGCCGAGATGCAGTGAGCATCAGGGGAACCCAGTGGGATGGGTTAGTGGCCGGCCAGTCATGGGAATTCTGGTTCTAAGAAGAGAGGATAACAGAGTCCCAGGAGCAAGCTAAGATCAAAGGAATTGAGGTACTAGATAAGTATTAGGACCAGGACCCCATTAAAAGTAAGGGTTTGGTCACAAGAGTCAAAGAAGGCACTTGTTTAATTTTAAAAAAGCAAGGTGAGGGCAGACTCATTCTCCCTGAGCATAATGCCGTGCTCGTAGAACCTGAGTTAGACTCACTCTGCAAGTGAGTATTAAGAAGGCCCAGCCGTGGACATCAGTGCTCAGGCAGAGACAGGCACCACAGCCTCCCAAGTACTATGGTTGGAGAAACACTAGGTGGACATCTTGCCAAAAGACGCCTCCTCAAAGTTGGGAATTTGGACACTCACTTAAAAATGAGCATCATCATTTTGCCAAGCATCCAGTGTCACAAGCAAATTAACAACAAATACTCATCTGTTTGCAAAGCGCACCCCCTCTGCCCACGTGCCTCAGCACAGCCCTCTCTTCATTGGTCCTTTCCCTCTCTCTTGACTTTGACACTTGTTCCTCTCTGTTCTTTCCTCTCAGCCCCCTGCTCCTTCCCTCCAGCCCAGTGGGCCTCAGCTACAAAGAACTAGACATTCTACCTAACCACCACACAAGGCAAGGTACCTGTCCTAACTCTGATGTTCTGTGTCCCAAGTGAGCTCTTTTTAAAAACTTTCTGCCATTTGCGACAACATGGATGGACCTCGAGATAATCATGCTAAGCGAAATAAGCCAGACAGAAAAAGTTGAGAATCACATAATATCATTTTTATGTGGGATATAAACCTAAAACCAACAAATGAATAGGACAAACAAACAGAGACTCATGGACATGGACTATAGACTAGTGGTTACCAGAGGGGAGGGGAGGGGAGGGAGGTAGATGGGGTAAACGGGGTCAAATATGTGGTGACAGAAAGAAATCTAACTATGAGAGGTAAACATACAGTGGCAAGGCATATGTGCCTTACTGTTAAAGTGTACAACTTAAACATTGGATTTCATTAACCAATGTCACCATAAAAAGTTAATTAATTAATTAATACAATAAATAAACATGATAAATAAATACAATAAACAAATACAAACCAAAAAAACTTTCTGAGAGTTTGAGCCTGAGGGAGTGGAATGCTACCCATAGCCGATGATAGGATTAGAGAGGATGGTTCTCTTCTACACTTCAAAAATAGCAGCAAACTTTGGAAAACAGGACAAATTGCCTTCTAGATTTAAACTCTCATATTTCAAAAGTAATCATCTCATTGAAGACTTCTCTTCTATTCATTAGGATGTGCAAGAAGATTATATAGTTTCTATGATATTATAAGATAAATGAGGCCAGTGACTGTATCTCTTATTTACTGACGCATGTCCAGTTCCTAAACAGTAGCCATATACCCAAGAGGTACTCAACAAACACTGGTTAAGTGAATTAATGAATGATCCTCCCTCATTAATCTTCATCTGGATTTTGCAACTTTAAAGTTGAAAAAATTCTTTAAACCTAATTAAAATCTGCAATTTAAAGCCATTTTAATTCATCTACATTGGAGACAAACATGTCTTATTCCTCCATATCTACCCCTTGCCTTTCCTGTTGCTACATAAGCCTAAATTCAACCTCTCCTTAATAGTTTTTGAACCTTGAGCTCCTGTCAGAACCCTCAGGCTCACATTGTTCCCACATTCTCCTCATTTCACCCTACGTGATTCTCTTTACTCTCATTTTATAGTCATCTCTCTGAAGCCTTTGGTCTAGCAAATAATCATCACATTAATATGTTCTTCCGAACCTCTCGGTTAAAATTATTAATAAGATTATAATAAAGTGGCGACAGATATTTTCTGCATTATTACAAAAGTCAAAGTAATTTATATGACTTGGAGTTCACATAACTAGCTTACTATGTTATAAATCAACTTATTTTTTTTATTTTGTTATAAATAAAATCTAAAAATAAAATACACCAGGAATGACGACAAATAGATTTAATTAATTTTGTGATTTATTCCATTTTGATGGGTTTGTCAAGATCTTTTTTTTTTTTTTTTTGCTCACTAATAGAATTATATGCACTGCCCAAACCATCGCACACGGTAATGATTTCCACCATTTCATTGTCATTATCATTATAATCATCAAAATTATTAGACTGGTTCTTTTCCTTTCTGCAGAGGAAAATATCCTTTAAATGTGGAAAAAAATTCTGCATCCACTGAAATTCTTTCCTTTCCCAGTAGCTTAATATGTCTACTGGCTCTGTCATTTATTGGTATTGTGTCGTAAGGAGTACTATAAACAAATGGCACAGAGTGACTTTGGGTTGCAAAGTGAGCCTGGCGGAGTGGTCCTCATCTCACAAGAGTGGACTAACACCTAGATCTCTGAGTGGCCTGGGCTCTGGTCCAATCAGCACAGGAGAGAGACTTGATCTCCTACCCTGCCCTGTTGAAGGCCTTAGAAACACAGGGCAGAAACATGAGGTTCACCAACTCTTCACTGCATACCCTATGCACTAAGAAGACTCCACCACTGACTCCAGTATGGCTATGCCAATTCCAGAGCAGGCCACTATTTCACTCTTTCAACATTCTTCTTCAATTAACTATAAGAAGTATGAATGATGGATAGTATATAAACCCACTGACATAGTTTTGCTCATTTTAAATTGAAAACAGTCATCTTTACCACTGAAGCTTGGGTTTTAGAGACAAAGACGTTCCTGCCTTCCAGTCCTGTCGCCACTACTAATGGCTGAGTATCCGCATGCACCTGACCTGAACTCAGCAAGTCTGCTTCCTTTGGCATAAACTGACACCGCTGGTGCCTATGAAAGTAATTTTAGCAAGTGCTCAGCACAGTTTCTGGCAAAGTGTAGATGCAGTGAAATACTGTCTTAAAATAGTAATCTGTGTGCTTTTCTTTATACATAATCTTATTATTCAATCATTTCCTTGAGGAAAATTAGTATTTTTCTAGGATGAAAAGAGAGAAGGAGAAACAACAAAGATTCTGATACAAAGATTCTGATTGTTTACAACTCACATATAGGCTCTTGAAATCCAAAGAAGCAAGATATAGAGAGTTGTGCACTGCGTGGTATCACCCCCAAATTCATAGATTGAAGTACTAATTCCCAGTACCTCAGAATGGGATTGTATCTGGAAACAGGGTCTTTATGGAGGTAATTAAGGTTCCATATGGTATTAAGGTGAGCCTTAATCTAATATGACTGGTGTCCTTATAAGAAGAGATTAGGACGCAGACAAACCAGAGGAAAGACTACACGAAGAAAAAGGGAGAAGATGGCTATATACGAGCCAAGGAGAAAGGCTTCCAGAGAAATCAACCCTGCTGACACCTGCTGACACCTGGACTCAGACTTCTAGCCTCCAAATTGTGAGAAAATTAATTTCTGTTGGTTACGCCACCCAGTACTTTGTTCTTTTGCCATCGTAACAAGGTGAGGAGAATGGAGAAAGCCCCTGATGCCTCTGGCTTGCAGGGAAAGGGCTGAGGGTCATTCATTCAGGTAGGGGTTGGAAGTATGAAAAAAAGTGGATTGTAATCTTGAAGAAGAAACCCAGAATGAGGAGATCAAACCTAGAGGGGCCACGTGAAAGACAGCCCATCTACATGGATATTCAACAAGGGTTAGCCCACCTCGCTCACTGTCACCATCACCCCCACCGTCATACACATTTCTTTCAAGGCCAGCAAAGTATGGGTGCCAATCATGGAGGCCTCCTGCAGATTCTATTTAATTTTCAATTTTCTCATAAATACCAAGAAGTGCTTTTGAGTAAAAATTCCAAATAACTATTAATCTAGAAGAGGAAGAAATAAGCACTGTCTAGGCAGGTAAATTGTTTAATTAAGAAGGTCCTGGAAGGAAGTGGACATTTTATTTAAAGATTGAGAAAGAATGATTTCTAAGAAAACACAAATTCATTTGAGCAGATACTGCCAGTGAGACGTCTAGAAAAAAACCTCTGGAGATTAATCTGCTGTTCAAATATGGAAGATTTAATGGACTTTCTGAAAGAAAATCCTAGGAGAGGGCCTATTTGAGATGTAAAATCTCTAGACATTTTAAGGCCATTCAATTTTACTTAATTGTGGAAACAATTTAATTTTGAATGTGACCTTTTATCTTGTCTGTATATCAAGTTATTTAGTTGGTTTGGAGATGTAAAAATAGAATATGCACTTCTTCATTCCTAATCGATCATGTCAACTATGTTAAATTTTAGAGTACTTTTTGCGGCATTACATTTAAAATCACTCAGACTAAAATTATCATTTTACTAACTGATTTTCCAGCTATTTTTTGTATTGATCAGAATGAATACTACAAATGTCTACCTGTCAGAGGACCCAGAAGTTCTCCAATTTTGCCATTTCAGGAGAAAACAAATTGAAAAAGTTGTCACTAGTATAGAAATGTGTGTGTGTGTGTGTGTGCTTCACACACACACACACACACACACACACTGCATTTACCATATCCCATTCATTCTTTTTTTTTTTCATTTGACTTAGAATACTTTTTATTAATTACTTATTATGTGCTAGCACCGGGAATATGGGAGTGAATGAGACAAGTACTTCCTCTGCTTTCCTGATGCTTACTGTCTACCCAGAAGGCAGGAACAAAGAGTTACATGAATACCTATTTTTAAAAATCTAATACTAGGTTGAGGTGCAAAAATAGGACTCAGTTTCAGAAAAAAAAAAAAAGGTGAAATTTAAAAACTCTCTAAACAAACTAAATATCACTTTTAAAATACAAAAGTAATCCATCTCATTTACCAATACTCCGTAGATGCAGTTGCTTTTGGAATCATCTTCATGAACTTCTGAAAAGGGAAGTTCACGTTAGATTAAACAAATATTTCTTGCCTATATTTATTTCTAAATTTGATACCTATCTGAACATAGATCCTGCTCTCTCTCATTTTTCTGGAAAATGGAATTGGAATCAATGCAAAGTGGGAGAACTCAGAAACTGGGCCCCATCTCTCAGGAAAGATCAAAAGAACAGGGTCCCAATTAACACTCCTAGGTCAAGTGCCTCTAAGATATTTTCTCTTCTTTCTCTTTTTAGAAAAGCACATTTTGTGTCAGTCACGATTCTCAGTTGCAAGCAATAGAAGCTAACTCTTAGTGAACAATTATAGCAGGTGGGTATTTGTTGGCTTAAGGAAATAGGATAGCTCACAGAATTCCTAGCTCCAGGTAATCTTCCAGGAAAAACATCTAAAATTACACTGAAGAACTGGTCTGATGAGGAAATGACTGCTGTCACTACCGCGCAGTATATTTGTTTCTCTTGAACATGATGTTACTGCAAACACTTCCACCACCAACATCACTGCCCTTTTGCCTTTTGTCACTAGCTTCAGAATAGAAGACTGGCATGAATGCCACTCAGTGGAAGAGCTTGGGTGACATGCTGATTGGACATTTCCTGCACCGTGACCAATCCATATTAATTGCTATAGCTTTGTAGAGAGTCTTAAATTCACCTGTGGATCTTTTTCTAGTGTTTCAACTTTCCTGTATCCATACAGTTAGGTGCATCTCTTACAAAGAGATGAGTTTTATTTTTTTATATAGAGCTGACCATTTTTACTTCTTAAGTGGAGAGTTAGTCCCTTTAGATTAAAAATGACTGACATGTATAAATTCGTTTCTACAATATCATTTTGTGCTTACATTTGAACTGTTTCTCTCCCCCTTCTTGACATTTTTTCAGTTGAATGGGATCTGTATATTCCTTTTCTTCCCTCTGTAGCTTAGAAGTTATGCTCTATATTTCTATCTTTTAGCTACCCCTGCAACCTAATCCGCATACTTATTTTAACAAAATATTGGCTTTAAGAATCCTTAAATTATTTTCACATTATTCAACTTCAATGTTTTCCTTTTTTCAATCTGAGAAATTAAACATTATTGTTATTGGATTATACTTTCGATATTCTTTTAGAATGACCAATTGGTTTACCAATTTTTTGCTCTTCATTCTTTCTTGCATTTTAAATCTTTAGAAACATTTTTCTTTTGCTCAGAGTAGTTCCCATAAAGAGGACCTACTTGAGGCAAACCATGCCAGTTTTTGTTTAACTAAAACTATCTTTATTTTGCTTTCATTCTTGAAAGATAGTTTTGGTGGGTTCTAATTTAACAATTATTTTGTCCATTTCTTTTAATGCTTTTTAAAATGTGACTTTAAAGATATCTTCAGTATTCTATATGCTAATTTATATGCCTTATATGAAATCTTAGGTAAACAATCAGATTTTTATTTATTCCCATTTCATTCTTACTCATTTCCAATGCTATGTTGAATCATGGAAGGAGGATATCTCTTCTTTGTTACTTAAACATCAGGGTCCTAATAAACCACTTCCAAGGGTTTATGAATAATTATGTACCAGAGTAAACACAACTAATGGATATCTCTATAAAACTGATACTAATAAATTCTAGGGGTTTCCTGCCCCTTGAGATCTGGAGCCAACTGAGTCTTGTAAGGTTTCAGCTTTTCATTCCCTTAGGCTAAGGCAGAGACCAGAGTAACTAAGTCTCAGAGTTGAAAAGGATCATCTATCCCAAAGGCGTGTGTTCTCTCTTTCTTTGCCCATGGCAGATCTTCCTGATCAAATATGTTCTATCAATACCTAGTGTGTGGTAGTAAAAAATATCTAAGAAGGCATGTCTCAACTTTTCTTTTAATTTGTGTTCAGATGGAAAGTACAAGAAAAACTTGCTGTAAAAATCCATCTACAATGAAAAATACTGTGTGTAATATGGTGTAGACAATATAGATTCTGAGTAGGTATTGTGGTTATCAGAACCAGAGAAGAAAAATTCTAAATACACTTCCTCCTACCTTGGGCTCTAAATTTATGTTGAAAAAGTGAGTTATTTAACAAAGATGATGGGGGGAAAGAATCACATTCGAAGAAGGTTAACTAGAATAGAGGAAGAACTCACAGAGGGGGCAACAAGACAATCACAGAAGGATGATCGATATTTGAGCTGCACTTGAGACAAGAACCAGACTCTTTTCTGAAATGAAGTGGAAGGAGTGACATTCATGGTCACATGGACGTTGGGTTCAGTTGCCAGCCCTCCTATTTTCAAGCCACTTAACGAGGCAAAGGGCAAGCAGAGGAGTAAGGAGAGATCCTTACTCTGATTTGTTCTTAGAAATACCAATAGCATCAAACAGGAGACAAAAATAGTGAAAAAAGAAGTGAGCTCTATCATCCATTCTGCCAGTGACTGTGTATGACAGGTCACCTCATCTCTCCGAGTTTTTGCCAAAGTCCTTCAGTTCTAAGATTCTATTATGGTGGTTCTCAACCAAAGCTGCCCACCAGAATCATTTGGGCAGCCCCTGAAATATACCTGTGCCTGGAACCATAGGGGATTCTAATCAAATAGTCCTGGGGAATGGCCTGGATGGAACTAGATGAAGAAGTGATCCCACAGGACAGTGGCCCTGGATGCCAATCAATACAGAGAGTACAGAAACACCCGGACAAGTGAAAAATTAGAAAATTGCACATCTCAGAATTTCTCTCAGTGGCAATATTGCTGTTGACTGAAATGTTGGCAAGTTACTTGAATGACTGAAATGTTGACGAGTTACTTGAATGACAACAAATGTTCACTAAAAAAAAGAGGGTATTTACTCAACAGTTTTCTTTTGCTGAGCATAGTCTGACAGTTTAGAGTCAAAGCTTATACCTCCTTCTCTAATCTTCCCCCACGGGGTACTCAGTGTCTCCTCTAAATAATTACCCTGTTAATCAGCTGGTCTCGAGTCTACACATGTCTTTTGATTCTGCTGCCCACCATGCCAACTCCCAAATTTTAACCATTGTCCAAGTGAGAGCTGCTATTCTGGAAATAAAGCAGTTATTTTGTAAACCAGGGAGTTCTATATTATGTTTATCATCTTCATTATTATTATGGAAAGGTAGTATGATACATAATAACAATTAGCATTATTGGCATTAATATTAAAATACTATCTAGCATATTTTTCTAGATATTAGAGAGCTCTAGAACCAGCTTTCTGGCTCCATGTCCTGGTTCTATTACTTTCTACCACTGTGAACTTGGACAAATATTCTTTTCTTTGTGACTTGATGCTCCCCTCTATAAAATGAGGAGAATTGTAGTGCACATGTAAGTTTATTAGGAAAATTAACTATGCTTATGTATGTACAGTACATATAATACCACCTAGAATACTCAATAAACTTTACTTTTCATCATAATTATTATCATTATTATTATTATGAATCAAGGGTGTGTTGAATCTGCAATCAAAACAAGTGTGACCAGTCTATGGACTAACAGATTAAAATATTTTTAATTAAAAAAATAATAAAAGGAATCAGAAAAAGCAACTGAGACAAAGCTGACTCAAGTAGTTATTTTCCAGATACTGTCAGATACAGACTCATGGGATAGAAACTTTTATCCAGTAAAACCAATAGCAAAGGACACCGGCCCAGATTTATGACCATTGCCAGAACCAAGATATCTAGTCTCTGCAATCAAAAGCCAGTAAAAAAGATCAAAAGGTAAAGCCAAGCCAGATCTGGGGAATCAAAGAGCCATTTTAGCCCAGTTTTAAACCAGCCACGGTTACCTGGCTTCTCTCACTAGACAGGAGTAAGCGAGGACCTGAGCCTGCCACAGTGCTGATCTTCAGAGATAAGCCCAGCAAGGTGACAATCTTTGCTCAGAGTGAGGGGACCTAGATGCATGTGATAGTAGAGAATTATAAATAAGTTCCCTCTCAGAATTGGTATGAAAATGTAATGCTATCATGTGTACTCTCATAATGTAAATTATTATCATTATCATTTGGATAAAACTAAGTAATGAATCTGAGATGCCCAGTTTTCCTCTTGGTTCATTCTAGATAGAAAGAACATCATTGCTGTTTTATCTGAGTTTAAATTTATTACTCAGTTAAATTGGTTACCTAATTTTTGTGCACCTTTTCTTTAAGTAACAGGTTCCTTCATTTCTTGATTTCCACTTATTTCATTATTACTTCTCTCCTTTCTTGGTATAAATCACATTTTATTAATTCCTGGCCCTGGGAGTTAAGTTAGCCATATAACAAATGTAAAAGTGGGTTCATTAGAATGTGCATTTTAACACATTCATCAAGTACTATGTATGATATGTAGCTATGTAATGTTTGAGAAGATTTTTATCATACACAAGAGGACCCTTAACAGAAGCAAGCCCAATCAGGGTCTTCTGTCATAACCGATACATGTATTTTAGGGAGAGGGGCTGCCGTTTTTTAGATCTTAAGCCTTGAGAATTTGAGCTTGGAAATGTGAGGGCCATCTTTCATGTTACATAGAAAAAGCCAGAGAGAAAGTGTACCCAGATCCCATAAGTGGGAGGGATTACGAGATACAGCAAGACAGACCCCAGAACATGACTTGAGTTCCTGCCCTGCCTGGAGTCAGAACCATCTGTGAAATTCTCAGTTAAATGAGTCACTAAATTCCCTTTTTGGCTTAAACTATTCTGAGTTGAGTGACTATTGTTTGAAACAGAGGGTTCAGAAATATATACCATAGCAATATCAGCCATCAAGTAGCAAATACCAAAAGAAACATACATTTACCATTCTGGAGCAGCGTGCAGAAGACATTAAGTTTTATTTCCGATCTATTTCTGAAGTTCTGTAAAGGAGGTGGTCAATGGCGAATGGATAAACATCGTATCTCATTGTCAGGAAGAATACTCTTCTTTCATATCATGCTAGTTTCGCCTTCGGTTCTTTTCCAAGTATCTCCCAAACCCAGATTTCTGACTAGTTAATAAACTGTCTCCAGCTGTTTCTCTTGTTGTGCAAATTTCAACAGAAGGAGGAAAATCAATTAGCATGCACCTGAATGCATTTAGACAAGACTTTCATGTGGCGTTTTACTATAAAAATATAAGTAGCCCTACAAAAATAAATCAACCAGCTCTGGGAATACGAGACTTGAAATGAGAGACTTTCTCTTCACTGGGTTAACAAGATTGGATGGGCTAAGTGATCACAGTTACAGATAACTGCTAAAGAGAAGTTTCCTACAGAAATCAGTTATATTATATAGTGTTGATATGAGTTTTTATTCTCTGGAAAGACCAAGAATAAAATGCCACTTTGCTACACGAACACGTGGGGCAGAAGGAAATGATTACTTTTAATCCTCTTGAAGGACCGATTAATTTTCAGCGGGTCTACTCTGTTTCATCTCTAGTATTTCGTCCACTTTGTGTAGGTGATATTGGGAACAATATGTTTGCTCTTATAGTCTTATCAGGAATGTAAGACTAAGGCAAAGTAAATTCAACATTTAATGGATGAGTCCTCAAAACCTTTATCTCATTTATCTGAGCTGTAAATATGTCTTATGATAAACAAGACACAATGCATATTTAAAGTCCAAACTAAAAACACGCTTTCCTCCAAACAAAACGCACTGGAATTGTTGCATCAAAACAAGCCCTGGTTTTTCTGTACATGTGCCTCTGTCATATCTTTAGCTCATGTCACGGTTTCTGCCCTCCCTCCTATTTCTGAAGCATACAAAATGTTTCTTGTCTTAATAACTGTACATCCTAATGCATATTACTGATAGCATTTACATCCCCAGTCAAATAACAATCCTAGTAGCTAACTTCTATATAGTGCCAAGTATGGTTGTGATTGTTTTGCCCATATTAATTCACTTAATCTTCAGAATAATCCTATGAGGCAAATAGTACCACCATCCCCATTTTACAGGTGAGGAAAGGGAAGCAGTCACTTGGCCAAGATCACGTAGTGACTAAGGGACAAAGCTGCAGTCTAAGCCATGCTATACTGACTGTCTAGCACATTATTTTTCATAGAAAACTATTCCATTTTTAAAAGAAAATTTGGCAAAGCTGCTACATAACATAGATTAACATGAACACACACAATTTATTCTCCTCACAAAACTCAATTCGAAAGCCCTTTTCTTAATGGTAACCCTCAGATTCCCCTCCTACATAACCCCAGTTCCCATGTGGACATACCCTATGAACGTCTATATAATTTTGTACTTTTAAGAAGACTTATCTCAGAAGTCCTTGGATTTTAGCTGCATATATGATAATTGTGTATATACACATACACATATTGTATATGATTATAATTGTGTATATGGTTTATAATTGTGTATATGTATATATAATTGTACATATTATAATTGTGGAATGCTTTCTCAATAATCACTTGTTAGTTGTATTAATTAATACTTTAGGTCAAAATCGCCTTCACCTGAAGTGTAGAGTCTGAAAAGTCTCAAATGTTTTGAGAAAAAGGCAGGGATGATGATGATAAGGATGATAATGATAATAATGAACAAAAATGGTAAGTATACAGAGAAAAAGAATGAATCTAGTACTGGGAAGTTCTGTAGAAAATAACTGTTTCCCAAAATAATTTTGATAATTAATTCAATTCTCTTACAAATATCCACTACCAATATCTACATAGCCACCTCAATATCGTTCATTTACACTATAAGGACAAATGCAGCTTCTTCCAATTTCATATTGAGAAAATTTAAGGTAAAATAATGAGATGGTACATTTAAAGCTTCCTGAGATACATGGGAACACAGTGCATTTATTCTTATTGTATATTTCTTATTGCATCTTTTGAATAATAACAGCAAGAAGTAAACATGACGACAATTTCTAAACACCAATAATTATCTAATTTTCTAACAACTTGGCATTTAACCTCAGAAAAACGCCAGTGATATTTTCTGTCACCTTTCTCAGAGATGGCAAAGTGATGAAAAACGTGGTCTCCAGCATTAAACCTTTGGACTCCGCTCTGGGCAGCCTCGGGTCAGTCACTTGGTTCTCCGGTGCCTCTCCTGTAAGATAGGAATGACAGTTTCTATTTCACAGAGCTGCTGTGACATGTTAAGCCCTGAGAAGAGTAAGTTACATATAGAAAACAAAAGCAGAGTGTCGAGTACTATGTTAAGGGTATTTTATTGACAATATTCATATCTCCCTAACATTACCCAGTTATCAAGAAAAACCATTCAAAACCCAATTGTACTACAGAACGTGCATGCGTGAGGAAAGATGTTGCCTGTTTGGTAATGTTTTCAAGATGATCTCTTAGTCCTTTATTTCCCTGTGAGCATTTCTAAGAAGGAAATGGCAGTGATAATGATTTACTTTTTGATGCAATTATTCTGTTCTGAATTCATATTTTTCTGTATATTGTTATTTGCTGCACGAGGTCTTTCATCAATATAACTATCATGTTTAATATCCTATTAGTATCCTGATGTAATGCATTTAAGACAGGCATGGTCATTTGTTTTGGTATTTCTAGGCAAGGAGATAATAAAATGAACCCCAGAAGAAAAATCACAGGGATTTTGATAATCTGTGACAGTAAAACAATATACTTTTTAATTTCCGAAAGGCTGTATATTTTCAAATTTATTCATTCCTCCTGAGACTCTTAATGTGATACAATTTGCATATCCATTGTTGCAGCTCAAAGGATTAATTGGTTACTTCAAATAAATTTAGTAGATTTTCTAATGGATTGTCCCAAGTGGTGGTGGGGCGGGGTAGGAGGTGGGGAAGATGAGAGGGGTGGGAAACACAGTAATGAAAATGAACTACACCCCACATGGAAAATTTCTAAAAGAACGTTCATGCTTAATGGAAAGTAATCTGATTTTAAAAGAAATGAGCCTTATTTTGGAGCAGACTTTCTCCCCCACACAGTCCCAGGATGTTTAATTCTTCTCTGTGTCAACTCAGATGCTAAGGGAATTCTCAAAGGCTAGCAGGACCTCACAAAAGGTCTGGATCAAGCTGTCGGATGACTCAGACCTTGACCTTAGTTGTCAACTAGTTAAACACAGATTTTTAATTTGGATTAGAGCCAAATACAAAGCTGAATGCCAAAACTATGTTAAAGATTTCTAACGTGCGTCCCTGCTCCCCAGTATGTTCACGTTTCCTGATAGATCAACACTTTCCTTCTTGGAAACCTGAATTTTTCACCTATGCATTTCATTGCACGAGTTACCGACGATGCTTCAATTTATCTTCCCTTGACACTGAGAAAGTTTGGGCTTCCTTACCGAAACTTCAATGGGATTTTACAAATATCAAATCACCTTGTATTCATCAAGAAAATAAGTGCATATTTGAACTGAGATTTTTCATAATTTTGTTAATTAATGGGTAATACTCATTTTCTTTCTTCTTAATCAAGAAACCAAATTTAATTGCCTTTGCTGTAATTATCAATGTGCCATATTTCAAAGCTTTTGACAAATGATTCTGTAAAGTATAAATTGATTTTGCCATCATAATGAGTAACATAAACGCTTGATCAAAATAATAACCTCTAAATTTCTGGCATTTTCATGTTCCTTCCTTGGAAAAAAAAAACACTAAAATTTTTCCTAGTTACATCCTTCCCAAAAATGTGGAACCACTAAGTGAACAGATTTTTGCTCTAAAACACCTGCAAAAGTAGTTATACCCACGGTCTTCTTCCAAAGAATTTTTATCCTGTGCAGCACTATTTAGCATTTAACACATCAAAGTCATGTCAAATTTTCCAATCTTCTAATCTTCCTTTTACCAGAGGTAGGTGGAATATTGAGTGGCATCATTACAATTCTTTCCTAAATCAGAGATTCTAAGATCTGCAAATGCCATACATGTGTTAATAACTCTCTTTTACCCTTGTCTTTAATAAGAAGCTAAAATCACATCTGTACAGGCAAGCTAAGTCTCAAAAGAAGGAAAAAAAATTTTTTTAAAGCTGCTTGAGTGATGCAAACAGCATGGTCTTTTGAACCAAATAGGCCAGCATCCCTCTTCACAGGTCATAGCTTAACTCTTTAAAACTTTGACTCTTTACCTATGAAATGTGAAATGATAACGTGAAATAATATTTAGCCTCCAAAACTATTGGGAGAATCAACAGAGATGATCCGCAATAGAAGATGGATACCTAATAGACATTTAATAAATGACAGCTATTTTTATTCAGTTGTTCCATAGATAGGATTTATCAGTTCTCTCAAGGCCATTTAATTTGACTGTGTAGACAGAACAGGAGTTCAAGTGATGAAATCCAGTACTATACAATACAACACAAAGAACACAATGCAGCACAATACAATACAACACAACAAAATATAAAACCTCAGTCTCAGCTCAACCACATCTCACACAAAACAGGAAAAGACTATTTAGAGGAAGGAAATAGTTGAGCTGATTACTTTCGAAAATGAATCCTACAGAGAGTCATTTGGATAATTATTTGTTTCAATTATACATCACAGAATTAGCAACTCAGTCATTCCACTCAGCCACTTTCCTTTCTCCCATTCCTTTCTATATTTTCTGACTTCATAGGTATGTTTACATCAAAGCCAATCAACACCGTAGGAAACATTTTCTGATGCAGTGTAAATGATTTTTGAGTTAGAATGGTTTGAAATCAGTACTGAATTCTGAATTATCCAGATTTCCTGCTTGTAGGGTCTACCTAAGCAAATGCCAAAATACTTGCTTGAATGTAATTAGAGAATAGCTACCTCCTAATTGATCACACAACTATTATGGTAGAGACAACAGATGGTTTATTAATCTTCTTACCTCAAGTGAATGGTGTTCTGTATATTTTTTCCATTTATCTGTTGGAGTCATAATAATTTTCCTATCATTTTATACACATCTTCATATTTTAAAGGCATTAACATTATTTCTGTCAGGTATGCTGAAAATATCCTTCCCCGCAGTGTGTTTGGCTTTTTTATAGATGTATAGATGTTTTTGTGCTTCAACATCTAGATATAAATGAACAAATAGTAAATCAGAGCTTATTCTATGTCCGGCACTTTACAAGATGCTGGGGCTACAAGATGGACATGTTTGCTGTCCTTGTCCAGTTGCATTCAAGAAGGAAATCAAACTGTGAGGCATGCGCTAAACAGTCAAATAACAGAAAACTAGAAATTAATGACTTAAGCATATGGGGTTTAAGATTAGCAAACGATTCAAAGTGCGTTTGCTCAGGCTTGGCACCGCTGAAACCCCTAGAGCAGCTGCTGTCAACCGCCCAGAGTCTTTTCTCGTTCTCTTCCCTCAGCTTTAGTCAGTGACTTTCATACTCATGATTAGAAAATTGCTGCTGAGTCTCCAGACATAATATCTACATTTCATATAGGAAATATAGAGGAGTTCTAGAAGTAGGAGGATGTCTCATCACGTAAGCAAGAGCCTCCCCAGAAACCATCAGCTTATGACTCATTGAGCAGACACGGGACACATCACAGCCTAGGGAGGTGAGCATTTTATTTACCTGGTGCGATGGTACTCTGAAGAATATCAAGTTTCTTAATAAGAAAGAAGGAGTAATGGATATTAGGTGGCATCTAATAGTATCAGCCTCAGGAAGACTGTCTACAAAAAATAAAATAAAACAATTAAAATAATTATAAGTCATAAAGAGTGCAACAAAAAAGAATAATAAATGCTGCTATGAATACTAATAGGCAATGGAACTATATTAGATAGGATGCTCCAGGAAGGCCTCTTAAAGAGGTGACAAAGTGTGATGGGGAGGATGAGAAGGAGTCAGTCTTAGGAATGATGGAAGAAAAACTATCCAGGCCGAAGGAAGAAAAAGTGCAAAGGCTCCAAGGCAGAAAAGAACTTGACTTATCCACAGAACTAAAAGAAGATGAATGAAACTGTGAGTGTAGGGGAAAGGGCACCAGTCACCTGACACAACTGCTTCAACTAAACAAACAAGCAAACAAAACTCAGACGAAGAGTGGTTAAACCATTTGCCCATAGTCATTCTGTTCATTAATTTTTGCCTACAGTACACGATATAGTTATTTTAATTTTCAAACATGAACATGAAGGGAAGAAAAAATTATTTCTTTTTTTAAAGATGAAAGAAAGTTTCCTATAGCTAAATCAAAGTTTTAGGTCTAAATATAGACATAACTGTATACCTTTCCATATAACAAAATATGGATTACTCAGTTTCAGTGGTAGAGGAAAAAGTAAGAACCAGAAAGAGTAGGGAAGTGGGGGGAGGGAGGAAAGGAAGGAAGGAAGGAAGGAAGGAAGGAAGGAAGGAAGGAAGGAAAAAAAGAAGGAAGGAAGGGAGATAGGTCTTTGCTTCAGTAAGATTATCTAGAAAATTAAAAAATTTATTTTCATATTTGCTTGCTTCCTACTCAACCTAACCCAGTTCAAGAACCATCTAAAGCCGAACATATTAGTGAAAGAACATATTGTCTTACCTTCTTTGTAGTTTCACATACTCCTGCTACCAGTCATCAAAAAAACTAGAGAAGAGATTGTTGACAAGTTAAATGCAAGATTATTACGAAACATGTGTCGCACTTATAGTTGGTGATATCAGCTCTTTTATAAAAAAGCTGATATTTCAATCACCAATCTAAAATGATAAGCTATTTAAGTACAATATTTATTATTTTTTTATTTTTACTAGTACCTAATCCTCTATCGCGTAATCTAGTATCTAGAGAGATACTAGAGAGTAAATCAAATTGACAATTCATAGTAAATAATGAATAAATCTTTAATGAATCATATAATAAATTCTTAGATTTTTTTTTTCCTAATGAAGTTTCTCCACAAGAGGTTAATTTAGTATCGTTATCTTATTTTCTCTTACCCAGGGTATTCACATTCGTCAGAAGTTATTGAAAAATATGTACCATAATTATATACAGTGTAATTTGGACTATAAATTGTACTACAAAATCTATATTACTTCTAAACCTTTCTCATTAGTTAGCGATTAAATCAGTTGAAATGCTAAAGCATTCCATTCTCTGTTGCTAGAGACACAAAGGGGCAGATAGTTCTGGTGTAACTATTATGACCCCTTTAGTTAAACCCATTTTAAAATTACATAAAGAGAACCAAGTAGGCTGATTAATCAAAGTAGAAATGAACAATACACAAATGCAGACTATCATGAAGATATTTTTAAGAAACTGGTGTTCTTATTTCTAGCTAACTGTATTCCACTTCTATCTAGCAAACACATCTTGAACATGCTTTCACTAGTTTTTTGAAATACTTCCATTTGAGAAGGACAGCTGACTCATAATTTTGATAGCTTTTCCAGTTGATTATGTTGTCTACAGAGAGTTCAGGAGCCTTAACAGAATTGGAGGACACCTGTCCTATAGCCGTAAAAGACGAACTTACCAGATTAATATCGCAAAGAAGAAATACTATATAGATAACAAAATTTGAAGTACAAATTGCCCAGGCAATGCTAATGCACCATGCCAATTCTAGTCCTTAGTTAAAGAGGATTTTATCCATGGAGAGTAAACTCTTTTGTGGTATGTCTCTCCATAGGAATAGTTATAGTCATACTACAGCATTCTCAGTTAGAAATGAATTGTTTTCTTCTTCACTGACTCCACAAGAGGCTGAGCTAAAATGTTTCCCTAAATGGTTCTAGACTCTAGAGAAGCTGCATATAATGATTTGACTGTTATCAATTCTCCCTGGGGGGGTATGATCTGCATGTTCTTCCCTGCCACTCCAGACTCCTGGTACGAGACATGTTATATAGCACAGGTTCTGGGAACTTCGCTGTATTGAGCCAGCTCCATCATTTGTAGCAAAGTCTAAATAAGCTGAAATAGTGGCTGGACAGTAACATGAAGAAAGCAGCATTCGAACAGTCTTCTTTTCTATCTCATAAATCTTTACATCATCTACATAGAGGACAGTGAACCATATTTGAATCTATTTTCCCAAAAACATATCCAAAGTGCCCCAAGAAAGAGGAACCCAATCCCTTGAGCAGATGCTGAAGGACCACGTCATGATTCTATATGCACGGTGGTTCCACAGTATATTGTTTTTAAAATCCACAAAACTGTAACATTAAGAGAAATGAGATAACTCTAAGAGAGGCTCAGCAATGCTCTCAGCAGACTATTGGTCTTGATATTGACATTTAAATCCCTGGACAATGAGAGCAACAATTGTGAGGTTCTCAAATTTTCATTCTTAGGTTGAGGACATTTTAGTGGCTACATGTACCTGCTGTAGAATCTTCCTGGACTCAAATCCTGGCTCTACGGCATTGCTCCATCAAAGAGGTGACTGCATAAATTCTCAGCCTCCGGGAATCTCAGTTCCTTCACCTGCAAAACAAGGCTTACACTATAGGCTCATTAGGAGAATTGAAGGTAAAAATATAGGAAGTATTTGAGACAGTGCTTACCACATTCAAAAAAGAGTTATTAGGTGAGATGAAGAAAGAGCTAATAATTGCATATGTTTGGGCGCCATGGATACTAAAGTTAGGAGTGAAGCATGTATCTGTTGAGTGTTCTCTTCTTGTTGAATTCCCTATGGAACAAAAAGTCAACAGGCAGACGACTGACATGATGAAATCCCTCAGCGTGTATCAGTACAGCCAGGACGACAAGACATCAGCATAATTTCACGTCTGGGTTAGACTCATTACCATCAGACACTCGTAAGAACAGAAATTACAGTTCATCTAACTTTCTGTTTACCATAGTACATTTTATCCTTAGAAACAGAAAACACAGTGTTTAAGTAACAAAAAAGAATAGGTGGTTTCAATATTTTTCAATTTTATAATACTCCAAGACCCACATTTATTTTTTTCCATGGTTAGAAATGCAGATATCCGAAAAGCACAGATTAAAGCAACCGAAACTGAAACACAATGGCCAATGATATAGGCAACAATAAGAATATTTTAAGTATGACTTACAGCGTATCATATACCTTACAAATGTATATGATTGAAAATGTTGTAAACATATAGATAAGGATTAAAAAAAAGTTCAGATAATGTGAAAATAGCTTGATTCATTGAAGAAAAGGATTTCAGGTAAATAAAGTGATTTAAATTTTTTTTCACTGTGTAATGTTTACACAATATTTTAAACTGTACACATAATCATATCTACTAAAATACTTTTTTAAAACTAGCTATTTGTGGAAAGTTGCTAATTATTTTCGTCATACAAGTAAAAAACAGATAACTAATTTCACTTGCCAGTTTACAAAACCCCATTTGTAATGAATTTTCAAATAGCTTAAAACGCCTATTAGGATTCCTAATAGCAGATAAATGATTGCTTATTAAATGTTGTAAAAGTTTAATATAAAAATAATCATAAAGTAGTATATAACTAAGCCAATTAAAATACTTATTTTTTCTAAAGTTGGGTGTACACATACACACACATACACAATTATGTTTTTGAGAAATTTTAAGTTATATAAGCCTTTAATCTAAAATTTTGATCTATAGATCTCTTATCTAGATACTAAAGTGATAGTTTTATTGAGAAATAATTTTTATGTAAATTTTATTGAGAAATAGTTTTCAACATGGGTTACTTATCAATGCACATTAAATGTTTTTGAGAAATTATAATTACAATTCACTATTACAATTCACTAAAATTTTTAGATGTACTTATAACTATTTACAAGAATAAAAATAACAATTACATTTAAATAAAACCTTTAGCCCTAATGGACACGTATAGAGGGACATTCAAATATAAATTCAAATTAACTTCAGCCACCCAATCATCTAAATGCATTAGCCTGACGGTCAATAATGCTATTTAGGAATATGTAGACGGTTTTGCTTCTATATGTAAAAGTTGCCCCCATCACAACCCTGCAATGAACTTCTTCACATGTAAGCAAAAGTCTGAAAAGGATTGGCCACAAAGGGACGAAGCCAATGGCCCTGTCCTCTGCTTGGTAAGATGTGGGTGGCTGAACATCTATCAGTCGCCTGGAGTCTGTCCTGTGACTCTCAGAACAGCTACATTCACCCAGATTTTAGCTACACTAAGTATTAAGTGAAGAAAGTTACAGTGACAAATCAAAGAATAAAAATTATTCTCTGTCCATTTCCTGACTATTTTAGGTGAAAATGTTTCAGACCAAGATTACTCAGAAAAGCATTTTAAATTTTCACTTAAGTTTGCTCATTCAGTTAATATAAGATCCCAAGCTAAGTTTCTTTATTGTGGCTTTCCATAAAAGACACTTTTCAGTTAAGGTACTTTAAATGTTGATAGGTAAGGTATTCTCTAAATCACGTATTTACTTAGTACCTACTTTCACCTAATATGGGGGTGCAGCATATATGCTGGGTCACCAGAAGTTCAACCAGCAACACTGTAAAGGAAAAGCAATTAGGACATTATAGTATTTTGATGTTTGTCTATTTTCACATACAGGACGCAACAAAATGAAGAACAGCTAAGATAAATCTCTAAATAACTAAAAAGTTTTATCAAGAGCAACACTAAACCAGGTTCTGCTTGTTGTTCTTGTTGAAAGCATTCCTTAATGTTGATTTGTTTGTTCTTCTAGAATGTTGAGAGGGGGAAAATAACTCAAGCTGATAAATAATGTTTTTCTTTGAATTTGTTTTTTTGAGTCCCACAGTTCAGTATTTACATAAATGGGTGCCCTGCTGCTATTGAATCATTCATCTATGTTTGTCTAGAAACGGTTTCCTATAAAGTTAAACCCATATGTTTTGCAAGGCTTTTTCTCCCTCTGAAAAATAAATCTGAATTTTTCCTTTCTACTACCATTGATGAGTATTCTAAAATGGATTTTTCATAAAATCTCCCAACAAAGGATTAGAAAGTGTCATAAAAACCAATCTAACATGCCTCAACAGATAATTATCAGGTTCTAATTCTTCTTCATTTTCATGAAGCTTCATCTGAGAAAAAAAGAGAAAAAACCCTCAGTAACCTGGCTACAAGAAAAAAATACATGGTTATTATAGTTAGAGTTTAAACCATAAGAGTTCAACAAGTCTCCTTTTTTCTAAGTATCATAAATGCTTAAATTTTATTTTTCCTAGTTTTGGGAAGTATGAGGCAGGTACTTTTTTAAAAAACAAAATTTTTTTCAAAGCCATAATCATAAATTTGTAAGGTTGAAGTCCAAACTACTGAATTCATTCGTGAAAAAAAAAAAAATCATAGTACAGTCTTTTCAATCTTGCCAAAAGAAAGAAAGAAAAAATATTGACTTGTGAAAGTATAGTAAATGTTAGGGAATTTTTCAGGACATCAAAAATACCATCTCCCAAATAAAACCCCAAGGGAGTTAACCTTTCAATTATATGGAAGAAGTTTAGGTTTTGTCCGTGGAGGAAATTTCTAGATCAGATACAGATATACTTTAGAGATCCTTACTACTAATATTAGCAGCAGGCGGGAGGCACAAGGACTAATGGCTTTAAGGTCTTAGTTCTCTTTTATACCCGCTCAACTCAGTTACCCTTTAAGCTATTTGATTTAAAAACAAGCTGTGTTTTTATTCAATTATTTTCCATCCCAAGTTTGGGCGATGGGAACCAATCTCTATTTTGTCGTGCTGCACTCCCTGCCTTTTCACTACTTTTCTTTACAAAAGAGATAAACACATTCTTGTCATCCACAGCTGTTCCTCCAGATGTTCCTGAACCAGGACCAAAATCAGCTCGTCTGTGCCTTAAACGTGGTCTTCTTGAGAATTCTCATGGGAGTTGCTGTCTTATCTAGGTGAGCTCTTTCACAATTGCAGTGCACAGCAAGAAAGAGACCTTTTCTTCTCAAGAACATCTGCTCGCCAAGAGCAGGATGAGGCTGCCCTTGACCAACTCGGCTAGGGAACGGGCAGCCCCACAGTCAAGTGAAGACAGGAGATGGTGAGAACAACAGCTATCAGCTGCGAGCCAGGGAGAAGGGAACCACAGTGAGAGGTCCTGGTGAGGAAGAAATCTGAGAGCTTGTCTGCTGTTGAATTCTGAGTTCATTTATCGAGGCTGTAATGTGTGCTGTGTAGTCGACATACATCATTTTAATTTAAATCTCACTCTATATTGTAGTGAATCTCATCACCATTATACAGATTATAAAACTAAGGCTTAGGGAATATATGAATAAGAATTTGGGGGGTGATACTGCCAGAAATCTAACTCAAGCTGTTTTAAGTAAAAGAGAATTTAGTTGGCTCAAACAATTGGAAAGTCTACAGCATTGCCTTAAGACCTGGCTGAGTCCAGAGGTTTAAAGTTTATCTTCATATTTCTGACACTTCATCTTAGTTTCTCAGCTCTTCTTCCCTCTGTGTTGGTTTTATTCTCCGATAGGCTCTCTTCTTGTGCATGAAAGTTCCAGGCTGACATCATCCTTGTAGCCAGCAATCCCAACAGGGAGAAAAACTGCTTTTTTCTTGACAACTCTAGAAAAAAAGTCCCAGGGAAGACTCTGGTTTTTGGCTTGGCTTCCAGCCCCATACCTGAACCAACAATTACTGGAACAGGGTGCTCTGGGCAGACCTCGGTCAAGTGTCCATCTTCGTGGTGAGAAAGTGTGGTCAGACTCGACTTAACCACGTGAAGAAGGTTCCCACAGAAAATAAGTGTTCACTGACCATAATAAGTGGGGAAAAAAAAATATGCTTGGAAAAATAAATAAATAAATAATACAATTAAATTAAAATAAAATAAATCTGTAGCTACCACCTTCTGATAAAGGAAGGTGAAAATCTTGCTTGAGGCCACAGTGTTGGGACTCTTTTTCACCTGAACTGACTCCAAACCCCAGACACTCTCACCTTTAAGAAGAGAGGAACATACAACAGTCACCCCTTATCTGTGGTTTCAGTTTCCATGGTTTCAGTCACCTGTGGTCAACCACAGTCTGAAAATATCAAATGGAAAATTCCAAAAATAAACAATTCGTAAGTTTTAAATTGTGCGCCGTTCTGAGAAGCTTGATGAAATCGCAAGCTGTCCTGCTCTGTCCCACCCAGACATGACTCATTCCTTCGTCCAGCTGTATACACTCCCCAACCCTTAGTCACGAGTAGCTCTCTGTTATCAGGTCAACTGTCACCAAACTGCAATGCTCCTGTTCAAGTCACCTTATTTTACTTAGTAGTGGCCCCAAAGCACAAGAGTAGTGATGCTGACAATTCAGGAATGCCAAAGAGAAGCCATAACGTGCTTCTAGTCAAAAGTTATGTGTGTATAGGGAAAAAAACACAGTATATGCAGGGTTCAATCTAAATTATAATTAAGCATTCCAAAGTATATTTAAAGTGTTCGTACCATTGTAAGAGCATTTGTGTGGAATGTAGTGGCTCAAAATCATCAACATATACATCAGCCATTATAATGTTCTATTATATAATTACACTATAAGGTTTCTTGAGGTTGGTGGAACTATTTACCCATATCTTAAATTTTAGTTTTCAAATCAGCTTTCATTATTTTTCTTTCACCTCCCTCACTTGTCAAGACAATCTCAAAACAACAACAACAACAAAATTTATTTTGAGTAGGATAAAAGGGTGGTCATCTACCACTTCTAGCCTCTATCAACATGCTCTGCCATCTTTTTGTTTGCTGCTTCAAAGTTATAGTGAATGTTCAAATGAGATAACCAGACACATTAGAAAGGTATAGGTATGTTAAACTAACATTCTAGGAATGCCTTTTTATAAATGAACTTACACATTTATTACTGATAATGAGGTTTTTTTATGACATAAGTATTAAGAAACAACATTTCTAAGAAAAAAAACACTGTCAGTAACTACATAGACAATACCTCAAATATTTAGAAAACAATAAAACATCTTTTCTTATATGAAGTAAGTTTCATGCAATATTGAGGACAAAGAGATATAGAGATTGAGATGATGTGGCAGATCTGGGTATCCCTCTCACTCCCAGAATAGAAAGGTAATAGAAAATATATTTTTAGAGCTTGGAATTTGGAGTCATACATATTTGGGTTTGATTCGAAGATTAATCATCTTTTTGCCGTGTATCCACAAGCAAGTCCCTTAGCCTCTCTGAGCATCAACTAACTCACTTATAAAACACAAACAGCAACAGCTTCTTCAAAAGGTTCTTATGGGAATAAAAAAGAAAATATTTTGAAGTGCTTGTCACAAGTACTTGGAAAGTGATATTCAAATCAAAATTGTTGTTGCTTCTGCTGCTTTGATCAAATAGACTCTAATCACATGACATAAAAAGTTCTAGATTTCAATAATATAGCAACATAAGCGGAAGAGTGCTTGCTACAGACTGAAAAACTGAGGGTTAGGGTTTTAGTCCAATCTTCCTTGACTTTTGAACTCTGTTAGGAAAGATAAAGCAATTGGAGAAATTTTCATCTTCAAAATAAAAAATAAAATAAAATTTACAAATGCATAAACTTCATTTATACTTACTATTCCATCTGTTATGATTTTAGTGAGATGGGGTGGACAGATGATGATAATTCAGTACAATGGAGTCATGTCTTATAAAGAATGGAGCACCCTAAGTCAATAGGTATCACACAAACCAGTGCAAATAGCCCAGCATCAGAGATAGCAGACCTGCCTGGATTGTGCATAACAATCTAGCAGTCCTGTGTTGCATATTTTAAGAGAAGGGATCCCAACTTTCGTGCTCTACGGCTCTTGCATTGCATGATTAGGAAAGCATGGTCCCTCCCCTGGTTGATCAGGGGCCAAGACACAATAGCAATATTTGTTGACAGAATCTTGGCTCCCATCCTATCATCTATCTTAAGCATTCATTGTTGAGGGTAATTCGAGCCCCTCCCTGCCGTGATAGTATGAGAATAGGAGGTTGGTGTCCAAACTTGCAGTTGACAAGGATTGATTGGCTTAAAACGCTGACCCTGATATTAATTTGCATGGAGCATCAAGGAAAACAAATTCTTTTCCTGGGAGGCAAGCTTGTAAGGGATCAGTGTTGGGCAAATTAATCCTTACATCTCAAGAGATAAAACCATTCTTCTATCTAATCAAAACTACCTTTGAAAGTGCTCTTAAATTTACCTAAAGCACAATGGGTGATATACAGAATTCTGCACAGTAATTGTATGCACAGTAAAATAAAGAATCACTGAGCAAGGCTGAAGGGAAAAAAAATTTACAGGCAAATGCAAGGGCATTCAAATCATTTGGCTTTTAAAAAACTCTGAAACCTCTAGATGAATGAGAGCTTGGTGGATAATTCTAAAATATTCTTACGCATGTACAGAGCTTACTCCATCCTCTTTTAGTACAAAATCTCTATAGCATCAATATTTATTAATAGGTTTACTTGTTGTTTGAAGAATTATATCAGTTCTTAAGTTAAATGGACTTGATTTCCACAGGTAACGGTTGTTGATGTAACAATGAAAACTACTGAACTATTTTTGTTCTCAATCATATTTGAGTTTTGCTTTGTTTTTGTTTTCTTGGTCAAGAGATACTCAGTGGTCAAGTGGAAAATGATGACATAAAAATATTACAATAAAAGAAGACAATTATTACTATGAGACATATGTTAAAGAGTCAAACAAAAAATTATTACTAAGAAATACATATTAGTCAAACGCACCATTTTTCCTCTGTCACCTCATTAGAGGAATGCTACTACATGCCAAGAACATTCTTATACATTGTCTTATTTGATCCTTTTAATAATTCTATGATACTTAGTTTTATAAATGAGAAAACTCAGGGTTCAAGAGATGAAGTTCATGCAGTTTACAGGTAACAATACCAGAAATCACTGCTCTTTTGAATCCAGGGCCTTCTGCCCTTATCTTGCCTCTGTATCATATCTTAAAAAACAATCTGCTATTTAGGCATCATAATTAAGCCTTAAATACAACATAGAAATTCATTTGCCTCTTTAGTTAAATACACTTGCTAAAAATGGGTATGAAATCCATCTATCGACTATTTAGCTAATGATTCTATTTGTGTATACAGAATCATTAGCATCACCTGGTTCTAGATGTTATTAGAAATACTGTAGCATTTATTGGTTCTAAATATTATTAGAAATATTTTTAATCTTATCATATTAGATTTACCCATACACTCTGGGAACTGCAATTACTTACATCTAACTCAAATAGTTACCAGATGAATGTGTTTTTAGCTTTCCTCCTTAGTGGCCCTGGAAATAAGTCTAACTGTTCAGTGTTACAACATTTTAAAGGCATTTTAATGTGTTTCAGTTGTTATTGAGATAATCATATAATGTTATTACAAAGGATGACATTTTAGTGTAAGAAATTATAATATTTAGCAATTAACATAATTTACTTAACATGGAATACTCTAAAAGATTAATTTAAAAATATTCTTTGAGCGTCTTTTATGTTTCAGAACACTTCTTGGTGTTGAAGATGCAGCAATGGACAAGGCAGACAAAATTCCTGGCTTAATGAATCACCTCCTTAAAAATAGAAGACAAACAATAAGGAAATAAATAAAATAATAAGCAATCGGTATGGATAACAGATTATAATGTACGCATTGAAGGGAACAAACAGATGACATGAGAAGAAGTAACATGGATGTTGGGGTGGTTGGGGGACAGGAGAACCTTCCTCAGCAGAGAAGTCGGGTAAGTCTTTTCAGAGGAGAAAGTTGAACTTAAACCTGAAAGAGAGAAAGTCTGCTATGGAGATGCAGGCTTCCCAAGCACAGGAAATGGCAAATTCCTAAGACAGGAAAGAATGTGGCTGTTGGAGCAAGTTGTCTGTTGAAGCAGAGAGTGGAATAGAAGAGGGTCGAGAGGTGGGTCAGGAGCAGATCACGCGGGGACTCGGAGGCCACCGTAAGGAGTTTGGATGTAATTCCAAGACCAATAGGAGCCACTTAAGGTGGATTCAGTCAGAGAGGGCCAGAGTGTGGTTTGTGTTTAGCATGCCTGCCAGAGAGCAACACTCACTTTGTGATAAACACTGTAGAGAGACTTCTTCTTACTCTATTAGGTGGTCATACCACTCTTGTGACATGAAAAACAGAGCCACGAAAAGTTAGCTATTTAGAATCACTTAGGTGATGGATTTGAAACTTATACATCTGACTCCCAAGACCAAGTACTCAGACCATCAGGCCCTGGCTCTGATAATTACTAAACGGCCTAATCAATGACACATTCCCCATTGCTGATATGTTCAGCATTTGACATTCCCATTTCTTGAGTCAGATCGGGATCCAAACTAAATAAAATAAGTTTTTGAGGATTAAAGGCAATATTAGTTTAAACTAAGATTGCACTGGAATAAAGACTGTTAGTCAAAAGACGAGTAAGAATTAGAACGCAAATATATAAAAAGATGAATGGTTGGTGCTGACAACGAGCTCTTTATTTGTATGGAAGATCACCCAAAGAAGTGTTGAAAGGCCTAGAACATCCTTCAGAGCACATGTCTCTGCTTTTATTTTTTTGCCTGATACTTTTCTTTCTCAGCTGGGGTTCCTTTGAATTGATTTCATGGGGAAGAACTCCCATTGTCACAAATGAAAGTTGCACCTGCAATCTATAGCGAGGCAAATGGACTCACCAGGAGGATAATGAAATAGATAGGTATTGCTGAAATCAGAGAACCGGGAAGTAGATAAGTATCAGTTTGAAGTTATACTTTATCACAGACGTTAAAATAGAGGTCTAAGAAGTAGGCATTGTTCTCAGAGAAGCAAACAGACATTTGTGCACGAGAAAAAGATCTGGTGCTAGAATGAGACTAGGGCAGAGGAATAGTGGGAATTTATAAAAGGGGATAACAGGGCAGATGAGCAGTATGGGAGCAGACTCACATGATAGAATGTTAAGATAAGGTCTGTTTTCATCTCTTCAAGCTACTATAATGAAATACCTTAGACCAGGTGGCTTAAAAACAACAGAAATTTATTTCTCACCTTCTGGAGACTGGAAGTCCAAGATCAAGGCACCAGTCAATTCAGTGTCTGGCAGGAACCCGCTTCCTTAGCGACTGCCGTTCTCTCCCTGTAACGTCACAGAGCAGAAGTGGATAAGGGAGCCTTGTCTGGCTGCTTTTCTAAGGACACTAATTCCATTTCTGAGGGCTCCACCCTCGTGATCTAATCACCTGCCAAAGGCTCCCACCTCATAAAAGCATCACCTTGGGGGTTTATATTTCAACATATAAATTTTTCAGGGACACAAACATTCAATCCATAGGATGGTGCAACTGTGTATCTGAGACTTTACCTACATTGATTTAAAACTACCTAGAAAATAGGCATTAGAATCCCTACTATGTAGAAGAAGCGAGACCTGAGAGAGACAAACGGCTCAGGTCACACAGGTGGAAGTGAAAGCAGACTTTTCCACATTTCCCCCAAACACTCAGATTTCTCAAATCTTCCTGCTCTACACTTCTCTGTTCATCACTGAAATCTCTATTTTGACTGCAGTGAGGGGAATGGAGTGAGAAAGGTGTCCTGTTCTGCACTCAACTGCATATCGACATGTTTGTGAGTGTTGGTGTGGCTGTCATCGCCAGGCCAGGTGAAGAAGGTAGTCACCGACTGAGAGAGGGTTCACTTTCCTCTGTGTTACTAGTGGTAGCACTCATATTAGACCAAGCAGATAAATCTCTTCTTTTTGCGTTCTCTCGCAGCCTGCCCATACTGTCAAGGAAATCAATTGCACGATGGTACCAGGACAGGTCCCCCAGAAGCTGCTGTCCAGAGTGATGGAAACGAGGTTATTGCATGCGTTAGGATTAGGACATGTGACATTTAGGTGACAAAGGGGGACTTGCTTGTGTAATTTTCTGTTGCCACTTGGCCGGGAGTGAGCCAAATATAAAAGAAGGACCAAATTCACAAGGAAAGGCAAAGGCCGGCTGATATGTGCAAATTACGATCATATCAACAAACGCCATGTTTTTTTTCTGGTTTTCAAGGTACAATACATTTTTAAGTATAATTTTTCTCCGTTTTTCCTCCTCCATCGAGGATGTCTTTTCTTATATTTCCACTGAGACCCCATATGTTGAAAAATTTTTATCTACCAAACTTTACTAAGTAAATTAATTCCTTTGCTAAGTTTTTATTTATCAAAGACACAATTGCCCATCAAAACTTTTAATCAGCCTCCAATTATAATACTTCCATGGCGTGCTAATTCTAATGCCGAACTAAAGCAAAGAAAGTTGACATTTTAATTAGCATAGGTAGCTTTGCCATAGTAACTGAGTCATTTCTACTGGCTTTTTACAAATACCGAAAATAGCTTCCAGTTGTCCTAAAGACCAGGCACCGTGGGTTCAGAAACAATGGAGTTGAAATGGCAGCTAAAGTTATCCAGTAGCTACTGGGTCTACTGGTCTGGACTCTAAAGAGAAAGATAGCTAAACATCACCAGAATGTCTGTAGATTTAAAGCCATACAATAGCATCATCCTGGACCAGTTTAATGTGAGTGAAGAAGAGAAGTGACACTATAACTGGGAGAGAGCTACACATAAGTATTAAGGAAAGAAAAGGAAGCCCTCATATTGCCTAGCAGAGATCCCAGAATGGAGTCACACAATGTCATAATCAGGAAGGCACTAGTGCTTTGAAGGCCAAGGGAGGAAAGTCTCTAGAAGGACCAGTCCCAGTGTTAGTGCTGTATAGAGGTCAAGTGAAAGGGGACCACAGTCCACTGGCTTTTCTCTCCTATTTTGTTAAGAGGGGAAAACCAATATGAAATTGGGCAGATTTGGAAATAAACAGCTGTTTTAACCTCTTCTTAGTTCTAATAGTTCATCTTTAACCCACTTCTCATCATCAACATGTAAATATGTTCAAAATGTTCCAGAATATGACTTTCTCATTTTCACAGATATGGAACAATGATAATCAGAAGTGTACCTGAGGGGCCATACATCACCTCTTGTTTAATAAAGCTGAGAATCCCAAGGAAACCCATCTAACTTCAGTGTAGCAGTTATCAAGTGTAAGCCATCGCCTAGTGAAAAGGAAGCATGTTTAGAAGCTGCATTAAATCTTTCAGGTCACTGGGTCGGAGATTATAGGAAATTTTATAGGAGAATAAATACAGATTATCGATTACATTCGATAATCTATGAGGAGAATCTGCCCTAGGACAGTGGTAATTTGATTTTTTTAAATCTTATTTTTTTCCTTTATTCACTATTCCCAGACAACCGTAACAAGATCAGTATAATCTGTCCAGATGCCTAATGTTAACAGATAACTATTCTTTAGGAGAAAAGAATCACTTCAAAATGTATTCTACCTGAGAAAAAATTTGTCATAAAAACTGATATCGTGGGTGCTGTGGCATGCCACCTGGATCTGGCCTTGAAGCCACTTCCCTGGCCAGCTGCTCCCTACTGCTCCTGCTTTGTAACAAAATCCATCCAAAATATTACTTGCACTCATTGTCTCCAATTCCTCTCCTGCTATCCTCTCCTAAACCCACCCAAGCAGAACTTGCTCCCACCATTGCACTGAAACTGCTCTTGTAAAGGTCCCCAATCACAATCACAGTGACAAATCCAGCAGTCAATTCTCAGCCCATGTCCAACTGGGCACACAGCAATGTCTGATACGCTGGATCACTATATGATTCATTACTACATAGCCATGATACCCTCTGGAATTTCAAGGACACCGACCTCACTTCCCAAACCAGCTCCATCCATGGTCTTCTCATATTAGTTCAAGGTCACTCCATTTTTCCAGTTTTCAGGTCAACACTTCTGAGTCATTCTTGACTTTTTTCTTTCTCTCGCAAAGAATAGCCAACCCAGCAAGCAAATTCTGTCAGTGCCATCTTCAAAATTTATCCAGAATCTGACCATTTTTCCCACCTATACTGCTACCATCCTGATTCTATCCACTCTCATCTCTCACCAGAACAAGTGCAGGAGACACCAAAGTCATCGCCCTGTTTTCATCTCCACCTCTCTTCGGTCTGTTCTCGGTTTGGCAGCCAAAGCAATGTTTATAAAACATAACGTCAAATCATGCATTCCTATGCTCAAAACACAATAGCTTCTCATGCCATATGTAGTAAACTCCAACCCCTAGAGCAGTCTGTAGGACCCTACAGGGTTTGATCTCCCTGTTAGCTCTCTGACTACCCTTCCTACTGTTAATTCCTCACTTACTCCATTCCAGCCTCCTTGCTGTTCTTAGAAGAGGCCAAGCACAATCTTTCTGTTTGCAACACCCTTACCCCAGATACCCATATAGCTAATTCTGTAACCGCTTTCAAATCTTTGCTCAATGAGACTTACCCTGAATCTACTATTTAAAATTTTTAAAAACCCTTAGTATTCTTGATCACCCCACCTTACCATAGTTTTTTTATTTTTATTTTTTATAACATTTATCACCTTTGAGTAGTCTATATAAATTGCCTCATATTTATTGTGTGTTTCCATAATGGGGACACAAATTCCATGAGAGAAGAGACTTGGCTTGCTTTTTTCACTGATGTATCCCAAGTGTATAGACCAGAGCCTGGTACATAGTAGGTGCTCATTAAATATCTGTTAAATGAATGGCTTTGGTGGTGCTGTCTTTCTTTTATTATTATTATTATTTATTTTTTTAATTGAAGAAATGATTTAATTTTTTTTCCCCCATCTACCTCCCCACTACCCTCTGGTAATCACTAGGCCATTGTCCATGTCCACAAGGGTGCTGTCTTTCTAACCTGAGCACTCTGTTGCTTGTTCTGACTTTCTCTGGTGACTGACTGCTTCCAAGAGATTAATGCATTTCTATGTATTCTGCTAAGGATCGGATTTTTTTTTTGTTGTTATCATTTTTATTGAGGTAAGAGTCACATACCATAAAATTAACCATTTAAAAATGCACAACTGAGTGTATACATTTGCTCAATTCTCTGATACGATCTTATATCTGTATTGATTTTTATTTTCATACGCCTTCCCCATTCATTCATTTATTCATTCATCCATTCAGCAAATAATTATTGAAAGCCTATTATAAACCAGGTTCTATCTAACATGCTAAGGATATAGCTGTAAACAAGGATATAGCTGTCGAAATTTCCATGAACACTAAGGTTGGGAGAGATAAACAAGATAAATAAATAACATTATGTTGGTCAAGAACTTCAGAAAGGAATACAGAGGTGCACTCATTGGCCTCCCGCGTGGCCCCCATGACTGATGCCAGAGTTTGCAATCCCAGAGCTCGAAAATATGACCTTTTTCTTCCTTTGCTGCTTGCAAGCAATAGACAGGGACTCCAGCCCTTTTACATATAGATGAGATTAATAAAACAGTGGAGGCATTCACAAAACAGAGATGCAGGTTTGACACGTAAACAGGAGACAACGGGGGTTCTGGAAACTGCTAGCAGGTGTAGCCCCCGACCGTGACCACACATTGCTACAGCCACTGCTGACACCTCACAGCTCCACAGCTCTTCCTGCAAGGTCGGGGCCACAGGCAGGGGTGGGCGTCTTAACGGTGGAGCTGAAACCGTGTGCACGTGCTCTGTCAGCGACAGAGGGAGGAAATAACTCGCTTTTTTCAATTTCTACAGTGAAAGGTATGGATCTGCTTCCCACTGAGGCCACCTAATGAGATCATTTAAAAATCAGCTGGTTGGGTATTGGGCTGCCTGCCTGGCCAAAACAGAAATACATCCATTATATTAAACTGTGTTATTTCATGCACCTTAAGTCCTGCTAATCTTGCTTTTCTATTTCTCTTTTACATAAGAAATGCTTAGGCTTTTTTCTTTTAATCTGATGGCTAGAAACTGGGGAGAAATGCTATTTTAACAACTGCAAGTACTTTTGTCTCCTGACAGAGGGAGAATCAAATTAAAATGTGAGGCAAACTGCCCCTTCATTTTCTGGGGGGGGGAGGGGGGAATTCACTTCCTTCAACAGCACAGCACCCATTCCAAGTACAGATGTTTCTCGCAGACCTATGTCGAAAGAACTAGTTGCGGTGTTAAGATAAATGTTTTTTTGTTTTCTGTAAGGAGAAAAACTCTTCTATGCCTTTATATTATTGTTAGTTTTTGTGGAGATATGTATGTGTGTGTATGCATGTGAACTTGACCTCAAGTTCAAGCACTTTCTCAGAGGAAAATTTGGGAGCAACGACTCTAAAAACTGAAGAAATATATTTACTGAGAGCAGACAAAAAATTAGAAAAAGGATCCAGAAATATAATGTTCAACACAGAGTATTGTTTAAAAGAGAATGACAGTTTAGAAAATATACTTATTTTGGACAATGTTGGTGTGGCCATCTTTTAGAGGCCCCAGAAGAAGACCAGAACGGGGTGGGTGGTGAGTAGGCTCCTCTCAGGAGAGGGCACGTCTCACCAGCACCAATCCAGCCACCACTTCATTCTGACGCGGCCACTGCCACATGCCACATGCACCTCTAGCTCCAGGAGCCCAACCTTACAGCGGCTGCTCCCTCTGCTGTGACTAAAGAAAGAGCTGCCTCTCCCTTCCCTGTCACATCACTGGCTCCTGACACAGTATCTGACATGAGGGTTGCTGAGTGGCAGAGCCTGGGTGACCTGGCTGTACTGTAACTGCCAGGCAGACAGAGCAAGCCAGTCTGCTTTAGAGAGAAGGTCTCTGCCCACACTCCCCATCCCTCATCCCGGTGGGGGATTCCCAAACATGGGAAAGAGTTTGAACAGACAAAACAATGACAACTGGCCACCACACATTCCAATGTCATTTTAAACATGGTGTTGTTTCATAATACAATCAAATGTTAATTAGTCTTGCTATATTCACCTCCATTTCCTACCTCAGAACCAAGAGATATAGCCATATAATTGCCTGATGAATAGGAAATTGAATTTGCTACTATTAAAAATTCTTTTAAATTCATTCATGCAATCCATTTATTGAGTACCTATTAAGTGTCGAATCAGAACTTATAACATTTAGTAATAATTTAGAGTTAGGAGAACTGAGAAGTAATGTAGACTGTCTTATGTTAATATTTTATTTAACATCTTAGTACTATTCAAATTTTTAAAAAATTTTAGAAAAAAATAAATGTTTATAATTCTATTATCCATCTGAATTGTTCTGTCTTTATCTTCTTTTTCAAGTTTTTTCACATCTCTGATACTTTTTCATCTTGAAATATCACAAATTTAATAATAAAGGCAGTCAAGAATAATAATACTGCTTTTTTTTTTTGCAAGGAGCTCTAGAGACACAAAGACATCTCCCCTGAATCTCAAAATGTATTTTCAAACATGATATAATATAAGCATCCTTGTGACAAAAACCACAGTCTGATATTGATTTGGTAATAAATAATTACCGAAAAAATAGAACAGTCTACGGCCATGCCACCGTGAACAACCCCAATCCCATCTGATCTCAGAAGCTAAGCAGGGTCGGGCCTGGTTAGTACTTCAATGGGAGACCACCGAGGAAGACTAGGTGCTATAGGTGTAAAAAATAAAAAAATAAGGGATTGTAAGCTGACAAGGTCCTTTCAATCTGTGAGGTCAACCAAGGGTTGCCTCGCCTAAAAAAAAAAAAAATAGAACACATTTTACTTTTCACACTTAAATAGTTAATCTACTTTAAACTGGATTTTGCTTATGGTGAGAAATAGGATATGTTTTAATTTCCTTCAATATGAAATATTATCCAAGAACCAGTCATTAAATCATACATCTCCTCCTCGCTGATCTGCAACGTGAGCTTCATCATATATCTCACTGAAATTGAGACACAGCTGTCTACGTCCCACTGCACTGTTTGCCTATCCTTCCATTAATGCCAGGTGCTCCAGGCAGTTTATCTATTTGAAGGAGGTAAAACATGCTCAGGCTCCTGGTTCCTGTGACATAAGCAGGGGATCATCTGAAAGGTACCCCCAGAGAATGGCCCCATTTTAGGGTTTATGAATTCTGAAAGTGACCACATCCAAAGCCAATTATAACTTGTTCTATGTGTTGTACTTTTTTCCCGTTATCCCCAAACTTTCATTAAAATTGTGCTAAATGTTGTAGCCTTGCCTCATCTTCCACCCAGGGAAATAAGAGAAGGCACACAGAAGCAATGGGATGGAATAGTGCAAGGCAGGGCAGCTGCTGGGAGACAACGCTCCACAAATATGTTCATGTTTCTGCAGTTGGGGCTTTCTGAGAAGAGAGGCTAATTGAAGAGCGACCCTAAAGACAGAGGCGTCTGGAGACATGCAGAGATTTATCTCACTGGGACCATTTAATTAGATTACAGAGTGGTGAAGGAGAGATCTTTCCTTCCTCTCCCCAGAGTATTTGTTTACACTCTCTCTTTCCCCTTCCCATCCTCACCCACTTCCTTCCAAGCCAGAGGGGAGGGTGGGCAGATGCACTAGCAACACCTATATAAATTCTAAGCTTCAAAGTTTGGCGATTCCTTCCTTACAGTACAGACCCTGTATGTGCGGGTACATGTGGCATTCACTGTGCCACCTCAAGGATAATTTAGGGCTTAGAACTGATGTAAGCTGGTCTATGAGAAAGGTCTGTTCCCTGATTCTGAGGTCTCATGTTTATATATATATATATATATATATATATATATATATATATATATATATATATATATATATATATGATATTGATATATAAATGCAGATATGGATATGGATATGGGTACAAAGATAGACATTCGGAGATACAGGAAATTATGGCAAGTTAACTTGTGAGCTTCCAAATAAGGTAACATTTCAGACTTTTCACAGCTTCAGACTTCACAGGAGCCACAATCCAAGTAAAATTTGGAGATCATTGTAAGTGCTCTTGACAGTGGCCCAAAAGCAACATGGAGACCAGAAATCTGGGGGTGTATGGTGCTAGGTCTGCAAGAGGCATCCAGGACAGATCTGTTCTCAGAGTTTCTGGTAACATTATGGGGCAACAAAATTGGGGATAGACTGAATTTTCTGCAATTGAGAGGATTGGGAGGTGAGGGTGGAGAGGTGGGCTACAGTGTGACCAAAATTAACAATCTGACATTGAAGAATTTGGACTTCATGCTACAGGCGATGAATACTTTTAAGCAATGATGAGATTTGTGGGTTTTTTGTTTTGTTTTTGTTTTTTAAGATCACTCTGACTGCAATGCCTAGAATAAATTATAAGTGACTAACAGCTCTAAGGAGAAAATAAAAAGAGATGATTATACTAGTCTAAGTGACAGATGATGAAGTCTTCAACTAAGGTCTATAGATTCTGGTCCTGTCTCTCTCAAAGTGATGTTAAAATTAGATCTAGCTTCGCTGGTGATTAAAAATGCATTTCTTCCTGATTCCGGAATTTGGATTATAGCAAATATGCTTCTTGTGTTCATTCAAATTGAATATACAATCAGTTTTCTACTACATCTCCTCTTGCTACACCATACCTTGTAACTAAATATTCAGCAGATTCTTGAGTCACATCTTTCCTCAAAAGGGTCTCCATACTTCTCTGCCCTCAAGATACCATGTCTCTTTTCCACTATTCCTTCTCTTCCTCCTCTCATTCTGTAGCCCTCATACAGAAGACAAAAGGGAAACACCAGAAATGTGTTTTCTTCCCTTTTGCCTTTTTTTCCTCCTCTTTCTTCTTATTATCTACCTTCAGCTTCTTAATTTCCTCCTGTCATCCCATCTCTGAAAGCTCCCATTTATAGCTGACAAATGACACTGACAATGACCCTAGCTACAACCAAGGAAAAAATATTTAGGACTTGAAATACCTCCACTCCCATATGTCTGCAGTCCTAGTTCCAACTGCTGTTGACCTTGAAATGTTTTTCTCCATTGAGTTCTGTAAAATTCAAACCTACACCTTCAGTGCATCCTGGTTCTTCATCTCTTGGTATCCATTTGAGTTCCTGAGGATTCTACATCAATTCATGAACTCTCCTTCTCTTCACGGCTGATGTCCACGGCGCCTTTATCTCAGGAGGCACTCATCCCTCAGAGAGAAGCTCACTCATGATAATCCTGAAAAATAGGCACAAAATAGATATTATCTCTCTTTTATAGATGGAAAAACGAAGCCACAGAGACATGAAGTGACTTTCTTCAGAGTCACTCAGTACATCAGTGTCAGCGCCGAAACAAACAGCCTGGCTGCCTCACTCATCATGTACTGCTTTTTTCTAGGACAACATCCTAACTAGTTAGAAACATTTTTCAAACAAAAGGCTTCCATTCAGTCTCAAGGATTTAATTAAAGCTTTCTACAATACTCAAAGGGAAAAAAAAAGAAAAGCTTAGAATAGCCTATAATGTAATTCTGATTGCCTTTCTCTTAAAAAAAAAAAAAAAAATCAGGCCTGTAGCTTCGTTAAAACACTTGAGCTGTATTTCAGACACAAACCAGAGAACATGAACAGTTGTCTAAAGTTCAAGAAGAAGCCTTTTAAAATTATTTCCAACTGTCCAGATAATACAGGGTATTTAATAATATAATTAGTATAATCAAAATAAATCAATTTCCATCCTATTATATATATATATATATATATATATATATATATATATATATATATATATATATAAGAACTGAGAAAAAATGAAATCTAAAGAATTTTTTAATTATATTATATGATTATACTATTTACTTCCAGAAATATAAACACTTGAATCAATAGTTCAAGAGATAAGCAAGTACCGAACTTGATGCTTTTCCCAAAGACACTAAATACTACTGAAATTCCAAGAAAAAAGAATTTTCCTTGAATCTACATTACAGATTGCAACCTCCCACACGATCTCAATAAATAAAATTAGATGGCTTTCTTTCTGTGTCTGCCACAGGAATTTTTCAGTAAGGTTCACAAAGTAAATGTTTTAAATATATTTCATGTATTGCAATAAGAAACAGAAAAGGTTCAGTAACCCTCTAATAAACATCTTCAATATTCAATGAATATATAAATTCTACATGTTTAAAGATATTAATTGGCTCCACGTTCTTGAATACAAGAATTGTTAAATGTCTTTAGATTATTTTTTCTTTTTTTTTCCCTCCAGTTGTACTGTGATCTAATCGACTATACGTAGTTTAAGTTTAAGGTACACAATCTGATGATTTGATGTCAGGAAAGTGAAGGTCAGTCTGGTCTTTGGTCTGTGGTGGTTTCTCTATTTATTGCTTTTCTTTCTGTTATACTTGATGCTACTATCAAGTATCTGTTGGATACCCCTTTTCACAGCAAGGTAGAGAAGTACCCCTTCCAACGTTTGTCTACACAGACTACCAGCTCAGTTATAGGGATCATTCCTCCAGCATCCATGAGTCACTCCCAACAGAGGCCAGCTATCAGCCCAGCTCAATGAACCCCTCCTCTCTTCTTCCTTCCAACCATCAGCCTCTCTCCCCTCATTCTTCTCTCTTCTAGGCAACTTCACTCCATCTTTTGTTGAGCCTGATTTCCCCAAGAATGGTTATATGGTGAAGGTAATACAAAAGAGAAGAAAGGCAAGTCCCTTGATCAATCATTCTCAAGGCACACTGTGCATGACAATCACTTGAAGTGTCTTTGAACATGTATGCCTTTTTCAATCAGTTTTGAGTGGATCCCAGGAATTTGCAGGAAGAGCCCTAAATAAATGTAAACAGGTGGTTCCAGGGCCTGGAGAAACGTTGGCCTAGGTCCTACAATACGAATTCTTGGCTGGCTCTTCATGAGGGATGGGAATGAAAAAATGCCTCTCAGGCTGTCACAATGAACCTACAATTAGCCTTCAATCTAAAAAATACAGGAACTGATTTCTCAAATCAGGTTACCTTGCTTCATAAATTTTACAAATTTTTTCTAAGATGTAAAAATTCTGGGTGTCAGGATAGGACTCGGTCCCTTTGAAATGATAATGGCTAATAGATCAAGTCATTTAATGCACAAGAAGCAGAGAAGGTATTAACATAATGTATATGATATTAACATGGAATATTTTACATATCTATGTGAATTACATACACATATTTTCAGATATTGCTATTGCAAGTATTCTCACTGCCAGCTTATTTTACAAGCCTGTATGTTATACATACACATCTATCCATGTCTTATAGAAAAACACAAAGTAATTTTACTTTTCTCATAGAGAAATTTTTTCTTATTTTGCTTTCACCTCACAGAATATATATCCAATCTTATAATCATAACAATTTCTACCTAAGAAAAAGAATATGTAAAGAGTACAAAGCATAGTAATGAAGCAACATTCAAAGAGAATATATTTCTTTTCTCCTTTTTCTCCCTCCTAGTAAGTACTCCAAGATATCCATTAGCTGTTTTCAGAAAAATTACCTTTTTGAAATATGAAAAATTGAAAGCTTTCAAAAATCTAAAATAATAATGATAAAAATGTAAACAGTAGCCCCTTGGTGGAAAGGTGCATCCAATACTTTTATTGTTATCCTGTCACCATTGTACATAAGAAATGGAGCCTTGTAGGGGGCATATGCCTATAATTCTGGTTAGATAATTTCTCTCCTTGAATATCTATCCCAAGAATTTTCTTTTGTGTTATTGTACCATTTACAAAAAAGGAGAGAAATCATTGTGAATTAAATGTAAAATATCACTGTATGTAAAATCACTTTTAGATTGTTTTATTCCTTTGTAGTATACTACCTTCTTGCTATTATTCTCCAAATGAGAATTAAATGTATCCTTGCCTTACTACATTGAGATGCCTTCCAAAACTGATCAGGAGAATACTTTAAGTCCTTTGATTACAGTGAGAAAAAATTTTCAGGATACCAAGAGGCAAAGTGTGGCCCTTTACTCCCTACTAAATGCAATACCTCTCCTGCCCTCTGCCCTCTGCCTTAGAATCCATAGTTAGGTGGCTCTCTGAATAGCAGGGTCAGACACAGAAGGACTGCTTCAGAAGCAACAAAGGCTGTGTACAGTAAGCCCAGGTGACCAGTGTACAGGGCAGAGGTGGACCCTTTGAGATATTCTATGTTTAAGATGTTCAGCTGTGTTTTATCTTATTTTAAGACATTGATGGGCAGATTTTACACCTCATATTCATAAAGACATTTTTAAAAATAAGAATTATCTCCAAATGAAGAGAACATTTGACAACGGACTATCAGCTACTATGTGGTCTCTTTAATATTCCTTCTCTAAAAACAATACATTACAGCCACCAACCATTCACTCAATAGCTTTGCAATAGAAGTTAAATGGATTTTAGCAGAGACCCAAATAGGAATGTCTTATAACTACACTAAAACAAGAGGACAGACTGAGTGAGAGAGACAGAGAGAGAGAGAGGATAGAAACCCCTTAAAACATAACATTCATTAGCATAGAAAAGATGAGAAAGAATTTATTGAGAGAGATATTTCTGAAAATGTTGTGTGAAATTCTATTTTATTACTAAAAACTTTTTTTTATTGCCTTTTAGTTTCAGACATACTTTAGCTCCATTTCTGAATTATTTTGCTTACCATGGCTCCTAAAGGTATAGCTTTGAGAATTTCTGCCTTTCTTCCTCCTTGCTTTTGGAAAGCAGTTAACGACTTGATAGTCAAGACTTAAATGCATCAAGGGAAGTAATTAATCATTTTGCAGAATGAGGTCGCACTCTTTGTAATGTGAAAACTCACAATTTATGTAACTGTTTAGCAAATCTATGTTTTCTTAATATTGCTATGACTAAACAGATATGTAATTTATACTTTATTTCAGATACCTAGTCTTAAAATTATAGTTCAACTATCTTATTGAGATTAGTTAATTATTTCTGAAAACTCTAGAGAGCTATTGATGCAATCTAGAGCTAGATGATGCCTCTAAGGTGCAGGAAGCAATTCCTGCTAACAGTTCATTTTGGATCCATTAAATTTCTCTTGGGACATTAATATATATAAAATATAAACTGCTTTTGTATCTTCTTAATTTTTTCCTATTATTAAAAAAACAATTAAATTCTCTCTTCTATGTGGAGTTCATCATTTCAATGTTTGTGAGTGTGTGTGTGTATAAGAAAGGGCTCAAGGGAAGCAGAAAATATATGCCTTCTATAAACCTGAGAAATGGAACAATCACTTTCGGACTATAGGCAAAAAGATGATGCCTGGGAAATAGACAATAAGACTTTTAAGCAAGTTTGTCTTTCTGATTTTGTTTTTAAAGACTCTTCTAACTTTTCTACTGTTTGATATAATTTTTAAGAGCATTGCTCAAGGAAAGTTTGGGAATGTGGAAAAATCAGACAACAACATGTATATATTATATAGTATTATTTCATGGTATACAAAACTGTTTTCATTTTGTTAGACTTAAGAGCATATCAGGGTGTACACTGTTCTCTTTGAAAACTTCTGTGCAGGAAAAAAAGCAGTACATAGCATACAAAACAGCAATTTGTAATTCGCTCTACCATAGTTTTTAACTGCATCTTTGGTTTTGTTGTAATCAGTAAGGGCACCGTATTGTGATATCAATTTTTTCACCTGTGAAAAAAATTCATTTAATTCATCACCAGCATTTTATATTGTTACAAGAAAATTCATGTGAGAATAATGACCAAAAAAACTTAAACATACAGAAAGACTGTTTTAGACATAGAATAGTTCTAGCTTAATTTCCCCTTAAAATTGAATCATGTCTTATACAACTGGAGACAGATATGGTTTGATAATGTCCCTAAAATATGATTCAGAACAAATGGATTTAACATCATAGAATAATGTCATTATATTTTGGACTTGTCTACTTTCATTTTGAGGGGATGTCCTAATTGAAAGAATTTGTGATCAAAAACGAGGAAGCCTGGACTTGGGTCTGGACCCCTCCTTGTCAACTACCCATGTCAGCTCTGCCAAACTATTTAACCTCTGCAAGGTACAGTTTCCATATTGCACAAAATTGTTTTAACTTATTGAAAAAACTAATTCAAAATTCTAAGCAAATGTCATAGAGTTTTTGTTTATTTCTTTTTGGTTTTTTTTGGAAGAGGTTTTTGTTTGCTTATTTGTTTGTTTGTTTGTTTTTGGCTTTTGGGGTTGTTTATTTGGTGCATCTTCCAAAGTAAATCTCATAAAACTATTCTTACTCTTCCTTTTTTGAGAGTTTGTATATGAGTGTGTTGGAAGGCAGGCCTTGGGGATATTTAATATGTATTATCAAATTATACATTTCATTGATGAGTAATAAAACCTCAAAAATGTGGTTTTTTCCTTTTTAAACAGAGATATACCTGTGTTTTCTCATCCTGGGCTTATTGTCAGGCTATTTTATTTCTGAGTATTATTCTCTATTCCTTTATTCACTGGTGATGTCTCATTTGAGTGTTGTTTGCTGGGTTTAGTGATTATCTTTCTTCTACCTATAAAAGTTGTAAGAGTTTTTCTTCAGAAAAAAAACATTGAGAAATTGAATAGCACATTGAAGGTGTTCATGTCAATAAATCTTAAAAACAGAGTTCTTTCAATAATACAAGAACTTCTACTAAATTTAATCCTTGACTTAGAGTAGTCATCAAAAAATGTAAAATCAATTAACAGCAAACTAGAAAACAAACAAAAAGAATTAAAATATATTATCTGCAAAATCATTCTATTATTTTTCTTCCTGTTTCATTTTTTCTCTCAATCACCAACTTTTACACGATAGTAAAGAGCCGTATTCTGCCATTAATATTTATTTTAATAATTTCCAATTCACTGTACTGATTGCTCTCAATTACAGTAATCATTATCTAGCCTTTATCTCTCATGAGTATTTATTTTTACAACAATCTATGAAGATTCCAGGATAAGAGATGATTCCTGAATCCTATTATCCTCTTTCTTTCTTTGTTTCTAGTCTATAGAGAGAAAGGACTCAAAATTGAGATAAATAGAACAAATGATCAGCTTCTAATTAGGGCTGTTGCTACCAGGTATATTGGAGACTCCAGTAGGACTACCTCTTCTGTTCAAGACTTGGAATTCAGCATCTACACTTCCCTGACTCAAACATTAAGTCCAAGGTAGAGAAGCCATACCTGAGATAATAAAGACCTGGCTTGCTTATTTTATAAACTGGTGATACAGAAATAGAGATTAGCAGAGAACTAAGAAAGAACTGGCAAAGTCACCCTGCTTTGGCCCCACCATCTGTTGAATGCAGTTGATATAAAAGTCAAATTTTCCCCTCTCCTAAAGAGATATGTCACTTCTCCTACAAGGAGAAATAATGAAGGGATAAAGAAAGAAATTGTAATCTTTCCCTCCAATCCTGCCTTCCTCCTCCAACTTTTTAGCTGCATAATGGAGTAGATTTTCTCTAATAAAAATACTTGGATGGGTAAATAATTTACACACACACGCACATACATACATTATTATCCTTAGTTTCAAAAAGTAGTACTGATGTATTAGGATGTGAAGGCTTGATTTGAAAGATTAACAAGTGAGTATCCATTTTATTAACCTAGCTGATATACACTGAGTTCCAAAGATACAGTTCTCATACCTCTGGATTACAGGTGAGGAGAGAATGATGTAAAAACAAATACTTCAAAAAAGAATTATAGATGTTTCGATATAAGTCACTAAGCAACTAATTTTTTTATTTAATTTATACTGCCTAGACTTTTTGGAGATACATGCTTAAGTTGTGAATGATATTATGGGAAAGGTAAATAATAGTGAGCAAGTCAAATGTACATCTAACTAAAATTTTAAAAGAAGGGGAGAAATAATAGGGCACAGGAAATATTTGAAAAAAAATATCATTGCTAAAATATGGATGAGAGCCACCAATCCACAGATTGAATAATCCACTGAATTCCAGACAGGCAAAATAAAAAGAAAACCATACCCACTCACATTATATTGAAATTATGGAACACTGAAAACAAGTGGCAAAGAGTAAAAAGCAGCCAAGGAGGAAAAAACTTTAAGAAAGTGCAAATTGTACTGCCAGCTAAATCTCAGAAAAGAACAACAGAAGTCATAATATAGTGCAATGGCATTTTCAGAGTTGAGAGAAAATAACTGTCAAGCTACTGTACCTCACGAAAATATCTTTCAATACCAAGAACAAAATAAAAATATCTCCTGATAAATAAAGTCATAAATTCACCTTCAATAGAGCTTCGCCAAGAAAGTTCTATAAGGAGTTATTCAACCAGATGGAGATTCATATAAAAAAAAATGTCTGAGAAGCAAAAACAAATAGTAGCAGGGAAATAAACCCATTTGTTTATAATAATAAACGTTTTAATTTTCCAGGAAAATATTCCGATTCTAAATTTGTATGCATAAAATAATCTATCCTTAAACATATGGAGCAAAATTGGACAGAATTACAAAGCGATACAGAAAAATCTACAGTCAAGGGGGAGGTTTTAACGTACCACTTTTCGTAACTGGTAGGTCAATAATGCTGTTTCAAAAAATGGTCATAAATTACAGTATGTATGACCCTTTGCAGTGTGGTTTTGTCACTTTTCCCATGACGTGTGAAGTTTATTTCTGCACCATTTGAATCAGGGTTTGGATATGTAATTTGCTTTGGCCAAAGAGTCATTAGCAAATGTGAAAACATGCACTTACACACTAAGACTCATTCTCTTGATGGTCTTGGGAACCACTCAACCATCACCAAATAAATGAGCCTGGGCTATCCTGCTGCATAAAGAAGGCTCTAGGCTCGGTTATCCCCATCACCCTTCCTGACAGCCCACCAATGCAATGACCAGTTCTATGGATGCTAGGGACCACCCATGGACCACCAGCTGGCCACTAATGTACGAATAAGCCTACTTGACATCCTTAGAACAGAGATAAGCCATTCTAACTGAATTCAGTCCAAACCGTTGACCTAAAATGTATGAACAAATAATTATTATTTTAAAGCAATAAGTTCTGGAGTAGTTTGTTTTGCAGTGAAAGCTAACTGATATAACTACCATTCATAGAAGCAAAGGTAAAATTAAAAAATATATTGCTTATTGATACATAATACAAAGTTGATAAAAACTATTTTGAAAAGTAAGAGGATGATTAACACAAAAATCAAAATATTGCCCAAGATGAGGACAGAATTGGATAAGGGTATATAGAAAATTTTAAAAATATCTGTGATATTCCTTGGGTAGTAGTACATTTATTTGGCTTTTTATTATTATCTTCTAAAAGGTAAGAAGATGTTTATAAACCCTGATAGAAATATATTTCACATTTAAGAAAGGAGAAATATAAATTAAGAAGAAAAGCAAAATCAATACCATATATTGGGGAGAGGCCACAGGGAATAAACAAAATGGAAAGAAAAGTTCTCCACAAATGGCTGAAATGCTATTCAATATACCAGTGAAGAAATACAGCCAAAGATATCTGACTGAGCAGAAAGAGTATTTGGAAGTAAATTAAAAGAATTACCCTTGTCTCTGAAATATTTCTGAATAGCTCCACTTGGTGAATCACAGGCTTCTGAGAAAGTGATACAGAGCAATTTAACAACTCCAAAAACTTCTTACATTACCTAAAGATTCTAGGTAGGTAAAAAAAAAAAAAAAAAAAAATCAAAATCAAATAAAATAATAAAATAAAATAAACCAGAATATTCCAGAAAATCAGACTATGAGTACCAAAAATGCTAAAATGGAAAACGTAAAGGAACTAAAATAGAAAGACTCTCTGTACATTTATCTATTTTCTGTACAAGCTGAGCAAAGGAATATTTTATAGCATTTGGAACTTTGAGCTCAAATTTCAGTGCAGGCCTCTAATAAACTCTACTGACCCATCTGAAGAATTATTTTTGCTGAGGCTTACATCAGCCTAGGAACCTGGAATGGGAGCAGCTTCGGCCAGTCTCACACTCTGTCACATTAGGCTGTGTGCTATGAGAGGAAGCAAGAAAACAGAGGCAGGCTTTCTACCCCTTTGGGAGCCTGTGTGGTGGAGAACATGATATCGCTAAAGCAATCCACAAGGGAAGATGAATGTGTCAATCATGTCAAGTGGAGCTGGCGCCTCAGGGAGCCTGCTGGGTAGAGCGGTCATTCATTCCTGTTTGCCCGGGAAAGTTGGATTTATACCATTGTTCAGGAATAATTATTAACAGCACTCCATCTCACTCAGAGAAGTGTCTGTTCTGACAGTAAATTATATAGCCATCCTACTTCTAAAGAAAGTCTTTTGAAAGGAGTTCAGAGCAATGAGGCTGAAATGAAGAGCCTATTTGTTTTCCCAGTCTCATCTTCACCCATGTTGGATAAGCACCTCTCCTCCAGGACATGAGAGCCATCCCCAGGTTCCCCCACAGTCACTCTCCTTCCTTTCCCCATGCCTCACCTTTTCACCAACAATAGCTATCACATCATCACTCTCTTCATTCCAAATAAATGGAAATCTCTTTATAGGAGTCCCCATATCTTAGAATTCAAACTAGGCGGGGGTGGGCAAAGTGGGGAGAAATAGGGAACTATAGAATAAAATAAACACTGAAAATTCCTGCTCTGAGTATGTCTAGATTTTCACTGTAGTTTTTTCTTCAGTTATAAAAAAACTGCTTCAATATCAATAGATGCTATTTTCCAGTGTCAGATGTTCACATTTGCCTCAGTGGAGTGTACTAAACCACATCTTCAATCCAGTGAATTACCTTTCATTCGCTCGTGTTTACTTTTATTTCTCCATGTGTGCTGGAGTGTTTTCAATAGCTCCAAGTTTTGCCTTCATCAGATTTTCCATGTACAAAAATTATATACTTACCACAGAAGATGACTGACAAGTCTGGTTGTCATTGTGTAGAACTGAAAATATCTAAAATGCCTTCAAGTAATCTCCTAGATCCCAACTTTCCTTCCTTAATTTCCATTCCCATGTGATTTTAGCATTCGGCTTCTAAAAGCTCGTACTTGCGTTTTCTTTTTTCTTTCTTTTTAAAGGTGAGAACTCTACCATCTGCTTCTACAATGATCATATTTTTCTCTAAAATAAATATAGTACAGAACTCTCATTTTCTAAGTTAAAATTTCAGTCTTATTAAGATAGCTGACATTTTATAATTCAACCAGAGGCCAATTTTTTTTCAGAGGGATGTTCTAGAAGAGAAACCAACCTCAGGTTACGAGCTGGACATAAGCTATGGATTCATTCAACAAACATTTATGGAGTGACTACAATGAGCCAGACTAGATTATGAGCCTAGTTTCACAGCTGTCAGAGGAAGTAAAGCCAGTGATAGTGGAATGTCCTCATTTTCCTGCAACTCACGTCTCCTCCCTAAATGATTTCAGATTAGCAATTCAATACGCAAGGAGCAGTAGCAGATTGGAAGTCAAAATATCAATTTATCAGATTGTTTAATGCCCTTTAGACTAAAGTTAATGCTCTTTAGTTAACCTTAAGACCTGACTGCGACATTTTATTTTTCCGTTCCACCCCTATTCCTAACATAAACGTAGGGTTCAGCATGCATTAGTTGTCTTCAAAGAAAAAGAGATGATCAGGTCACAAGAGGGGCCTTGAATCCCTTCTACCACCTAATTATAATAAACAAGAGAGAAGAAAATGAGGAACTTTCACCTATGGCCATGATTTTCCCAGAAAAGAAACAGGAAGGATACACAGATATAGAGGGACATCTCCATAGACAGAGATATATAGAGATATAGATATATACAAAAGAAGCTGTGAGTGAGTGCTGGGTTTTAATGCCCTTCAAGTTAATTATATAACAAAGTGGCTCCGACTAATTGACTTACCAATTCTTCTTCCATTTTTGAAGCAAGCTGAGACTGAATTAAAGAAGTTTCCTCCTCAGAAGGAGCCAGGCACTATGTCGGTGTTACAAAGGTCAACATGACACTCTCAAACTGTTCAAGAAAATGGCAAATGAATCAACTATCAAGCTCCTTTCAAGGCTGGAACTATGTGATTATTCTACTAAATATGTCTAATCTAATCAGTAGGTCAAGAAGTAGCTTATAAATTTTGATCCATGTAATCACAAAGCTCTAAGACAACTCTAGAAATCACTGAAATTAAATGTCTTGTTTAACTTGATTCTCATATTTTCAGAGTATATCCAGTCCTCACAGTATAATAGATTTGGGCTTCTAATTCATGAAAAGTAACACAAAGGAACCATGGTTTCAAAAAAAAATGTGAAAAGCACTTAGATTCTCATTCATTCATTCATTTATTCAATAAATACTGAATGAGCACCTAATATATGCAGGCACTAAATATGCAGCAGTGAGCACGAAAGCCAAGAACCCTTCCTCAAGGAATTTATTTTTATCATACACACAAAAAATATGCATAAGTCACAAAATTATTCTTTTGAAACAAGTATGGATTTCTTATAAGTTTCTTAGAAGCAAATAAATTTATGGCATAAATTAAAAAGCACAAGGGAAAAAGACAGCTTTAAAAATCAGATAAGAAACTTAAAAGCAAAAATTAAGTTGTACACAGGATTATCTCATTAGCATGAATATGTGGTTTTCCTCTGCTCAAATATAGATGTCATTCATCGATCATCATACTCTTTCCACCTGAGCCCAGAGGTAATCTCAGAATCTTTTTCATCGTCCTCTAGGACGCCAATAACAAACAATGTGGCAGACAGGGTAAGACCATTGTCTTCACCAATGTGAAGACATAAATGTTTAATGAGTTCCTACCAACTGCTGCGAACTGCTAAAAGTTAAAAATGGGACCGGAAGACATTGACACTATTTATACTAAGTCAAGTTGGATTTGACATATTCACCAATATTAATATCAGTTAAACACCAATTGGTGTTTTAGAAATTGTATTTAAAGAAAGTTACTTAGAAAACATCCCACTCTAAAAAATGAATTCAGCTGTTCTGAAACTAGACTTGTTTTAACCAAGAATAAAGCGATATATAATAGATCTCTTGCTGTTGGAAGGAAATATGTCACATTATCATCACTCCACAGCAGTGATATAACAGGGTTAATTTCAAATTTTTAATTTTTTTCTGAATATCTAAAATTTATCGAGCACTTATTTATACAGAATGATAATCGTTTTTGTTATAAATGATAACTTACATTTATATGAGGTTTTACAATTTTCAAATACATTTAAAGTTCATCTCATGTAGTGTTCACCATCACTGCACAATGATTAAATGACAAGATTCGAATTGAGATCATCTGACTCCAGATTTGATTCACTGACCAACCATCTATTTTAAAGACATGAATAATAAAGCTTTTTCTGAGCCTACAATCAGACATGATGTCATCCATATATATATATTTAGTAGTATGTTTTTGGCACATGGTTTGTATTACTTGGTGTTACTTCTCTATGTTTATTCTTCGATGTTCTACATTACTTCTGTTGTATACTTCTTTTGACAATTACCTTAGACTATAGTTTTTCATACTGCCTTATTCCCTCTACTAGATTTATAAGTACTTGAAAGCTGACGAGATCTCGTGGTTTCCTCAGCAACTGATATACTTTGATCTGATGGGTTATCGAATCCTTCTGCTTATAACTTTTCCCAAAGATGGTCATTTGTCTAACCAGGTTCATTATTTTTGATCTTTTATTTCTCAGTCATCTAAAAGTCATACTAGTGGAATCTCAAAGTTTATTATTTCCTACCTGCCCATTATTTCTTGAGTAACTTCCAAACCACAAAATAATCCCCTTTCCAAATCTGGGAACATTGCTATTCTCCTTCTAAGATCAGACCCAGACTCCACAGTTGTTGTAAACATCATTCATACACTTATCCTTTATCACCACCATCCTGATGTCTAACAACATCCTTTGTGCCCCTAGCAGAAAGGGGCACTCCTTCTGCAATGTACACATACAGAGATTTATAAACTTATGTTGTTTATAGAGACCCCAATCTCAAGGTTCCAGTAGATTAGCTGCTTCTCTATATCAATCAAATAATGAGTGTTTATGGAAAACCAACTATTTAGATCACACAGTGCTAGTCACTCTAAGCACTATCTGTATGCTAGCTGAGACTGAAACAATATTTTTTATTACTTTTTAATTATTTAAGGTTGTAATCTTTTGTTTCTGGAATGAAACACTACAGTGATTTATGGTAGGGTTAACTCAAAAGTTTGATAGCAATATTATACCATCTTGTTAAAATCCTGCTTATTTTTCCATGGGTTGTTACTGCTACCCAACACAACAGGGAGGTCTAGAGGCATAAAATGACATCATTCTTATCTTGGGCCACACATCCTATATTTGAAGAAGGGCAATAAATGCAACTGATATAATTACATTAATTTCAGACTGTGAGCCCCCCTACTATGTTAGCTCTTGACAGTCAATTACTAGGTCTTACTCACTTGTGTCTCCTGTACATTAATATTTTGTTGCATGAATTAGAGAACAATATAAAAACAACATGGTGAAATAGCTGAGAGAAAATAAATTCCTATAAAATGTGAAAAAGGAAAATATTCTAATTTCCAGAACTGGTCATATGAAACTTACCATTTTTACTTTGTCACATTTTGGTAATAAGGAGCTAGGACTCAAAAATAAATAAGATTAACTTCAAAAACAACACACAAAACTTTTGATGGTTTTATAGTCACTCCATAGTCCTTAGAGTCATTAACGTTGAATAAGGTTCAGTATTTCTCATTGTTTCTCAAACTCTTATTCTGTCTATTTTGGAAGATATTTCATACATGTCTAGTCCAAAGTAATAGCTGTCTTTCTTTCACATATAAATATGGACTTTGTCCACATGGCCCTATTCTGAGTAATTTAGTAGTACTATGTGAAATACATGAATCTTTTAATCTCTTTTCCAACTGAAGTTCCAATTAAATATTCCATACGCTTTAGATTAGACTGCTTTTCAAAAAAAAAAAAACAGTATAATCAGTTTGTTTTGCAAAAATGAAGACTACTTCTTTAATAAATAGGCATCTAGACCTTCTCTGCCCCATATATTTTCTTCAGGTCAGATTCTTTAATGCTTTCTAAATGTCAAAGTAGAAAATAAATAAAAATAATCTGGTTTCCACTCAAAAGAGATTTATACAAGTATATTCATAATATCTTGTCTCTTCAAAAATTATAAGACATCTCACTAAAAAATATAAAGGAGAGAGGCATAAAATAAAAATATAATAGAAACAGAAAAATTAGGATTAAGGAGAGTAGAGAAAGCAAGTAGCCAATACAGTAAGTGAAGTCAGTTATAATTTTCCTGACAATCAAAACTAAAAGGGATACCTAACTGTCATACAACTTACAAAGTCATCAAAGAGGAAACCCAGAAATTCTTCAAAGTATAAATATAGTGATTGGTCTAAAAAGTATTAATTTTTCAAAGTATTGTAAAGCAGAAGTAATATCTTGCCATTGCTTTAGCCCAATATTTATTAAGCATTTAATTTGTTCAAGCATTTATACTAAGCATTGTGTTAAATATCAAGATACAAAAAACTCTAGTTCTTACCTATAGAATAAGTATAATCCACCTAGATAGATAAGACATGTGTGCTTATAAAGGTAACTGATAATACAAGCCCGTATATTTTAAATGTGAAATAAATTGTGCAGCCATTAAGAACTGGAGGATTTAGAGAAAAGAGAGACTGCTGTTCTAGTCTTGAGTTAACCATAAGACAAGCAACACTGGAGGAACTAGGCCTGGGATTTGGGCACATGAAGCAGAATGTTATTGGGAGAGCTGAGGGCAAGATGAGGTCAGAATTCAGGGCATCAGAGCAAACCAGATGACATGAACGAGTTTTAGTATCCAGAAAACGAATGAAGTGTAGCTTTTAGGGATCCAAGCCAGGCGAAAAGACACAGTGGGAAGTAAAATCCAAAAATGTATTCAGTCCTCAAGCCAGCTACCTAGAAACGAGTGAAGAATAAAGTTCCATCCAGAAGACTTGAAGTCCTGCCTGCTTTCAGACAGACTCCTTGGAGTGAGTGGATAAGAAGGAGTAGAAATAGATGCTTCTCAGAGTGAGGCAGTGCTCTCCATGGACTGGTGCCTGCTGAGAAAATCAACTTCGAGAGTCAAGTTCTGGCAACCAGCAACCCTGAAACCAGAGTGTTCAGAATAGCAACTAGGACAGCAAAGGGTCTGGACGTCATGACATGTGAGGATTTACTTAAAAACTTGAGCGTGTTCATCCTAGGTAAGGAGACAAAAAGAAGCATAACCATTGTCTTCAGCCTTTTAAAGGGCTGCCATGTACATCTATAAATGTAAATAATTTTTTGACACGTTCGTGTATCATTTCTTCATTTTCAAGCATGAAATATTTAGTCTCAGTTCAAATTTTTCCTAAGTGAATAAGTGGTCTACTTTTAAAAACAAATGAGTTTTCCATCCTGAGAGCTGGAAGTTAGAAGACCCTCTGTCAGGAACGTTGCAGATGATCCTTTGGCAGTGATGCGGTGCCTTAGGCAGAATCACAAATTTCAGTTACCTCCAGCTCTATCTCTGGTGAGTCATATTGTTCCAACATTACCTGTCCAACCAGAGAATACTCGCTCCCTTTCATAGGTACCCCAGCTCCCAAGGCTGATTCTTCTGTCTTGAATCTCTCCTAACTGCAGAAAACCAAGGCTGAAGGAGGTCAGTTTACTAGTACCGATTCTCTTTCCAGGAGGAAGAACCCATGGGAGGGGAGTATGGTAAGGCAAGAGCATATCCTTGTAGAATGAGGGTCTAGGCAGGACACAAACTGGTCCCCTTTTTGAAACAGAAGGAGCAGGAAACTGTTGATTAGTCAGTATTTTGTCACTCTTCAGAAAGTAGAAAAATGTATTTGAGGAAAAAGAACTTGAAAATATATGTTGAACCTTCTTTTTGCCCTCTTGTCGTTGTGGTTGATATAATAGCACTCTGTTGCAGCTCTCATCGCTGGGACCATGTGCCTCCTTAGGGCATTCTTTGTCTTTCTAAAATATACTTTTAATAAGACTATTAAATCTCTCTATATATATATTGAATATATACATACATACATATATACATATATATATATATATATATATATATATATATTGAAATAAATTTTCGTCAAAGATTCATGCCAAAGGATAACCTTACTCAGCCCTAGTACCCATTGCATTTTGTTGGAAGAATTCTACGATGAGGAGTCTCTGAGAGTCACCAGTTCTTCCCAGTAACAACGCGCAGTGGGGAAGACATGAGTCCCTCAGGGCCCCACGACCGTAACCAAGGTCTGAAACTAAAGCTCGTCTAATCCACCCTTCATGGCCCTGCTTAGAACTAAACAGAAATTATTTCAGAGGAGATGGCTTTCAGCTTCTTAGCATCAAATCTTCAATACCGACCAAAAGAAAATCTTCCTCACATGAAGTAAAGCCAATCACAAGCCAGCAAGGTAATAAAAATGAATAAACCAAAGCTTGAACTGTATGTGTCAGTAACAAACTAGATGTCGAGGACCACACAGGCCAGAAAAAATGTTGCATTTTCATCTCTAATGGATAAAGCAGTAAGACTGGCAAACAGAACTCACTCTGGCTAGCTTCCAAAAAGCAATTTGAGAATATCAAAATATTTGGGAGGGAGTATCAGAAAACCTGGTTTAGAGGCTCTGCTACCTGGCAATGCCACTTTCATACCATAGATCTGTCACAGTGAAGATTCGACGACTGCTGCCAGCACAGGGCAGGGACTCCACGGCTCATGCTGCGATGGTATAACTGGACCTCTTCCTGCTGCCTCTGCAGAATGGCCCTCTCTGCTTCCACCCGCACCAGGCTGGATGCCCCACACACTTCTTCTTCCTGCTGTTAGTTCCTGAATTACAGCCTTTCGTGAGGAAGCCTCATCAGTAGAGGCTGGGTCACACACCTAGGCCTCACCCATAAGGCAAAATGGGAAGACCAGTGTCTGACTTCAAGCCTAGAGATACAGACTCATCAAAATTGGGGGGTTTCCCAAATATCAAAAGGTGTTCAGAGTTACAGGAAGCCACAGAGTTTCGAATATGCATCTTATCAGGAATGAGCTGTAGCTCCCCACGACTGGCACGGTGATGGGACCGTGGAGACAGGTTCCCACTTGGTCAGACCAAGCTCCTCTAAACAATGATGCCTGATGTGCTTACGTTTAAAAAAGTTGCAACTAACATGTGGCGATAGTGAGTAAACAGAGTTCTTGTCCAGTGTCAAATTATTAGCCGCTTGCTGTAGAAAATATCCGACCAATAGCTTAAGCTTAGGCACAAGTTCGGAACAAAGCCTACCTAATTCTGCAGAAATAAATAGATACGCATACATTTTCATATAATAAAGCTGCAATTTAACCCAAGATAAGGCAAACTTGTAGTACAATAATTTTCCCTCATTTCCACATCAAGTCACATCCTTTGGAAATGTGAAAAAATGAAATCCTAAAAGCTTTTAGAGAGGAAAAAATAAAGCACTGGCAAAGGATCAGAAAAAAAAAAAAATGACATTGAACCAGTCATCAACAGAAATTAAATGGAAAGCAGTAGCAAAGGACAGACAGTAGAGGAGGGTGGAACGCAAAGGCTCACAGATTTGTAGCACTAATAACAATGCCACCCACCCACAGAGAGCCCAAGGAAGGCTCAGGACTCACAAGCATCACATGTGACAAAAGGCAGATGTGAAATGCAGCGTGAAAACTCCAGAGACTGGAAGAAGATCGGATAAGGAACAGTTAGCCTGTTCCCAACCCACCATGAAAAGAAAAAGAACAATCAGAAAAGAAAGAGACATTCTTGGAGATTAAAAGTACAACAGCTAAAATAAATAACTAAATAGCATAGTTCGAAGATAAAGCTGATAAATATCATAGAATAGGGTAGGAAGACTGAACATTGGACAAACGCAGAAGAGATAAGGGAATGAGAAGATATATTTGAGAGGGTCCAACATTCTACTAATGCAAGTTTGAGAGAGAAAATGATAAAAGGGTGGGGAGGAAATTATCAAAGAAAGAATACCAGAAATTTTCAATTAATTGAATACAGAAGTCTCCAGATTGAAAGGACCCAACAGCTAACTAGCTCATTGAATAAAAACAGGCCCACATCAAGTTGCATCCTTTGGAAATGTGAAAAAATGAAATCCTAAAAGCTTCCAGAGAGGAAAAAATAAATCATAGGCAAAGGATCAGAAAAAAAAAAAATGACACTGAACCAGTCGTCAACAACATTTGAAGTTAAGAAGCAATGGAACAAATTCTTCAAATATCTGAAGGAAAATCATTGCAAATCCTAAATTCTATCCCAAATCAAAATACATATTAGATATGACTATAGAATAAACACATTTTCACATACGTGATGTCTCATAAACTTAATTTACCATGTACTTTCTCAAAAACCACCAAAGACCGTGTTTCTACTAAAATAAGCAAGAAAAAAAAGTCAAAAAAGAAGAAGATATAGGATAAGAGAAGCAAAGAATCCAACAAAGACACTCAAAAGATGGATCCCAGTGTAAATCCCAGGGTGCCAACTACGAAGCAGACTGGAGAACACGACCCAGAAAAACCTCCACAGAGGCATCTTCATGCAAAAAACAAGAATCTGATTGATGACTCATTCACCTTAAATATGGAAAATTGTACCTAGACAGTATGGAAGTTTACAAAAATACTTAGCAATAAGTACAAAGAAAACTCAAACAAATGAAGAAATGAGGTATGAGGTAATAATTAACTACTGGAAAAAATATGTTTGTTCTGGAAAATAAATAAAATTAATTTTATATAGTTATAAAAATGTAAACCCTAAATTTTGATCAGCTTAAGTTGTGATATAACTATGTTGGAAAGACAGGGTGTGAGGACTCAGGATTTATGTAGAAAGTGGGGAGGCTGGGCAGCAAGTCTACGTAAGAGAGCTAAATCCTAATCTTCCTTAGTCAAGAGTTATAAAAACAATGTCTAAAATCAGCAAATCAAGAAACAGTATAAACGATACTCAGAAATATCAAATAAATACAAAAGAAAGTCACTAAAAGACTACAGAGAATTTACCTTTGAAGAGTACACCAGAGGTAAGAAACTAAGGGGAAGGATTACTACGTTTCATAAGCCTTTTTAGCACTCTGACAATATTTGATTCTTTCTTGTATTTCTTAGACTAAAATTGAAATTGATCTCAGAAGATATTTCCAGAGCTGAAGCTACCAACTCTGAGCCACAAGAAAAGCATCTTAAAGGACAATGAGCCACTTCACAAAACACTAGCAGGTGCAAATCTGAACTTATTCTCCTCCGGCTCAAATTTCTATTTCCTGCACTTCCTTTTGAAACCACATGTGGCTTGGCCTCATGTGGCCTCCCTTCATAGACCCTGCTGCTTGTCTGAGCTCTCATGCTGAGCTATAGATTGAACCTGATGTACTGTTGTCACATGCTCCCTCCATCATGGTCTGTGGTTTTCAACATCACTAGGGGACACTGACTGCTTAGGAAGGTGACTTTATAAAGACGTGAGTCAGATCCATGTGACAAATAAGGACAGACAGCCTAAGAGTGGAAAGGAGGAGGTGGTATTCTCAGAAGTCCAGCCAAAATGTCCAGCAGCACACTTCTTGATTAAAGCATTTTAGGAATCACTAAAATTTTATGCAGACTTCTTCTCCATCATGGCTTCAGGTCTCCTCCTGGGGTCTTTACTAAGTATCTGGTCCCAGTCTACCTATCTCAATAAATCTCCAGTGGCATTAAATCATATGCAAGGAAGATTATTCTCATCTATTCAACAGAAAGCAATTTTTATTTATCTTATTTTTGGATAAGATTTGTGTCTATTTTATTCAAATTAAAGTCAGAAGTTTAGGGTTTTTTAAAAAAATTTGTTTGTTAATAAACTTAATATCATATAAATAGAGAAATATTGCCTAGCAGTATTCCTTCCAAGACCTGCTGGAGACAGGAGAAGTAGCTGATGTGACAGTGGCTACAATCCACTGCAAGACATCAGGAAGGGAAAGGACCTGGGAAAGGACCCAGCTCTTAGTGGGTGAGGCCCTTATACCACGTGAATAGGAGAGCACCAGCCTTCCTCTGATAAGCTTGAGGCAGGGATAACATGACAATATTATATGGTACATAATATAACGTTATCTCGAGTCTCCTCTACTAGCTCAGCGTTTGTGGAAGGAATACAAAGTATTTCTGGCTCGAGCAGAGGTCTGGAGTCCGAATCCCCACTTACAGCCGTATGATATACCAAGCCAGTGGCACAATTTCACATCGTTAAGAGAAGCATCCTTCTCCTTCATTTTTCCTGCCCCATCCTCATGCAGAGATCTAGGCTGTGCAATTGACCCAACTGATTGTTTTAAGCTCTGGCCCATAGCTGGTTTCCATGGATCTTGGTTGGGATGCAACCCAATATGAGAGTCATGTGTTTTGGGCATCAGTCTTAGAAGCATTAACTTGTACTTCTCATTTACTAGATCGATTTATTCATCCCATTAATGTTTATGTGCTTTAAATGTGAACACAGAGATGAAAGCCACTTACACTGCCTTCAATGAGTTCTCAGTCTAGAGAGGGAGACAGACTTCAAAAATAGGGTACACGTGTTCTAATAAAACAGTATGTGGGGTAATTAGAGACAGAGGATGGGCAGAGGACCTGGGTTGAACGGGGCCAAAGACTTCCCGAACCACTGAAGTGCCCAAAACTATTATTCTAAATTATTCTAGAGAGAAGGGACGAAATGTGAAAAGGCAAAAAAAAAAGGGGGGGTGGGGTCATGGCCAGTTTGAAGATCCGAGAGTAATTTGGGTGGTAGAGCATGTGGCACACCACTGGGAAATAAAAAAAAACTCAGAGCATGAAAGGTTTTTGTACGCCATGCTAAGAATTTGGGTTTTACCCTATTGGGGTCGGGGAGTCATTAAAAAAAATCAGACTGTGTCATAGAAAGATTACTGTGGCGTCGGTGTGAAAGGTAAACTTTATCTAGTGAGGGATGAAAGAAGAGACTGAGGTTGCAAGCAAGGACCTGAATTAAGAGGTAATATGAAGACAAAGACCAAGTCCTAAGACAGTGACCATGTGGGCAGCGATGACAGAGACCTCAGCTTATGTCAGGGTAGACCACTTCTCGCCCCCTCCACTGCTGGGGAAGCCACTACATTCTCTGGACGGTTCTCACAAAAACCTTCCAACTGGTTTCCCCATTTTCCTCACTTCTCCCTTCAGACCAGTCTCACTCAGCAATTGGACTGATTCTGCTAAAATTGTGATCTGATTACGTAACTCTCCTTCAAAGGCCTCCAATCCTACTGTACGCACAAACCAAAGCCCTTTCAATGGCCCACAAGGCCACAAAGCCTTGTCCCTTGTTACCTCCCTGACGGCTTCTCGTACTACTCGTCCCCAAGCACACCAGGCACAGTCCTGACTGACAGATTTCTCTCTTGTTGCTCCCTTTTTCTGGAATTTACTTTCCCAAAATATTTCTTCCCTCACCTCCTTCAAATCTTTACTCAAATGCACTCTGTATAAAAATCCAACCCCTGACACATCCTAGTCCCTTTCCCTGTTTAATTTTATTTACGGCTATTATCTAACATTATATAACATTTCACTTATTTCTTTGTTTCTCATCTGTGCCCCACCCCTCAATCCTAGGTTGTAAGTTACACGTGGGTAGGGATTTTTATCTGGTTTTTGTCACAGCTGTGTATCTCCAGTGCCTAGAATGGTGCCTGGTATATAGCAGGTGCTCAGTAGATATTTATTAAGTGAATAAACCTCGAGGAAGTAAGATTGACAGGACTTGCTGGTTGATTAACTGTAAGAATTAGAAAAAGGGAAGAGCGCAGCCTAACTTAAAGGTTTCCAGTTTGTAAGACTAGGAAGAGGGAGCATGCAGTGAGGGAGGAGCAGAGGGAAATGTAATCAGTTCTATTTCTGACAGACTGACTTGAAGCTACAAGTGTACCCTTTGTGCCAGTTGTCAACGTTTTGTCTCTAAGACCCCAAAACCACTCTTCTTTACTGTGGATACTGGAGCCAGACTCCGTAGACATGTCTTCTTTGCGGGCTGACTCAAGGTTAGGCTTTGTTGACAGAGAGCACAGGGGCGAGTCTGTGAGGCCACAGCAGCAGGAAGCTAATCGGCCCTGAGACGGGGCCGGGGCACTCACCTCAGAACCTCCTCGGACCAGCTCCAGCACTGGTCCACCCCTGTGGTGCCACTTCCTCTGCAGCCAGGATCTCTGCAGACTCTGAACGTCAGCCCTCAGAGGGGGGATGAGAGTGGGGGAGCTCTTCAAAATTCTTAATTTCTGACTTTTCACTCTTCCCCAATCCTAGAGGTAGTAGTTGTTTCCTACAATGACTAATTTTGTAACTTTAGAGCCCTCTATGCCCATTTTAGCTGTTAATCACCTTTTATATATTAAGTGTTCTCTAAATTACTGATATGTTGACTACCTCCTAACTAGACCCTGACCAAGACATTATCCAAATGGAGCTGCTTCTTAAGGAACTATAGACGCAGCTTTAGAGAGAGATTTAAACAAGAGATTCACATTTGGAAGTCTCCAGAATAGTGTTGGTATTTAAACCAAAGAGCAGATGGTTAATCATGAAGCATGTCAATAGTAAAAGCATAAGGGGGCCAAGGAGGGAGCCCCAGAACATCGTCACTCAGAGGGCAGTTAGGAAAAGAGCAAAACTGGAAATCAAGGGAATGGAGGGGATGGAGAGAATCAAGTGGGGAGTTATGAAAAGGCTGAGAATTTGTCTTAGACTTAAAATCAGAAGAAGCCAGAGGCAGAGGAAGTTGCGAGGAGAGTTTCATCAATAATGCAAATGTTCTAGGAAACTCAATTAAATTAACTGGAAACTTAAAATGAAGTTAGAAGTAATCTTTTCAAGAACAATTTTAGTACAGTGGTTTGAGAAGTCAATAAGAGAGGAAGTAGGCATGACAAATGTAAACCATTCTTTTGCTAAACTTGAAAGATTAGGCTGCTGGAGGGGGAGCTGCAGGCCCATGGGCCCCTCAAAATCATCAGTGTCTCCAGCTCCTCTGGCTTTCTGCTGCCTTGTCCTTCCCATGCTGCCTCGTAAGTCCTGGTGACAAACATGGCCATGTTCCAGGCAGGAATGGGAAAAAGAGGCAGAAGAGCAAGACCCAAAGATTTTATCTTGTGCTTAATTGGGAAAAAAAATTGTATCACTTGGCCACCTAGCTATCAGGGAGACTGAAAAATCAGGTTATTACATTTTTATTACCTGTATAGTAGGGTCTGGCAAGATAGAGAGGAGTTGAAAACGGAGATTAAGACGAAACACATAATATTGTATGACAATAGTACTGGATGCAATTGGAAATTTTTTAAAGTACTTTTAAGGGAGATCGAGATAGCTAACCTCAAGGGTCTAACTGTGCAAGAGAGCTTAGGAAGAGGGAAGAGGTTAGTATAGTGTCTGAAGGAAACTAAAATGAGAACTCGCACCAAAAAAAAAAAAAAAAGCCACGAGCATTTACCTCTGGGTGGCAAAGAAAACAAAGCTGAGATTGAGGACACTCATTGTCAACTTGGGGGCAATTTTCACAGAAAACTATAGAAATAAGGTGATTAATTTCATCAGAATGTAAAGGTTTGTAGAGACAAAGGGGAATATGGTAAATGAGTCACAAATATGTGCAAAACTGTGTTATGATAGGGACCACAGGCTCTTTCGAAAGAAGAAAGGGAAGCATTTGGGGAGTGAAAGGAGGGCTATCAAGACTGGAGAACCTGAGGGGGTCAAAGAATAGGTATAAGCACAGTAAGGAACAGAAAAACCTAGAAGGGTAGGTCGTGAACACAAATGGAAACTTGAGGGGTTAGGGAAAGGCAGCTCTGGAAGAGGACAGAGGAATATAAGTCAAACACAGGTGACAGTCTTGGTGTTAAGTCAAGGACCTACAAGAAAGCACATAACAAGCATCATCTGCATGAGTGCTGCCCAGGATGATGCAAGAATCAGGGTACTTGGGTCAAGTGACAAATTTGTAGATTTTGGGGGGGTATGTGGCCAGGATATGAATGGATGACCATCCCAACAGGAGTAGAGACTGATATATGTCCCCTGTGTCCCCTGACAGGAAACATTAGCAAAGATGGAGAATCTTATTAAACTTGAGAAAGGCCAACAATGAAATGAAGCTAAAATTTTTAACTATAATGTAAAGAAAAACATTTTAAATATTTGTAAAAAAAAAAAAAAAACATATTGTAGTCCATTTGCTTCTATTTTATAATTCAATAATCTAAACGCTACCTACAAATATAAAATCAATTCCCAATTAACTCGTTCATCAACTCCCTCCGAGTTTCTGCTGCATAGAAGCCACTACAGCAGAACAAGACTGGAGAGGAAAGAGCAGTGAGGCGGGCTTTCATTAAGTCCAGGTTTCAGAACTGACCTGCTTTTAACTAGGCATATTTCAATTTTATGCCCATCAGTTTATATTTACAGTAAACTGAGTTAATTTAGATTAAATGATCTGTAGGGTTCTCTTCAGATGCTCGCTTTATATCTATTCATCACCTTGCTTTTGGTCTCTTCATTACTCATTTACATCATCGTTAAAAGTTGATCAATAAAAATAGAAAGGATGAGAAGAAAAGGGCAGATTTTATTTACTTTACCAGCTCTAGGAGATAACACCGGCTAAACTTAATTGTCTTGCACTGAACCATCTCAAAACTTTTGGGTTCAGTATGAAACATGCTTCCTCTCTAGGCTTCATTCGGCGGTTGCATGTGTACCTAACACCCCTAAGAGCTTACCAGTTACTCATTCATTATCCACCCTAGCTACAGTGGTGCTCATAGAAGATATTTCATAAATCCTATGGACTAGTGAGAGTCTATATCTGTTGTTTAAATTAGTAAAGCATTCTTTTCAGTATGAATTTGATGATGAAGTATACAAAATGGTTTCAATTATAATTCCATGTTCACATGTTCATAACTTGATGAAAAAAAGTCTTTGGGGCTAAAACTTTCCATTCCATGTTCTATCTCCACCCAAATACAGTTATTTTTTTCTCCACTGGAAAATTTTAGGAAATCGTATGATCACTTATGAATGTGGAAAAAATGCACTTTCAAATGTTTAATTAAATAAAAGGACCAACAATTCCAAAATCTTTAATATAAACCTCCCATACATATTTATAAAAACCAAAATATAAATATAGCAGGCCTAAGAAAAGAGATCTGGTTTTTTTACCCATTTAGAGAAAATCCAAACTCTGAGTGCTTACTAATTTGAAGCTTACAAATAGCTATATTTTGGAAGCACAACAGTAATTTTACGAATTAAATGTGATACATTCAACATGCTTTTATGATATGACTACTTTATTAATTTTTGTTAAATGATACATGATGGGTCAAGAAATAGAACTAAGAGTAGAGATTGTTTTCTGAATTTTTAATGCTCTGTACACAGTATGTGATCAATAAATCAAATAAAATGTGTGAAATATATCAAATAATTTGTCAGTGTTTAAAGGTAGCTTCGGAAGTGACTTAAAAGAATAGAAATTGCTTTTCACACCCTTCTTATATATAATAACACTATTACATTATAATAGCTACTGGTTTTTGACCTCTTACCCTGAGCCAGGCATTCCACTAAGCACTTTATAGAAACTATCCTCACAACGATCTTGTGTGGTAGGTCTGATTGCCATATTATAAATGAGGAAAACGAGGGCCAGTGAGTCACACAGCTAATAACAGTCCCGGCTAAGCCGTAGACCAGAGTCTGTCTACCTCTCAAGCTGCTCCTCTGACCCACAGCATACAACTCCAGAGTCTTTCATCTGCCATTCAGAAACCCACAGGCACTGAACACCCGAAGTCATCATTCTGGAATCAGGGTCTTTCCATTTGATAGCAAATCTGACCTGACCTGATGTGCAGCTCCTCAGACCTTATGCCCACTTGATGCAAATATTTATACTTTTCATTGCAGACACATGAACATCTTTGACTTCAAGCTGCTCTCTTAGATGCCGCCGGGGGCACAGTGTGGTATATAGTAGTAGTACATGCAAAATACTGCTTCCCTATAATCTGAAATATTCCAAGTTCCATAAGCACCTGATGACAAGGATGTCAGAGAAAAGATTGCGGACCTGTATATGCAAATGTTAATCTTTTTAAAGTATTTCAGAAGTCACTGGATCCAACTTGGGAAGACAAATACTTACAAATAAGATAAAAACAATTGGGCAAAATCTATACTTATGTAATACAGCTAGAAATAGACTTTTCAAAACAAAGAATTTTCATCAAATGCTTAATTTTCATTTACCTCCTCAGAAAACCTGTGAATATGATTTTTAAAAATGTTTTTTAATATTCTGGTAGCTTGGACTACAGATTAATGAGGAAAAAACTCTGCAAATATATTTACCTCCTACATGTGAACTTTTAAAAAGTGAAAATTTGTTTTCACAGAGTTCAAATGAGACAGAACAAGTGATTATGACCTTTCTCTGGTGTGAAAGTGACATGCTGATTTTGCTCAAGCCAGGAAGTGTTTATGTTTTGAATTAACCAATAAAACAAAAAATGCTAAAAATAAATGTGGCACTACAACACATTAAAATAATTATACAAGCGTTATTTCTAGTAAACAAACAGACTTAGATGATATTATTGCCTTTCTAGTTTTTTTTTTTTCCAAAAAGCACTAACACATGAAAAGTAAACAGCACAATTTTGTGGCTTAAAATGACACTTCCATGTAAATTGCTTGGTGCTATTAAGCTGCTCTGTACGTACCACATTCATTTGTCACATATTGATGTTGGCATTACCACTGGGCTTCTGTGAACTCAAGTGAACTGATTCTTTTTTTCAATTTTTATTATGAAACTATTAAATATACACCATGGAGGGAGAATAGCAAAATAAAGCTACCATATATACCCATCACTGAGATTTGATTCGATGATTGTCAGCATTTTGCCATTCTCTCTTTTTCTTTCTTTCTCTTTGTCTGTCTGTCTGTCTGTCTCTCTCTCTCTCTCTCCTTTTTTCCTCATTAACTATTTAAAAGTAAATCCAAGGTACCATGATATTTCACTTAAAATGCTTCAGTGTGAATTTCTAAAAAATAAGACCATTTTCTTACATAATAATACATTAAAACTCCAAAAACAAAAAACTTTTAATTTCATCTAGTACCCAGTCCATGTTCTAATTTTATCTGTCATCTCAAAAATGTCTCAACAGTTGTCCTCTTTTTCATACTACTGACTTGCTAATGACCATTTTGTTCATTTGATTTGCAGACAATCTGTTTTGTTTGAACATATTAAAATGAAATAACATACCCTATCACATGAAACCCAAGCGAATCTACATCTTGGTTAAGTAAGTACTCACTGAAGCTGGAAAACTTGGGTTCAGATCCCACCTCTTCCATGTATGCATTGTGTGTCTTGGACAGATTATACAACTCCCATATGCCTCACTTTCCAACTCTGTAAAATGAGAAAATGATAACAACAACCTCTTACGATTGTTGCAAGGAATGAATACATATAAAGTGCATAGTACATCACCTGGCACACAGGAAGCACTGAATAAATTGAGTTGATTTTTCTATACTGTGCTTACTTTCTGGATTTCTACAATTTGCTCAGTATTTCCAGAAATTTAAATCTATGTGTTTATATACTTAAGGAGAGACATCTACAATGTAGGCACAAAAACAAAGGCAGAAATTCCTGTACAAACATAAAATTGTAGAGATATGGCCCCAAAACGTCAATCGGAACCTACAGAGATCCTCGTTCAATTGTAAAACCTATTATATGTTTATAGAAACATATTTACATAAATATAAACATATATAATACTATATTTACCACGTCAAATATATATTTATATGAACATAGATATATTTGAACATATATTTATACTTCTACAGTACTTTATAAAACAAAATCGTTTTTCCCATGTCAAATCTGATGCAGTTCGCAAGCCTGTGAACAGGATATCCTCTCTCACTTTACAGTTACAGGAGCTGAGGAGAAGAGACTTGTCTGGGGGGTCAGAAAAAATGTTCCTATCGGTATTCTTACCAGCATTAGCCACATCTCATTTAACAATGTAAAATTACGAATTTTCATTTGTTTCTTCTACCTTGAAAATGATCTGGAGGATTAGGGAGAACCCACTTTGTGACTCCATGTCAGTTTTTTCCTTTCCAGTTTTACTGAGATATAACGGAGATAGCACTATATAAGTTTTTAGGTGTATGCATCATGATTTGCTTCCATATTTTGTGAAATGATTACCACAGTAAATTTAGCTAACATCCATCATCTCATACAGATAGATGTAAAACTTTCTTGTGATAATTCCTAGGTTCTACTCTTTTAACGCCCATTTAGACCATACTGCAGCATTAAGTACCATCAACATGGCCATTATACCTCCAGTACTTATTTATCTAACAACTGGATGTTTGTCCCTTTTGACCACCTTCATTCAATTCTCTCTAACCACACCCACAGCCTCTGGTAACCACAAATCGGATCTCTTTTTCTATGAGTTTGGGTTTTGTGAGGTTGTTTTTATTTTTATTTTTATTTTGGAGAGGGGGGTTAGATTCCACATATAAGTGAAATCAGACAGTATTTGTCTAGAATTTCTTTTTAACCGTTGGTAAAAATATCTTAACTTTGAAAAACACCCTTTAGAAAACCTTTTCTAATTTAAACATATTTGGCTGCTCCAAATTTCATCTCAGAAGCTGATTTTAAAAGAAGCTATGCTGAAGCGATGGTGGCATTCTGCTCCAGTTTATACGAGGCCTGCTAAGGCGGTGCAAGCCAGGGACAGGAGCAAAAACAGACATCGTTCGTATATGATAATCTCTCTGTCCCTGTGAAAGATGATGGAGGGAACAGGGACTGTGGAAAGCAAATGAAATCCCTGCATGGAGATTAGTTAGGAGCCGTCAAGAGTTCACCTTCACCAAAGAAGGGACTCCGGTGAGAAAAGCTACCCACAGGGACTTCGCTATGGCAACCCTGAATCCTTAACACTCCCTGGAAATGACTTTCTGACTCATAGTTAATGGAAGCACAGTATACTCCCCCAAAATAATGATAAAATTATATGTGTTATAATTTTAATGACTTATTAGAGATTAGTATAACATACTGTTACAGAATGTTGAGAAAAATATTTAATTAGGATAATTTGCTTTGTATACTATACTCTATTACTCTCACACCAAAATTACCCTTAGAAGAATCTTTTTCTATTGTGTAAATCCTTTAAATATCTTCTCTAGAAGATATTCTGCCCCTTTATATATATATATATATATATATATATATATATATATATATATATATAATTCCTAGTGGGAAATTTTGGATAAAAGTTATTGTAGAAACTGGCCAAATATCTATGACAATATACATTGAATATCGAACTCAGATTTTTTTTTACTCCCTTCTCAAGGATAATGTAGTTCAAGACATGATAAATGATGTGGAGGATTAAAATGTTTGTAATAACAAAAACTCTGATGGTGCCATATTAAAAAAAAAAAAAGGATCGAAGAAAAAAATACAGAGGAAAAGGAAATGAGAAAGAAAATTAAAACGCCAGCCGAAAGAGAGCGGCTCTGGGAGGAGGCTAGAAAGGGAAGTGAGGTTTTAAAATAAAGCAAATACTGTTGTTATTATTGTTTAACAAGTATTTACCTGTTAGAAATGTCAACGTGCTCTAGAAACCATAGAACCAGACAAAATCCTTGCCCATGAAAATAAATCAAAGACCCAAGAATGCTAATGCACAGAAACTCAATACCTTGACTATATTCGTTGATTAAACAGGGAAAACTGGGGGGCTGAAGCTGGTTTTTATCCTATGTATTATAGCTACTGTTGTGATGTTTGTGTGCTCCCCAGAAGACCTATGTTGAAATCCTGATGCCCAAGGTGTTGGTATTAGGAAGTGGGGCCTGGGTCACGAGGGTGGAGCTCTCATGACGGGATTCGTGCCCTTATAAGAGAGACCCCACAGAGCTCCCTCGTCCCTTCTGCCCTATGAGGACACAATGAGAGGTCCGTGCCCCGGGAGAGGACCCTCTCCAGACCATGCAGGCACCCTGATCTCAGACTTCCAGACTCCAGAACCATGAGAGACAAATGTCTGCTGTTTGTAAGCCTCCTAGTCTATGATATTTTCGATCCTGGGAGCCATTTCTGCTGCCTGTCTTGAGACAAGGTTAAAGTTGCCTGCAAGCTAGAAGTTTGCAGGGCAGGTGGGCTCTATGCAGAAGGAGGAAGTTTGGCTTAATGTAAAGAGTTGAACGTCCCTTGCCCCAGGGAATGGGAGACAGAGAATAGGATAAAAGAGGTTGTGAGAGAACTTATGTAAATGTCAGCAGTTGTTAGAATATCTGTGGATTTTGCTTCCCATGAATTTCCAAGAGTATAAATATGCTGTGCTTAATAAACTCCTGGCGCAGTATTTACTGTTAGCCCTCCTGACTCTATCTCTTTGTCTCTCTCTCTGTGTCTCTCTCTTTCTTCTCTCTTTTCTCTATCCTCACTCCCCCTCTCAGGAACTGTTAGATCTTAGCCGGCGGGCTCGGCAATTTTCCTATAGCAGCTCACATGGACTGAGACACTTGCTCGATTGAAAAATTTGCTCACATCCTGCCACCTCCCCCCCCTCATCAGACCCTCCTTCAAGTCAGGGATTATAATTCACTCATTCCTGCATCCTTTGCCTCTAGCAGTGCCTCCATATCCATGTTCCCCACACAGGCAGAGCTCCCCTCAGAAGTGTCTCAGATACAATTTACCACCATGCTCACTTCTTTTCCTGTTTTCTCTCTAAATTAATGTTGTCATACTCCAGTGGCTCTCAACACAGAAATACTGTGGCCATCTTGATTTTGCCCTTTCCGTGTACATCAAATTATTGATGATAACAAAAAAAATCAAATAATTTTACCTTTAATCCATTTCCCGTTTGCCCCGAGAATACTTGCCAGTGGCACTTGCGGCTGCAGCTTTTACCCTGATTAACTTTTACCTGAGATGACTCATGGATTACAGGCCTAACCTTATCTCCAGAATTCGCAGCTAAATATTTCACTTCTATTATTATTTTCACATTGCTTTAGAAAGATTGACATCTTTGGAAACAGATGACATCATTCTATTTATAGCACTCCATTTCAGTAGTAGTATTTCCATTAATAAACTATAGTAATTCTCAATCACCAAACATGTCAAATCCTAGAAAACACAGCATTCCTACTTGTGGTGTTAACATCGTTCTCGAACAGGAGACAAAGGTTCATTTGATGAATCTGATTTATGTATACATCTGTTACATTAGAATTAGAGATAAGTTCTGTTTAGAAGTAACTCCAAGAACACTTTTTATATTTTATTTGCACATTGAAAACTAGTCAGATTTGCTTCAGCCTCAAAGAATGTGTTTACGTAAAATTAAATTAATGCTGGCAGCAAGCAGCGTTCTTTTTCTAAGTAGGAAATGGGTTCAAATGCTTCTCAAATCTATTCTTCATCCTCCCTAATTTTGTTTTCTCATTATTTCTCACTTGAAGTGTTTTAACAGCCTCATAACTGGCTTCCAAGCCACACATTTACCGCCACTCCCATGCATCTTAAATGAAAGACAAACCTGAAAAATTCAATTATGTTGTTAAATAAATAAATAATAAAATTCAGAGGTTCCCATCACCAGTGAGAAAATTCGGCCTCTTCTGCAGCACACACAGATGCTCCATGATCAGCTTCCAGTGGTCCTCCTCAAGCTCAGTGTTCACCCCACCATTTCATCCACTCCCACGCTCCCCCAAGCTGAATTTCTTCATCTCTTTTAAATAGGTTATACCTCCATTTTTCAGACACACTATTGCTTTTGCCCTGAATGCATCCCTCTTTTATTTAAAACAAAGTTTTGTTTATTTTGCAAGAATTGCTGTAATTATCTCCTCTGTAAAAAAATGTTCTCCACCTCCACAGAGATTGCTGGTCCAACATCATGTTCTTACAATATATTGGTCATATTTACTTTCAAGCATTATTCTTATGGCATGATCATTACTTACTCTATGATAATCCTCCACACTGGATTCAGAGCTTCCTGAGGTCTAGGACTATGCTATACAATCTGTACAATTGGCCTTCAATAAAAGATATATCAATGCTTGAATGAAAGAATGAATTGACTAATTAATTAATGGAAAAATGAATATAATATTAGAATGAATGTTTAAGTAACTTGAGAGAAAAAAGTTTTCTCAACCAATTTTAAGCATCATTTACATGACTACTTGATCTAACCTGTTTCGATCAATAAAACTTGGGTAGATGGTCACTCCAATAATTTAAGAGCATTAAGCTTATGTGGCATTACTTAAAAGTTATTATTCCAATATTTCTTGCTAATTCAGATAGGTTGTCCTTCCTCTCAGGTTCTATAGGTTTAATTTACTTGTTTAAGATACAGCTTCCTCACAAGATTGTAAAATCCATCAGAAAGGAGACCATAGCTATGAGTTCAACACTGTAAGTTGAATCCCTATGCGTGATGTCTGGCCTAAAGTAGATAGTCAGTAAATATTTATGGAATGAAATGAATAGGTGGATGGATGCTTGTCAATTGCTACTGATAAAAGTGTGCATTTTTAAAATATTTAATTTAAGGGATTATTCTTACATGTTTAGATGACTTATAAAAAGATGCCATAGGATTCCTTTGCACAGAAAACTTCTTAGTTCTTTTAAAATAATTCTTGATTTATGACAATTTAAAACATGCCAGTCATTAAAGAGGCAGTATTTTATGACAATAAAAAGCATGAACTTTCAACTCAAGCAGGTCTAGTTTGAATCTGGACAAATTAATAAAACTTACTAAACTTTCGTTTCCTCACACATAACATGCAACTAATAATAACTCCAATATTTACTATAAACATTCAGTGCCATAAAACAGGTAAAGCTCTTACCTCAGTGACAGGAAAGTAGAAAGTGCTCAATAAACAGTTGCTTTAAAATAATGAATATTCAGACCCTTCAGCCAAACACCTGCCTCAATGGTTTAAAAAAATTCCACATATTAAACCATGCGATTTATATCAATGTTGAGAAAAATACAAGGTTTTTCTTTCCTAAATAAAAACCCTGATGGAAACCCATTTCTGGAACACGTGATTAGCTGACACCCACAGGTAAATGTAACCTGTGCCTTAATGAGGCTGTAATTTTCTGAATTGAAGATTGATTTTTGTTTTCTAATTAAAAGAAAAGGATGTGTGATGTAGATTTTTTAAATCTTGTATCTATAAAATTTTGTATTTACATGGCTTACAGTTGATGGTATCCTTTTTTTAACAGAAATAATTAAATAAGATTAATTATAAATAAAGAAAAAACTAATTATTAAATGAAAGAGATTGATCTGTACTAGGAAAGTTCACAATAAGCAGTTTTAACCCCCCAAAAACTGCAGTCTTCTAGGCTGCAATGATGGCATTGACGCTTCCCAGTACTGTCAATATTTATAAATGGAAGACGTAAACCAAAAAATTAAACTGTTCATTAGGCAGAGCTATCAATTAGTGTCCAAAACAAACTTCCTTTATCGTCAGAAGTGGTGCTTTTCATCTGAATGACTTCACTCTACATTTCACAGATATATCTGCATCGTGTGCAAGCATTTACAGCACAGAGGTAGAGAGCTTAACATACAGAGCCCTCCACGCACGAACGTGGCTAATGTCAACGTTAACATTCTCACCTAAACTGACTGGACTCCTAAAAAACCCCTCTCTCTGAGAAAAGAATCGCACAAATATAAAGAAGTGTAGCTAACTCTATGGTAGTTCATCATTTTGTGATATGCCAAGATATTAAATCAACACATTGTACACCTTAAACATGATACAATGTTAGATGTCCATTATATCTCCATAAAACTGGAAAACAACAACAAAAAAAGAGGGTGTGTGACAATTGAGTAGCTGTGATTGCCTCTGAAGCCAGGGTCTGGGTGGTTGGCAGACGGGGTGAATGGAATAAAAATTCCTTAAATGTTGTAATATTGCGTATGCTTTAAATTATATGCAAGTACATGAATTACCTATTCAAAAATAAATATATATTTTTTAAATAACAAAGAAAAATACCTTCCATTCCACCTACAAAATGGTCTGAAGAGCAATGTTCTAGCCCCTTGAATCTCCCTAGACTTTGCCTCCTAAGCTTCCTCATGAACTCTCCAGAAGCAAAACAAGGCTATTATACAGGAACTTATATAAACATTTAAAATGTAATTATTTTTAAATGTGAAAAAAATTCTTAGTTAATAGGCATGAAAAAACAGGTGGCTAGTCAGATTTGACCCATGCGCCTTAGCTGGCCTACACCTGTTCTAGAAGAACACTGCCCAACCGAAATATAGAGGAGTCTCAAATTTGAACCACATCAGTAATTTAAAATTTTCTAGTAGCCATATACTTAAAAAGTAAAAACAAATAGGCAAAATTAATTTTAATAATCTATTTTATCCAAAGTATTTAAAATATCATTATAAAAATGTAATGAATATAAAAGTTATTAATGAAATACACACTCTCACTTGAGTACGATGAAATCTGGTACACATTTGTACTTATAGCACATCTCAGTTTAGAAGAGCCACTTTTCATGTGCTTAGTAGACTGTTTGAACAATGCAGTCTAGAACCATAAAATCGATGGGTTAGATTAAATCTCCTTTTGCTCTAAATAACATTATGAAGCTAATCTAACTTTGTAATACCTCACCAACACTCATTTATTCTTTTCTTGTCTGTCTGTCTATCTGTCTGTCTGTCTGTCTATGAGACTGAGCATCCTGTGCCAGGCACTGTATTAAGCACTCCAGGAAAAGATGACATCTTGGGAATGATTTCTATCCCCAGAAGTTCACCATGGACATGGAAGAATAATGTCTAAGGCTGTAAAGAATACAACATAGTAAGAAAGTAACTCCGAGATAGATAAAAGCTGGGTTAGGGGCAGGGCGTATGTACAAAGGAGGAAATAGCCAGTTTCCCCTGAGAAGACGGCCAGAACAGCATCAAGGAACAGGTGATGCTCGACCCGAGTGTGCAGAGCAGAGACAGGTTTCATTTCCAGCGGGAGAGTAGCATGATGGAAGGCAGAGAGGCACAAAACAGCCTGGCCCCAGCCAGGACCTCAAGGTCATTACGACTGACTAGACTTCACGATGCTAAGCCGGAAAGTCATAGCCAGAGACTCAATTAAGTGCCACACCTTGGATTTGTTTAGTAGTGATGCTTAGGAGTTTGGACCTTACTCTCCAATAAGTGAGCATCAAATGGTTGCAGGCAGGGGCTGGCATGATCAACTTTGCGTATTGAAAAGATTATTTGCCTGAAGTTTAAGGCCTGGCTTAGAGAAGGAGACGCAGGTGACAAGGAGGCATGTTAGGAGATCACTGCAGGAACCAAGACAAGCGATGATGAAAGGCCAAACCAACACAGCAACAGAGAAGGACACAGGGATAGGACACAGGAAAGGCACTAGGTAGATGTGCGGCAAGAAAAATGACTGCTGGAGAAGAGGCAGAAGTCCGGGTCTCTATAAGATAACTCGAAAGATAACTGGGCATCTATGCATCACAACAGGAAACAGGAAGAAGCCCTTCAAGAGAAAACAGTCCTTTGTAGACACTTCCAGAGACTCTTCTCATGTGGAATGTTTCGCTATAGCAAGTCCGTCTTGGTCAAGTTCAGTGTAACAGGTCTTGAGCAGTTTGTCCTTTCATGAAAAGCTCAGTAGAAGAAATAGACATGTTTGTTAACAGTTTGTGTGCATTTCCAGCCCCACACTGGAACCATCAGACCAGTATATTGTTTGATGCTTGTTCTCTAACAGAACACCTTGAGTTCGTGATCTAATGGTCCCAAAGCAGCCACAAACGCCCTACAGAAAAATCATTTGCCTAAGCCGTAAACTCCATGCTCTTTTTTGATGCTTCAGTGATGAAAACACACTGAGCTCCTCTTCATCTCAAGTTGTTACCTGGTCAGTCCTTCTGACCACACTTTCAGCCTTTTTTTTTATCACAGATTTCACCATCATAAACAACGGCCTCTCAGTGCAGCTGTAAGCACTATATCCACCCTTTGTTCAGAGCAGACAGGAAGAGGCAAGGTTTCTCATCTCAGCAGCTTTTTCTTTTTTTTTTAGGATGTTTATGAGTAAATTTTATTATTTGCATCCTCTAAACTCAGCCACGTCATAAAGTTAAATTAGTTAATTTACTAAACTACACACATTTCACTGTGCTTGAGAGGGTAGATGAGAGTCAACTAACATTTGCCCTCCTTATGGGCTAATAAAACAGGCTTTAGTGAGTCAGAATAAATAAATTCTGAGGTGGTCTGACTCAGTACCTTTTCCCACTGAGCCACTTTTCTAACTAATCTCCACATGTTATTCATGGCTGAAATTACAGTGTACACCAAATATAATCTTTCTCATTGTCAACAGCTTTTTTTATTAGGGAGCAAAAGCCTTCCCAGAAAGCCTCCTTACTCAGCAGTCTTCCCTTTATGATTCATTAAATAGAACTAGGTCACATGTTCACTCCTGAACCACTAGCTGCAAAGGCCAACAGAATTGCCACGCCCTGGCTTAGACCAAATTTGGCTCATTCCATAGGACTGTGGGGGTTGGGGTCATCTTTCATTTTTATGAAATAAAATAACAATAATAATCAGTGTACTCATTTCCTGTTACTGCTATAACAAATTAACACACACTTAGTGCCTTAAAACAACACGAACTTATTATTTTGCAGTTTGGGGATCAGAAATCCAAAATGGGTTTCACGGGGCTGACATCAGGGCTGAGCGCCCTCTGGAGGCTCAAGGGAAGAATCTGTTTCCTTACCTTTCTTTTCTAGAAGCTGCCTGCATTCCTTAGCTGACGGCCACATCCTCCATCTTCAAAGCCAGTGGTATAGCATCTTCCTCTGTCGCCTCGATTTTCCTGAATCTAACCCTTTTGCATTTCTTGCATAAGGACCCTTGTGAACACACTGGGCCTGCCCAGATAACCCAGGGTACTCTCCCTACCTCTAGATCCTTAACTTAACCACATTTGCAAAGTCCCTTTTGCCATGTAACGTAACTCATTCCCAGTTTTCAGGAATTGTGATGTGCATATCTCCGGGGGGCCATTACGCAGCCTGTCACAGCCAGGCTTCTAAAGGACAATAAAAGATTGCCACAACAGCAGTCACTTAGTGACTATCAAGTATAGAGCCCTCTACTGAGCATATCCCAACTGTTACCCAATATAAGACTAACACTAACACTCTGAAAGAGGCGATGCCCCCATGCCATAGGTGAGGAGAACGATACGCAGAATGCTCACGATCATGAAGTGAGGATGAGCCTCAGTGTAAATGCAGGTGCACCAGCATCCCTAACCCGTGCTTCACCACGCCCTCTCCTGCTTGACAAAGTCCATCAGAAGCTACCAATTGGAGTGTTTTGAATCCTCAGAGTTACATAATTTCTTCAAGTGCACACATTTTCAGTAGTAAATATATACTTAATTCTCTGAATTCCCAGTAAAATGCAAAATGTTGCCTTTTTTCAAAAAAGAAAGGGAATAATGATTTCATTTCAATTTATTTTTGACGACTTAGTTTTACATAAATAATCAATCCCTACCCATCTACTTCCTGTCTATTCCTTTCAAGGTCATTAAAGCAAAAATGTTTAGAAAATGAACATTTTAAAATGATGTTGGTAATATCTAGTGGGTTTATTGTTTTACTTCCTTTTTTAAGTCTCAGGGTAGTTTTTGTTGAGTTTCAATAATTCTAATATGTTGTCTCCATGGGAAGAAATCCCCTATCTAATCAAAGGTAGACAGGCAACAAAAAAAAATAAAAATAAAATTTGTGGTAAACAAAGTATTAAATTGAGGTTTTAGAGATTTGAAAATTGGCAAGATAGATGCATGGATGTTAATGCAAATCGTGATAAGTGGTTGTATTAGTGTATTATGGGACAAAGACGTGTCCATTTGCGAAAAGGCAAAAAAGTGAAAGGGGTAGAGAGACAATTTTCTAGTTTTACGCATAATGAACACCTAAGAAAACATTAAAATGAAACAGAAAAATTGAACAACACCTTTAAGTGTTACAAGGGAAAGACCTCATCTAAAAAGGCTGAGGAATCAAGTAAAACTCCTAATCTTGACTTTTAAACTGTCTTCAACAACATATTCCCTATTTAATTTTTCTCTTCCTTTAAAACTGAACATTGCCATCAACTCTTAGGTCTGATGAGTGTCCAACTTATGCTAAAAAAATGAAATACCCTGGGGTGGGGGAGGGGCGCAGTCTTCGTCTCAGTAGCTTCAACACTAGTGTCAACACTCTGGTTTTCCTGCTTTCCATTCATGTTTAAATATTAAGGATGAAGTGCAATAAAATATTTATTCAGATAATTACAGAAACAAATACTACACCGCCAACAAAGCTACTGGCTGGCAAGCAGTAGCGATAGCCAGTGGAAGTCATGCCAAATTCAACACAAGAAAGGCAATTTGGGTAGATTATTGTATAATGTATGAAAAAGAATTAAAATACCAAACAAGAGAAGCAATGCCTATAGTCCTAGTCTCAAATATTAAGTCCCCAGCATCCTTACTGGTACATACATTGGTTTCACGTGTGTGCAGTGGGGAGGGTGTATGTAGAGAGGGCTGTCTGTCTATCTTTGTCTCTGCATCTGTCTGGGAAGCAAGTCTGTCTTCTTGTCTGACATTTAGTTCTTTCCATTAAAATCCTTCCAGAACAATACAGGTCCAAAACTCTCGTGCCCTTCCTTGATATCCCCGCAGGTCTATCTATACCCTCCAGAGTCAGAACTCGGGGCTCAGTCGATTTCAGGTGCATGGAGTATATGGCATCCAGGGTAAGCCTTTCCGGAAGCTATCAGCACGGCTGCTTGCCAGATGCACCCATTCACTGCGTGCCAGTGTTGCTGCTGCAAATTTGGAAGTTTACAAGTGAGTCATGAAATAAAAATGACTAGGAAGCTCCAGCACCAATCATTACATAAAAGCCCAAATTTGCACCATCCATTGTGTTCCCCCTTTAAAAGTATTGATGAAGAGGACTGTCTTATCACCAGAGCCACATTCAGTATTGGGCAGAAACTCATGGATAGTCTTTCTCAGGCCCTGGGGACCATCTGAAGGTTCTTATTAAAATGAACACTGAGTAATAAACTTTAATAGTCTCCAGAGGTACGTAATGCCAGAGAATAATACATAAAAAATGATGATTTAATAAGAATACTTATAAACTCCTCATAAATCATTTATTGCAAAGCATAATTTTGAATTACTCAAAAGATGCTAAAACCATGATGAATTATAACTCATGCTGAACTAAGCCTTATGTTTCCAGTATCAAACAAATAGATAAATTAATGTCCTTAATTAGCAGCTGATGAGGAGAAACCATGCGTAGCTTTAAAAGAATCCTATAACGTCTGTGAAATTTTCACGTCTGTTGGCTAAAATAAGCTTTTCTCTTTCACAGCCTCACCCCACCTCCCCCGCCCCCCGGATCTCCCTGCAAGCTGTCAACCCAATAAAATATATATCATGCAGGATTACGAGGCTGCCCATCACAGGAAATTGCTGTCTGACAAAGGTATTTCCAATCTGTAATGATTACTGTATCTGTCAAGCAGATAGTTAAAGGAATACAAAACCGAGAAAAATCTGATGCTTCCCCATATGTCTGGATAACCAGTATTCTTTCTCTTACACATGCACTTAACAGATGCACTGTATTTGTTAGCAGAATACAAATAAAACATAACAAAGCTCATTTTCTCCAATTTGCATAAGCAACGCCAATGCGGGAGGGGAGAGATGGAATTGAAGATGCTAGGATTCTTTCACGTGTATCTTCCAGTTTTCAAAATCTGAAAAGGTATAATCTCCCTGACAAGAAACGAGTCAGTGGTTTCTATGGCAATGTTGAAAAGGAATGCCAAAGAACGCCAAAGGAGGTAGCAAAAGGGTCAAGATTATTACCACAAACTCCTTCCTCTCCGAATATTATTTTTGACATTTTGACTGAAAAAAAGATCCAATTTTAGTGACTTTTTTTGATGTTTCGGAGGTAACTGTCAACCTGCAAGTGATCGAAAAGATGTCTGAGGGGAAGGGAGTGGGAAGGAGATTCTCATAATGAAATCAGAGCTCGGAGGTGTCAGCTGATAAGCTTGCTCTGTCTGTAGATGGTAGGGCTCATGAAGTTCAGAAAAGAAACTCGGGATACAGGAGGAGGGTGGGAGAAAGATGAGCCCTGTGCTCCCCTCTGCCCTATCCTTTCAGTTATCACTTTTGCTTCGCTTTTCAGCTCCAGACTGCTCAAGCTCTGTCCACAGAGAGGACGGGCAGCTTGTGCCTCAGTCCCGTGAGTGGATTCCCACCTTCCACGGACCTCTGATTCTGAAAATTAGTTAGTTGGTATTTGTGAAGAGCTGTTGCCTCCCTGGATCCCTCAAGGAGTCATTTTAAAAACTGAGCCATTTATCAGCCTAGTAAAAAGTCCAGATGCCATCGGGTGGGGGCCCCACCTGATGAGAATAATAATAAGAGGGGTTTTGCTGTCCTTCTACACATATACTTCTCCTGCCCCTCCTGGAGGGACATCCTTCAATAGTTCAAACTGTTTACTTTGTCTGATTTAAGAAATGTCAGTATTTTCAATTTCATATCCCATTCCTGAAGAATTTTTCATTTTTCAGGTAGTGATCCCGAAAAGCGAAGTGAGAATTATAGCCACACATCATCAAAAACTTTCTAAGATGACAAACACAAGATCAGGAAACCAGCAGTTCCTTCTAATCACTCATTCATTCATTTGCTCATTCTACTAATATTTATTGAGTCATCTAACAAATATTTTAAAAGTTCCTTTCCATAGTCTAGGATCTGGGCAGACAACTTTGAACGAGACAAGTTATCTGCCCTGAGTGTGTACAGTCTTGTAGGAAAGACTCTAAAACAAATAAGTACTCATTCTGAGAAGTGCTATAAAGTAAATGGGATGACAGCAGAGAGGACCTGAGAATGGCTGTTTGAGATGGAGTGGCCAGGAAAGGCTTGAGCTTCTAGCTGAGAATGGGACCCACTACGCGAAGAGCTGGAGAAAGAATGTCCCAGGCAGGTGGAACAGCCAGAACAGTAGCTGGGAGTGGAGAAGGGTTTTGCATGTTGTTGAACAGAAGGGTTGCCCAGGAATATCACGAGCAAGTGGGCAAAAGTTCTGTGGAGACGCAGGCAGAGCCTGGTGAGTCCGAGGCCTCATAAGCTATGATAAGAAGGCTGGGTTTTATTCAAAGAGCAAAAGAAATCTCCGGATGTCTTAAGCAGGGGATGACAAAATCAGTCATTGTGGAAACAAACCCATATAGAAGCAAAAGACGGCAGTCAAGAGATTGCTGTGGGAATCGGGGCAGAAAAGGGAAACGGGGCCATGACACATTGAAGATGGAAAAAAATGCAAATGCTTAGAAAGTTGGGGCTAGGGGTGCAGAGTGCAGACAAGCGAGAACTGCTACTCTGCACAAGGCAAACGCTTTCTCTTTTCTTTTCTGTGCAGACTTTTGATTCCATCCCTACCGATGGCCTGTGGAAACTATTCTTATGTGGAATCACAATTTAGCCAATATCACTGGACTTAGTCCTACTTGAGTCTAATGTTCGTGTGCTGGCCCGTGCGTCAGGTGTATTTCAGGTCACAAGGGAAGGGTTCTGTACCCGGTGACGGGCAAGGTTCTCTCTGCTTGGCCCATCTTACCTTCTTTTTCCCTCAGCCCCACCCTTCTGGAAAGCACTGCACTTGCACAGCTGGAAAAGATGACTGTTGGGGGCCAGGGTGCCACTACTGCCCAGAGGGCCAAGGAATCACTTTAAAAATAGAATATTGAACCGTTTAGCAGCCTAGTAAAAAGTCCAGATGCCATTAGGTGGGGGCCCCAGCTGACTGGAGAATAACAAGAGGGGTTTTGCTGCCCTTCTACACATACCCTTCCCCGCTTCCTCCTTAATCTCCGGCTCGAGTTACACTAATAAAGACAGCTAGTTCATCGCTGCCTTCCGTACACTAACTGTGGATGCCACAAATACTCATTTCTACACGAGGGCATCATCACAAATTTTATAGATTCATCTAAGTGGATAAAACACAGCATCTGTCTTAGCCTCTAATAAAGCTCTTTCCATAAAAACAGTGATTGAGGCCCACCTCATCTTCCTTCCCATATAGATCTACCTTTTTTTCCTATAACATTTGTACCACATGATGGCACAATGCCTGCTGAATGTCGTTCATGCTTTTGGGGTTCCCTGCTGGTCTCACTACTCTCCTGGAGAGAGACACCCAGAGTGGTTTAGGGGCAAGGAAGGAAATCACTTGAGGATTTTCAATACGTGTGTTCAAGTGCAGAACTTTCTTAGCTTGTCCCTGGAAAGAAATTGATGGGGAGTAATTGGCGACAGGGAAAGAGACTCGCAGTGATCTCCATCTGGTGATCTGAGCAGACTGCAGCTTTATTTTGTTCAGAGGCTGCTTCTCTTCATCCTTTTGTAGGATCTCAGCTGTCTCATTAGATTGCTCCTTGGCACCAAATAGTTCTTCCAAATCAATTTCACGTCTAATAACAAAAAGCCCAGTATTTCTAAATCCTTTACATATAAAAATCTTTTATGTCTGTTTTTTAGTTCAGAGAGATTTCTGGGGGGGTGGGGGAGGATTTATATCTCTATGTTATCCCCGTAACTATTACAGTGAAATCCAACTGGCATATGAACTTTTACATACTAGAAAAAAAAGAAGCTAAACATATCGCTTATTTTGCCGTAAGCTCTGATTCTCTTCAAATGTATTTAGTAGATATTAAGGTGGGAAAAAAATACAACAAAATTCAGCTTCTCAGACTATTCTGTTTTCCCTGCATTGCCTTCCTAACACAAGTACTCTTTTTTTTTTTTATGAAAAAAAAAAGGGAACCAGCTATGTGTTCAGGAAGAGAAATAAAGTTATCTGTTATCTGAACTATAACACTGAATTTCAGGAATCAAAATAATTTTATTTTCCTACATTGGTTTTTTTTTTTAATAAAAGGGAGAGAATCATACTGATCGTTTTTCCAGACTAGTCATCCTATTTTTAATTAATTCCTTTCTTAATTTGCATACTATAAATTTTACTCCTTGATGCACAGTTGTACAGGTGTTGACAAATGCATAGCATTGTATACCTACCACAGTCGTGACTCAGAACAGTTCCACTGCCCCCTAAACTTTTCTCATGCTCTCCCTTTGTAATCGGTCTATCCCTCACCTTTATCTCTACTCTTCTCTCTTCCATCCCTACTATTCTGCCTCTTCTAGAAGGTCATATAGATGAAATTATTCAATACATAGCCTTTTGTGTCTGGCTTTTTCACTTAGCAAAATGCATTCGAGATTCATGCAAGTTGTTGCGTGTATCAACAGTTTACCTTTTTGTGTGTGTGGTGGAAGACACCACAGTTTGTTTATCCATTCACTCACAAAAGGATATTTGGGCTGATGTCAGTTGTTGGAGATGACATTCAAAGCTTCTATAAACATTTGAGTACAGATTTTTATACAAACCTAAGCTTTTATTTTTCTTGGGTAAATATCTAGGAATGAGATAGCTAGATCGTATATTAAGTTAAAATTTCTAAGAAAACATTTAAAGTTTTCAATGGAGTTGCGTATTTTACATTTCCATCTAAAATGTAAGAGAGTTCAAGTTGCCCCACATCCTCGCCGGCACTTGGTACTATCATTTTTCTTACGTTGTCACCGTTCTAGTAGATGTGAGAAGGTATAGCAGTGTGCTTTTAAATTGCATGTTCCCAATGATGACCCTTCGGTTCCACTCTTATTTACATACTTTAGGCAGAAAAAAGGGAAAAGCAGGCAAAAAGCACGTGATAGCAGAGGCAGCCCCCGTTTTTGGTGTCATTTGTGGAAGCCCCATCCAACAACTTCCCATTGCACATCACTGGCCAGAACTAGTCACAAGGCCTCTCCTAGGTGCAAGGAAGACTGGGTAATCTTGTCGTTTTTTTTTTAATTTGGGGGGTTTGGTTTTGTTTTGTTTTTCTCTGCGTATATTACCACCTAGGTGAAATCAGAGATTTCTAAGTTAGAAGGAGGAGACTGGCCCTTGAGTCGGCCGCTCACAGACTCTTCTCACACCGGTCTCCCCTCTCCTCTCTCATGCCTCTGTACAGTCTATTTTCCACCTGCAGCCAGTGTTATTCTCATTAAAATTCATCAGATCATGTTAGTCCTATGCTCAAAATAGCTTCCCATTTCCCTCAAAGTGAAATCAAAAGTCTTTTGAATTGCGGATAATCTCTTTTCAGATCTGCAGCCGCCCTGCCCCTCGGAACTCACCTCCTACGAACGTTGCCCGTGGTCACTGGGCTGCAGCCACACCACTGTCCCTCCACTTCTGTGAGCGAACCGGGCACGCGCTCACTGCTGGGCCTTTGTGCTGACCGCTCCTCCAGCGTGGATAGCTCTTCTTCCAAACGGCCTCACAGCTTTCCTCTCAATTCTGATAAACTCACATACAAACGTTTCTGTATCACGAAGGCCTCTGTCTCATACGAAATCACCTTAGATAAAAATAGAACTGCCAACCCCTCCCATCTTCTGTTTTATTGTTCTGAGCATCTAACAACATCTGACGTGTCTTGCGTTTTGTTTCCCTGTTCATAGCATCTGTCCTCACTGCTGACTATCTTTTTTGTTCACTCCTGTGTCTAGCATGGGGCCTGGCACTCAACAAACAGTTGCCAGTGAAATGAATGGAGAAAGGATGGAGAATGGAAGCAGGTGAATAAAGGGAGGTGCAGAGGACTCACAGAAGAGAGAGCACTGCGGCGCTTCCTCTTCCCTTTCTGAGGGTTCTTTTGCCTCCCCTTCCCAGCTAGGTGAGCGGGATCCCAAGAGCACTTGGGGTTTTGCAAAGGGAGAGCTTGGCATCATGCCCTGGCTGCATGTTTGCTGAATGAGAGAACCTGAGGAGAGGAGTTAGATGAAGTTCCCTGATATTACAGGGCATGGAAATAGAGGGTGAGACTAGAAGTTTAGAAGAAAAATGTAGCAAAAAATCTTCCTGTTTGCCAAGTAGACACTGTGAAGACAGCCAGGCTCAGGCCACATTGAAAGAGTCCCACCCAAGTGCCTTCCAGCGTGTATGAGTTGGGCAGGGCTGCCATAGCAAAGTACCACAGATTGGGTGGCTTAATCGACAGAAATGTATTTTCTCACAATTCTGGATGTTGGAAGCCTCAGACCAAGGTATTGGCAGGGTTGGTTTCTCCTGAAGCCTGTCTCCTTGGCTTGTAGATGTTCATCTTGTCCCCTGTGTCTTCACATGCTCTTCCCTCTGTGTGAGTCTGTGTTCCTCTTTTTATAAAGAAAAAGTACCAGTCATACTGGATCGGGGCCCATCCTCGAGACCTCATTTTAACTTCATTGCTTCTTAAAGACCCTGTCTCCTAACACAGTCACTTTCTGAGGCACTGGGGGTTACGACTTCCATACATGAATTTTGGAAAGACACAAGTCAGCCCATTCCTGGCCCAGCACTGAGGATTCCCTGCAAACAACCCCATGAAGCATGTCCATCCGGAGCACAAGATCCGGGAGCAGGAACATCACCAAGGTCCAGGATGGTGTGGGACGGAGGTTCCCCCGGGGAGGCCCTGAAGGACACACAAGAAGAGCCTCATGAGAGAAGAATTTTCAGTTGGACACCTGACATTCGACAGCCAAGTGACCTATATAACAAGCAAGAAGAGCTAAAGGAAAAGACCTTTATTCCCGTCTCCTCTCTTTCTGTCCTGTGTGGTCCACAGAGACCCTGGAGAGTGAGGAAGAAGGTGGAGGGAATAGAGTGAGACGACGAATCACTAGCTCCTTTCCCACTGTGAGATGCAGAGCTGTGGGTCACACCCAATCTAGGGAAAGGAGAAAAGATTGAATTGGATGAGAGATGAAAGTTAGGATTTTGAATCTGGCCTGCTGTGGGCCAGGGCCGCTGGGGAGCAAGCCAGTTCGGAGATGTGAAGACAATGGGGTTTCGCCAGCAGGAGACACGAGCCTGCTTTGAAAAAGTATCAAATCAGACTCTCTTGAAGAACCCATGGCTTTCTGGGAGGGGAAGCTCTGCCTACACCATCCAAACTGTCCTCAAAAATCAAGTCCATTGCTCCGTAATTGGGAATGAGTCCTTCACGCTCCAGTCTTTTCGCAGCAATTCTGCCAGGAAAGTTAATTCCACAGTAGCCACTCACAGGCCTTTGCCCACCGGTAGACGTGAGTCTAAGGCCTTTACATTGTGTGATCCACTCTCTGATTTCCCTCAATCACTTCTCATGAACATACCAAACCCCAAAGCATAAGGTCGGGCCTGATTCCAGCATCCAATGTCACAGAAACCCAGAACCCCAAAGAATTCTTCCTCCCCATGGACCAGCACTCCAGGGTCGGGGCAGGTGATCATTTCTAGCTTCAAAGTACAACATGTCTTATGCACCCTTTTCCCAGAACAATCAAGTTTACTTGACCTGTAGGCACCCTGCAAAAGAAGGTCAAGTTCAGCAATTCCAAGATGATAACTCTGTCTCCACCTATATACGATACAAGGTCTCTGTATTAGTTTGCTAGGGCTGCTGCAGCAAAGTAGCACAGACTGGGTGGCTTGAACTACACACATTTACTGTCTTGCAGTTCTGGAGGCTAGACGCTCTAAATCAAGATGTCAGAAAGGTTTGTTCCTTCTGAGAACTCTAAGCGAGAATCTGTTCTGTGAATCTCTTCTAGCTTCGGCCAGTTTGCTGGCAATCATTGGCATTTCTTGGCTTGTAAAAGCATTACCCCAAATTCTGCCTTTATGTGGCATTCCCTAGGTGTGTGTCACTATGTCCAAGTCTCCCCATTTCATGAGGACACCTGTCATATTGGATTTAGGGCTTACCTTAATGAACCCTTCTTAACTAACTACATTGCAATGACACTATTCCCAAATAAGATCACATTCTGAGGTACAGAGGGTTAGAACTTCAACATATGAACTGGGGGGAATGGGAAAGGGGGATACAGATTATCCCATAACAGTCTTTCACCTAAGGGAAAAAAAGCTTAATCTCTAGGAGGACCCCCCCCCCCATTGGCAGGGTACCATCCCACTCCAATTATGATTGAACTAAAAATAAATATGAAAGCCTGGCAAGGAATGTCACTCAGGTGAATAACCTACATCTTCAGCAACTAAATAACTCACTATAGAATAAGACTGACATCAGAACCAAAATGTTCTTTTTAATCCAGTCTAATAATAAAACCAAGTAATAAAATTGAAAGGTTTTAAAGTAAAAAAGCAATCATTTAATTTTTAAAAATCATCAGTGCCAACCTTTGCTAATCAAATGTAAGTTCATTAATTGAGGAAAATGTGTATGTCCTAAAGTTGTATTCTTTGAATGGGATATGAAGGCTCATATTGAGATACGAAGCTTAATGTTTTATCTATTAATTTAGCTGCTGTTGACTCATCTGTACCCAAGAGTTTACACACTAGGATTAAATGTGAGTAGGGCTTTGCTTTGAAGTCAAAAGTATGTTGAGGGATTTTATTTGCTTTGTTTGGAAATATTTTTCTTGGACTGTCTTATTTGATTTTCTATTATCCAGGGAGTTTAGAGAAGGCAGAAGTACATCAAAACTTTCTTTAGTGTCCTCTCTCATAGGGTGACAGCAGAACAGACTTAAAAGAATGGTCCTTGCGTGGATGTGATAATTTTATTCAGTATCTCAGAGTCTTTTACAACAGGCACTATTTCCTATTTTATAGTTTTAGAGGTGACTAGAGGCTAGTCCAAGGCCTGTGAGTAAATCTAAGGGAAAAAAAAAAAAGAATAAGTATTATGGTTGAATTCCTAGCCTGTAGGCTGTACTTCCTAGAAAAATGACCTCCCTTAATAACACAGAAATCACCAGCTGCAATATGTCTGAGCATTTGTAGCCGAAATGAAGTCTAGCCTGACCGACCAAAGCGACTATTTATGTCCCAAACATGACAAAATTCTACTGGGTGTTTTAGACTAGTCTATGCACAATGGATGGAGTGATAAGCAAAGTTTCCGTGAACTCACATTTCAGTGAGGGAAATAAATAATAAACAAGATAAATATATTATTAGCATACTGAGTTAAATAGTGTCCCAAAAATTCATATCACCAGGGACCTGTGAATAGTACCTTATTTTAAAATATAGTCTTTATAGATGTAATCAAGGTAAGATGAGATCGTATAAATTAGGGTGAGCCCTAAGACAATATGACTGATGTTCTTCTAAGGAGAGGAAAATCTGGACACGGAGAAACACGGGGAGAACACCACTGATGACATACGCAGAGACTGGAATAATGCAGCTACAAGCCAAGGAACACCAAGGATTGCCAGTAACCACCAGAAGTTAGGAGAGAGTCATGACAGATTCTCTCTCGGAGCCTCCAGAGGGAACCAACACGGCACTGTCAACACCTTGATTTTGGACATCTAGCCTCCAGAACTCTAGGAGAATAAGCGTCTGTTGTTCTGAGATACTTGGTTTGTTGTTCTTTGTTGCCACAGCCCAAGGACACAAACATAATTTTTGAGTGAAGTTAAGAGCTTAAAAAAAAAAAATCAGTGAAGTGGGATAAGGAATCTCGGGGAGAGATGGCAATGTTACATTAGCTAGGAAACCGCTCCATGAGAAGGTAATGCTGAGTAAAGACTAAAGGAGGTGGGGAAGTAATACGTGATGCTACGGGGAGAAGGTGTTCCAGGCCAGAGGAAGAGCACGTGCAAAGGCCCTGACAGCAGCCCCGCGTGTTCAGAGAGCCGTAAGGAGGCCAGTGCGGCAGGAGTGGAATGAAAGGCAGGAAGAGCAGAAGGAAGTGAGCTCAGAGAGGTGGTGGGCAGGCAGATCATGGAAATGCCATGGGCTGTCGTTAAGTCTCTGGCTTTTACTGTGAGTCTGACAGAAACAAAGCTATGGAGGACTTTGGAACAGCTGAGTGGAGCAGAGGAGTGGTAAGATCTGACCTGTATTTTCACAAGATCTTTAAGTTATTTAGAGTATTCTAAAAAGAACAGGACAAAAGCAGATAGACCAGTTAGAGAACTACTGCATAATGACTTGGACCCTGATGGTAGTGGTAGAGGTGATTACACTGGGTCAGTTTCAGGATATATTTTGTAGATATGGCTGAGGAGACTTATTATGGATCATATGTGGGACATGAGTATGAGAGAAGAATCAGTGATGGCTTCAAGGTGCTTCACCAGACAAATCAGAAGAATGGACTTGTCATTTATTAAAAGGGGAAGACAATGGGGAGATAAGCACATTGGGGAATCAGTTTGGGACACGCTAACCTTGAGATGCCACTTAGATACGTGTAAGAACATTGACTAGGCAGTTGGGTATACGAGAGGGAACTAGAGAAAAGTCTGAGCAGGAGTATAAATTTAGAAGTTATCAGAACAGAATCACATGTCTACATATTCATTACAGCCTCCAAAATACTTTTTATTGCACTAGTAATATTGTACTAGAAGCCACAGACTAATAAGGCAAGAAAAAGAAAAAACAAGGCATGTAGTTCTGAAAGGAAGAAATAAAACTGATTATTTGCAGATGTTATGATTGTTTATCCAGAAATTCCTACAGAATAACAGAAACAAATCCTATTAAAACTTACAAGTGAGTTTGGTAAGGTTGGAGAACAACTGGGCAAAATGCAAATATCAATTGTATTTCTACATACTAACAACAAATTTACAATAACACAAAACACCAAATACCTAGGAATAATTCTAGCAAAGATGTACCAGATCTCTATCCTAAAACCTACAAAAGTTCCTGAGAGAAATTCAAGACTCGAATGAACATAAAGATATATTGTGCTCATAGATTGAAGAACTCAGTACAGTTAAGATGCCCTTTATTCTCAAACTGATCTCTTCAATACAATCCCAAATAGTTACACCAAAATCCCAGCAAGCCCTTCAGAAGGAATTGACAAGTTAATTCTAAAATGTATATAAAAATGCAAAAAATTGGAAGTAGTTTTCTTCTTTGGAAAAGAACAGAATTGAAGATATATACTGCCTGATTTCAAAACATATCATAAAGTAATATTAATCAAGATAGTGTGCTACAAAAATAAACAAATAGATCAGTGGAACAAAGAGAGATTACATAAATAGAGCCACACTTATATGGTCAGTTGGTTTTCCTTAAAAAATGGCAAGAAAATTCAATGAGGGAAAGAAAATCTTTTGTACAAATGGTAGCAAAAAAATTTAGAATCCATATAAATAAACTTCAACTGCTATCTCACTCCATATGCAAAACTTAATTTGAAGTGGATCACAGACCTAAACTTGAAAACTAGAGCAATAAGGCTCTAAGGTTCCCAAAGCCCTAACCATAAAAAAAAAAAGATAGATTAGATACATCAAAATTAAGAACTTCTGCTCATTAAAAACTACCACTTATAAAATAGGCAAAACAGAGACTAGGGAAAAAATATTTGCTGAACAACCATCTGTTTTTAAAAATCTGCCAACCAGGATATTAAAAACTCCTACAAGTCAACGGTTTAAAAAAAAAAACAACTGATAATCTGATTTTTTAATGAAAAAAATATCAGAACAAACACTTCACAAAGAAAGATATACAAGTGACCAATGGGATATAAAAAAGAAGCACATTATTATTCGAAGGGAAATTCCAAATAAAATCAAAATGAGATGTCGTTTCATATTCATTAGAACAGTTAATATCAAAAACTGACAATACCAAATGTTGGTGATAATGTGGAGCAACTGGAATTCTCATAGACTGCTGGTGAGGATGTAACATGATATACCACTTTGGTGAACTGTTTGGCAGTTTCTGTAAACAAATATTTTCCCCATAGCCAGCAATTACATTCTACATATTTATCCAAAAGAACTGAAAATATATATCCACAAAAAGATTTGAACAATAATGTCCATAGCAAACTTATTTATTACAGCCAAAATCTGGAAACAATCCAAAAGTCCATCAACAAGTTGCCTCATGTAAATTATAACTCAATTTCAAATTTTGAGAGCTTTCATGGCAAATTTTTTTAAAAGTTAGGTGCCTATGTTTTTTCTGTGTAAAAGAAACACTAGAATAGTGTTTCTGGGACCAAGATTTTTCTTTTTGAAGCATTAAATCTGCTTAAGCACTTGGACACTTAGTCACAATTCCATAAGTCTATGCATTTAACAGTAATTTTCCAAATGCTACAAAGAAACAGAAAACAAAATCTTACATGGGAGCCAAATAATTTTAAAGGAAAATATAATAAATTGACAGTTTTGATTGACTCTTTCCTGATCCCTAAGTCAGGGAACCCCTTCACCTTCTTTGGGGAATGCATGTGATAGTCAGAAGAGTTTGAGGGTTTCTAACAAATAGTAAATACTGTTCAATGTGTAGCTTTAAACATTTTAAAAGACAATGGACCACAATTACCTAATTAATAAGCTCCAATGAAAAATGTTTATTTTTTTCCTTTTTGACTTTGCTACATTTTGTTGAGAGGTGGTTATAGAAGTACATCACATTTAAATTTGGAGACATTTCTAACTCAGACGACAATTTCAGCTTTAGTTAGCTGATGTTAATCCACTTTTATTGACAATAATGAGCACACCAGCTCACTTATTTTTAAGGCCATCCTCTGTTCCTAACAATAAACCATGTTGTCAACGTGAAAGAGATTACTTGAGGCATACAAGAGAGCACACATCCAATTAATTGAATAGCCTTGCCAGATTTTTTTAACTTACACTAGTAAGAAAAGAGGAAATGACAAGCTCTGGTTTTGTAGCTTTTAGGAATAAAGTGTATTTATAAGAAGACAATTCTTACCCTACCTAATCTAGTAGCATTATCATACTAGAACTTTTGAAAAAGTGTTACAAGCAACACTTGGAAAAAGTGTTAGAAATGTTAAAACATGTTCTAGAGAACATCCTTTCATTGAAGTCTGTCAAGAAATGAAAGCTAAATGTTCTATATTCCCTTTTTCTCTGAATTCCCCTTGTCTATGAACTTGGGCAAAGAAGAGCAGAGTTGTTGTCAATAATGGAATAGTTACACCAAAACCTGCCCATTTTCTCATGCACAGCATCGTCAGGTGACTATTGTGTTCCATCGGTTTTGCTTTCTTTCTTTCTTTTTTTTCCAGAAAAACTGGTCCAGAAAGATAAATTAATGATCCAGAGAAGATGTGAGATTTGAACTGAGTTTTAAAGGATAAATAGTATTTTCCCAAGCAGTCAAGGAGGATGCAGAGTCTTTAAGAGGCTCTTAAAAGTGGCCAGGTAGCTCAGTCGGTTCGAGTGTGGTGCTAATAAAAGGCCTTAAAAAAAAAACTTGCCCACAGTTTTGAAGAAATATAGTAAACACTAGTAGGTCTGTAAATTGAAAGAAACCAGAAAATTCTTCTTCTGTGAAAACAGGGTATACAGCACTTCAAACCCACTCTGATATAGTCCTACATAAGAATTATTTAAGGTAAAGTTTCAGAGAAACAGTGATACTGCCTCCTCCTTTCTGTTCTGGCAGAAAGGAAAAAAAAAATTCTTCTGTTACTATTCCTAGTTTTAAATATTCACAAGTGTTTTAAGATGGTAAAGGAAACTATTGATAAAGTTAATAATAAACACATTTTAAATTCTGCATGGCAAAATTCACCATAAGAAAAATCTAAATATAAATGAAAAATCAAGGCAAAACATATTTGAAACTCATATCATAGGCAAAGGGATTATTTCCTTTACAAGAACCTCAGGAAAAATCAATGACACCAACAAACCAATAGGAGAACATAAAAAAGAACAGGAACATATAAACTGCAAAAGCTATGAATAGCTCATGAAAGATATATATACAGATAGATGATTATAGAAATAAATATAAATGCACGTATGTGAGGGTTGGTATGTATACTACCCACGGTGAGAGAACAATGACACTGTAGCAACAGTGGCACACCCAGTAGTACCCAGATATTTGTCGTCTAAACACCATTCTCCTTGGAGAAGTGACTGATACCAGGACTGGTGCAAAGATAAGATAAGTCTAGAACATCTTGTGATGCTAGAAAATAAAGAAGTGCACAAAAAAGAATGAGGCATGTCAAAGGGACACAAAAGCCAACTAGAAGGAACTTTCAGTGGCCAAAGCTGGCACAATTTAAGAAAAAAAATGACAGCATTGAATTATAAAGCCATAGAAAAAAATAAATATCGATGACTCTCTAAGGATATAAATATTTGAATAAATAAATAAATTGGGAACATGGAACGTCTCTTCTTTACAGAGGAATTCCAATCAATAAATGTAAAATTACAGATAAAACTAGAAAATCATCATTAGGTCAACACCACAGTAATATCTGTTACAGATAAAATCCACTGATGGATGCTATTATTAGTGGACAAAAGTTTGAGGAAAAAAGAAAATATTATTATATTCCCAAAGTATCTTCCCCACTGTATTTATTAACTTCAAATCCAAAAATAACTTTACAGTAGAAATCCAGCAGATACCACCTTAACCAAATGATCAAAATTAGCATCACCAATAATAAAACATATCTACTCCCTGATAAGATGTACTGAGAAAAACACAATGTCACCTGTACTATTTTTATCAAAAATGCATGACCTCAATATAATCATGACAGAATATCAGACAAACCCAAATTGAGAGAGAGTCTGCAAAATAGCTGTTACTCATCAAAAGCATCTAGGTCATTAAAGATATAGAAATAGTGTGGAACTGTCACAGACAGGAGGATACTAAAGAGATAGACTAAGTGCAAGTGAGGAGCTGGAGAGGGTCCTGGAACAGGAAAAGGACACGGATGAAATCTGAACACGGTCTGCAGCTGACTATGTAATATTTTAAATATTTATTGAATAGCACTGAGTGAAGGCTATGAGGAACACAAAAGATGCATGAATTGCCTCAGGAATTCAGTTTCACTGAGGAAATGACAGAAATTCAAAATACATACACAGATCGGCAAGAGCCATCAAGAGTAACATAAGATCATGTGACAAAATGTGGTAGAACCAGTAAGTGCCATAAGATGTCAAAGGAAGAAAGGATCAATATATCTGAGGAAAGCTGCAGGGGAACATGGAAACTGAGACAGAGTCTGAAGGATGTGTGTCTGTCATAGCCAAGCCAAGTACAGGCCAAAAAATGATTCAGTAAGCGGAATAATGGCCCCTCAAACATGTCCATGCTCCCAATCCCTAAAATCTATGAATATGCTACCTTACATGGTGAAAGGAACTTTACAGATGCGATTAACAATACAGACTTTGAGGTGTGTGTGTGGTGGGGGAGGGTATTATCTTAAATTATTCTGGTAGTCCCAATCTAATCACATGAATCCTTAAAGATGGAAGAGGGAGGCAGAAGGATTTGTTGGGAAGATGAGAAGACCAAAAAAAAAAAAAAAAAAGCAGGTATAATTTGGAGCTTGAGAGGTATTTGACCTGCTGTTTCTGGCTATGAAGACTGAGGAAGGGGCAGTATGCCATACTATATGGTGAGTGGACAACACGACCAAATCCTCTATCCAGCCTTAAGAGGGTCATCAGATAGATGGTCGTTGGACATAAGGAGACACAGAGAAAAGTGGTAAAAAAAAAAAAAAAAGCTATTCAGAGGCTAACAGAAGACATGAGTCCAAACTATAAGTTAGCAGAAACCCTGATATTAACAGAAAAAAGAGAAGGGCGCGTAGGCAGTTATTTGGTTTGTCCACTCTTCACAGAAGAAGAATCTTCTTCCACATAGTTCATTTGCAAGAATAATAGGTCACTGCTCCTTCGCCATCTTGGAGCCTGCAGAGGCCTGCTGGGAACAGGACTTCTAAACTGACAAATGTATCTGGAAGGCTAAGGTCCAAGGCCATTTTTGCTGCTATAAGCAAAGTCTCTGGAACCAGAGGGAACCCACGGCTCTTCTTAAGATCAAAGGTGTTTATGCTGTAGATGAAACTGAATTTAATCCAAGCCAAGAGATGTGCTTATGAATACAAGGCAAAGAACATCACAGTGACTCCTGGTGGCAATCCGAACAAAACCAGGGCAATCTGGGAAAGGAGACACGTGCTCATGGAAACAGGCCTGGGTCTCGCCAAATTCCAAAGCAATCTTCCTGCTGAACACAGAATTCGTTTAATGCTGTACCCCTCAAAGAGTTAAACTTATTGAAAGTAAATAAATAGATGTGTTAAAAAGAAAAAAACAGTAGACCCCAGACTAAGTCCTTGGACATGTCTTTCTGAAAACAAATGGGAGTTCCATGAAGGTGTATTCATGGCTTCCTTACCTCTCTTTTAGATATGGATAAATATGACTATTATTTGCTGAAGAGCTAGTACGTGTCAGCCACTGTATCTACATTACGACTAATCTTCACTAAAACCATTGTGAAAGGCAAGTGCTGTTTACTTCACTTGAGAGGTGAGAGGAATTCAGTTGCTTGTGCAAAGCACTCAGCTCTCAATGGCACAGTGGACATTCTACAGTCATCATGTTCCCAAGCCCTTGTCCCTTCCATTTCCTCCTGCCTGCTTTATAGTCCCTGCTTATTGATTTCAAGTGTGTAAATAAACAGACCTTCACTACCTCAGGAGGCAGGGTTATGAGCCTTACTTTAATCTGCCTAGTTTAACGGATAAAGCTTCAGGGAAGGTCAGGAGTCTGTGCTCAAGCTTTAGGGAGAAAAGTTTGCACTGGGACCTGGTGCCACCTGTTGGTTAATCCATGAAACTGGTAATGTAGGTAGTTTCGCCCCCATATCCCCAATATCAAAAATCCATCAACCAAGAATTGTTTATAAAGGAGCCATGCAGATCTAAGCCTAGTATAGCAGAGAGACTAGGAGAAAATATATCAAAATAGTATTTGTTAGAGATGGAAATATAAGTGGACATTTTTCTTTACTCTTTGGTTGTTTCTTAGTTTTCTTTGATCAGTTTATCTTATTTCTGTCAAATAAAAAAGGTTAACTTTTAATTAATAATAAAATAATGATGATAATAATAATAAATTCATGCATTAACCTATTACTCATTTTCTTTCTTTTTTTTTTTTAAAAAAAAAAAGGAGCTACAGTAAGAACTTGGCTCTCGGTCTCATTCTTTCACACCTCCAGCCTCCAAAATCTGTGTCCAGCCAGTTGGTGTCATGCAAAAAATTACTGCCCAGAAACCAAACCCAGTTCTCCCACCCACTCCTGTAAACTGGAGAGGTGAGTTAACTTCCCTGAGTTTGAATTTCTCACGCAGAAACTAAAATGATACCTTCCTACATCCCAAGTTTTCTGAGGATCGAAGGAAATCATGAAAAGGAAAATGAGGCATAGAATGACACTCTATAAGCTTTGTTTCTGCTACATTTTATTGGCACCTGTCACTAATTTTCATTTTCATTTGGCTAATGTGAAAGTTAGTGGTGTGCAGTACATCAGTCTCTCCACTACTAGATCACAGGTCCCCTAACCTGATCCCTGTTGGCCTGCGTCTGAGTTATTTCTGTATGTAAGTCTCTTCTTTTCAATAAGGAATTCCCAAGAATATGGGCAGAACATATTGATCAGTACGTACTCAGAGTACGCAACACAATATTGCACCTATACCAGGAGCTCAAGTATGTATTCAATTTTAAAATTTAATTTTTAAAACTTATTCCTCAGTGAGCATGTGGTCTTGAGTGAGAAGCAATTTTGAAACGCTTCAGTAAAAGTAAAGAGATGACTTTTAATGACAGGTAGTCCTGGAAACAGAGAGAAGCATAGAAGGAAATGAATTTCAAATTGACGTAGTTATAAAATTTTGAGTAAAAAATTAGGGTAGAAATACTAATTGCTAGGAGGGAATAATCTCCTTATACTCATTGAGTACTTTTTCTTTTTCAAAATACTTTCCCAAAACAGTCTGCAAGATGTTAACTGACTTATGCAGAAGTTACAGTGTGCAGATCAGGAGAGGAGCGTGTGTGTCTTGACCTTCTGCCCAGTGTTCTTCCCACTATGTCATGAGACCACCACGTGGCTAGAGCTCAGATTATCATGATGCACATGTATTTACAAATTTTGTCTGTCAAACTCCTCTTCACACTTCAAAACCCAGCTCAAATATCACTGCTTTGGGATGCCTTTCGTGGTACCCTCAACAGAGTTAATAGCATCATCTTCTGTAATGATAGGATACACAGCAACCCATTTTTTACTTATAGCGTTTTCTTCTCCCCTCTCCCCTCTCGCTAAATTGGCAGTACACTATCCACCATTTAGCGCAACGCTTGGCACATACTGGAATCAATAATCATGAATGAACACTCACTCAGTGCTATTCTGGACAATACTGCCTTCTGGGAACTCATGATAGATATAAGGCAGGATGGTCTCTTTTACCTAGTTATATCTAGAGAAGTATAAACAAAAATATATGACATAGAGTAATTCTCATGGTTGAAAAAATTAACCAAAACTTTAAACAGCACTTAGAAATTGTGCATTTTTTAAATATTAAAGATCAGTAAATAGTAAAGGACCCTAACAGAAGCAAGAAGCACTGAGGCATAAAGTGTTATCCGATGAGCAAATATGTGAGTCAGGGGCTCGGGCCTTGGAGTCTTTGAGTTCAAATCCAGGTTTATGTTCTCTGAACTTGCACAAATAATTTCAATTCTCTAATCCAAAATCTACTTACTGTCTTTGATCTCTTTCTCTCTCTTTTTATAACCTTATTTAAAAACTATATTCAGTCTTCTGCTTCTCCTTTTGCATCTGTACAGCATATCCTCAACACAGTACCCAGTGACCTCTTTAAAAGGTAAGATCTTCTGCTCAAAGCACCCCAACTGCGCTGTTAATAGGAACGAGGACTCCTGTGGATGCAGCTCCAGGAGAAAGCAAAGCTTAGTCATCACTCTGAAATACCTGATCTGAAAAAGACTGGATTCAAAACCTATCCATTTTCACATGAAATCTTACTCTGACTATTTCAACGTGTTGAAAGGAATCCTAAGATTTATTAAATATAATTCAGCTATTGTAAACAATTATTAAAATGCAATCAAATTTGTTCACCTTTTTGTTAAAGGTTGATGATAGCTATCAAGAATGTGAAGCAATTGTCATTAAAGTAGCTAGTCATCAGAAATTGTGTTTTCATGGTTTTAAATCTAAAACCTGACACCAAAAATCCATGGTCATGGAAGTGAGTGATGATGTCTCTTATTTAAATTGTGATAAGATTTTATTTGTAACTTTTTTAAAAAGTAAAAGTGTCATATTTTCCCTCATGCTTTGTTTTTTACTTTGTCTATAATAGTTATATAACAGGGGAAAGTGTAATAATTTGTTTTCCACCAAACCCCAGTATAAATATTCCCAAATTCTCTTTGGTTTTCCTAGTCTGCATACAAATATCATGACTTCCTATGTAAAGTCTTTGGTGCAGTTCCCAGCATGTAGTAATTGCTCAGTAAATAACAACTGTGTCACGATGGTAGTGGTGACAAAGAAGTTGGTTGATACTGATGAAAAGCCTCGAATTTTGAAACTGATTTTACATGGCAGTTCCTTAGACATCCTCAGATAATCAAAACCCTAACTTTTCCATCTCTTACAGAAAATACAGTAAATATAGTAGCTTTGTGAAATATAATATAATAATAATTATATAGACATCACAAGAACAAGAGCTGAGAACCTTATTTTTCACATACTATACCGATAGTGGTTTGTTTTTTTTTTTAGTTCATTAAATTGAGCTTGATACTGATATAGCTTCAGCATGCTACCCAAATTTCAAGGCAGTAAATAAGAATTTATTTAATTCAACCCTGAAACCATGAAACGTAACCTGAAGAAAATATTTCATTTTATTCTGTCATTTTGTTCACTTTTCTCAGGGTTAGCTATAGATAAAAAATAAAAATAGTGTCATCACTCTAAGAAAAAATCTCATGCATTTTTCATATATGTGTGCCTTTAATATACCTTGAATATCCTGAGCCTGTCACTTTTTTTTTTACTTATATTTATGACTTTCTACTATCTGCAAGTGAGATTCCAACTAGAAGGAAATATTTATATGCACCAGGGAGTTATACATAATTTAATGCTGGAGTGAGAAAGAAGAAACTGTTCCAGCATGTAATACAACATCCCTTACAAGGATATGTATCTGAGTAGGAGTCGAAGATCAAAGGATTTTCTTCTTAAGCAATACCAGGTATTGAGAATAAGAACAAATTTAATTTTTTTTTATTGACTATTCCCCAGAAAACCAGGACTTCCTTTAAGTATCTCTGAATTAAGGGATAAAATTAAAATTTTCCTTGGAATATTTAGAGAGAGAATTTTTATTATAGAGCACATATATTTTTCAGCTCTGAGAAAGCCTAGTAACAGAAAAGATGGATACATGTTATTGATATAATAATAAACTCAATCATATATTCTGGCAATAACCTCTGGCTTTCTAAGACTTAACATTAGGTACGTTTATTACAACACCGTATAATGTGTTTATACTCTTGGTACCTCATACTTACTGATTTATAGAAAATTTTTGTTAACTCAAAATTTTAAAGCCTTTTTAAATTTTCGATTTGTGGTACTTGTGAACAGCATGAAAACTGAAAATTAAAGACTTCATACTGTATTATAAAGTATAACGCTTCAACTTAATAATGAAAACATGAGGTCGTATAAAAACACAAAGACGTGTTCAATAATGTTAAGTGAAGAAAATGGAAGACAAACTTTTCTACAAAATTGGAGTAAAACTAGCAAAATGTATATTATGCATATTTTACATAAATAAAGACATTATGATGGCTGTTAACACTGTTCATAAATATTCCAGCTTTCTCCTCCTTTTGGATCCATAATTGGTGTATTTGTGGGCTACCGTACCAAAAATTGATGGCTTAAGACAACAGAAATGTACTGTCCCACAGTTCCAGAAGCTAGAAGTCCAAAACCAATGTGCCAGCAAGGTTGGTTCCTCCTGAGGGCTGTGTCGGAGAGTCTCTCTACCTCCTTCTCTACCTGCTTCTGCTAACCTCAGACATACCTGGGCTTGTAGGTGATGTTCTCCCTGCATTTTCACATTGTCTTTCCTCTGTGCATGTTCGTCTCTGTCCAAATTTTTCCTTTTAATGAGGACACCAGTCACCTTGGATTAGGGCTCACTTTAATGACCTAATTTTAACTTGATTGTCTTTGCCAAGATCCTCTTATTTCCAAATAAGGTCACACTTGCAGGTACCTGGGATTAGAACTTGAACGCCTTTTGGGAGGAGTTATAGTTCCACCCAGAGCAGTAGGGATGCACTTTGAAGTCAAGCATGATCATGTGATTTATCATGACCAGTGAAACATGTGCAGAATGACCGTCTGTCATTTCATCACATGATCCTACACAACCCCTTTCTCCCACTTCAGCTGCCATTGAAGGATGTGATCAGGTGGCTTTGCCATTAGTCTGAGGCCCTGAGTCACCATGATGGCCTACCCTCTTCGGATATCATGAACAAAAATCAAACTTCCCCCATATTAAGTCACTGAGCTGTTAGAATTGTTTGTTACTGCACCAGAACCAAGCCTGTTGAAACAGATATAACAATTGGCACCTACTAGCGGAGTGCCACCATAATAAAAACCTAAACTATATGGTATTGGCTCAGTGATCTATTGGTAGAATGCAAAATAACTTGTAATAGAGGTTGGAAAGGCGGCGATCACTGTTACACAGTGGCAAAAACTTGTAAAAAGCTGTAACCTGTGGTACCTTAGGAAGCATATCACACACCTACTGAACCTGTATCTCTAAGGGAAGTAGCAAGAAAACAAACTGTTCATACTGTGTACTCATGCTGTTGTTGCATTTGGTAAGGTTTCCAAGAGGGAGATGAGCTCAGAAACTAGTTGGCCCAGTTTGCAAGCAAGAAAAGTAATAGAGTCCATGAATTCAGAGAGTTGCAGAGAGTTGCTTCTTAGCCCCTAATGGTAAAATGTAAATTTTAGAAAAGCTTTGAGTCCTAAAGCTAATTGAAACCCAGCCTCGAAGCAAAGATCAAGTCAAAAGGGGTCATACCCATGACTAAAAGCTCTGAATGGACTACGGCAATGGTCAGCTATGGTGTGGTGTCCAGGAAAGCCTTTCCATGGGACCAAAGGGCTCAAAGTGACAGACGGGGGAAGGATGGGTACGAAAGTCTAGAAGTCTAGAAAGGAACTGTGCTATGGGTATTGACACATGAAATGGATTGAACTCCAACAGCTGGAAGCTTACTCAGTGCCTGAGAAAGATGAGCTGCCCAAGAGCCCTAAGCATATCCTGACTGATTCAGAAGTGAATGGAAAACAAGAGAGGATGAAAATGGCTGCTCTGGCAGGGAGTGAAAATTAGAGGTGAAATTAGAGTTTTATTTCCTTTCACTATGTTTTCTAATTGTTTTTAATAACATCTTTACAAAAACAAAGAAATACTATATAAAAATTTAAACTCTGGTGCTTACTTTGTTCTTTCTTAAGTAAATAACATTCTCCCAAGCAGTATCAGACCAAGGTCAGGGGTGTGAGAAGTGACTTGGCATCATGAGGATCTCAACAGGCATCAAAAGAACTTGGCTCTGCTGCAAATTTCCACAGATCCCCAGGCCAGTGAGTACAAATTACATTCGGGCAAAAGAAACTCTTTTTGGTAAAATTTGGATAGGATGCAATTCATGTCTAAATGTTTTAATTATTTGTTATATTTGTTACTGAAGGAATGTCAGATTTATTGCATGCTCTTAAAACTCAGTTGATTGATTGTGTATTATAAAAGGTATATAAAGGCTTCTGTTTCTACTTTTTAACAAATCCATTAAATTCCTTACTGATTCAAATTTGCCATTATATGCTTATAAACCCAAGAGGATATAAAAAAAAATCAAGTTCTTATTTAAGTCTAATATGTTATTATCTATGATAAACAAGTTCATCTGATCTATTCAGGAAAGAAGATCAGATCCAAGAAAAAAAAAAAGCAGAAAAAAACTGAGGTTATAGAGAGCAAAGGGGAATCTTTGATTGCAAGGACTATAAGATTCAAGGCAAGGTCTCAGTGGAATTCCTTGAATCCTGATTTTGATTTAGAAAGTAAGAGAACAATTCCAACCCAGCCAAATCTAACTGCTTTGATCTGGGGAAATCTACTTTAGTCTGGAAAAGAGAAATTATGATCATTAATCCTTTGGAAAATTAGACTTCAACAGTTTGGCAACGTTTTCTGAATGGTCATTATTTTATGTCTTTACAGTTTATGTATCTCTCTGCAAATTCAAATTGGTTGGATATTCCTATGTGGAATAAAATTTTAAGATATCTTCCCTGCCTTGGACAGTTACCTATAAAGATAAAGCTAATTCTCTTCACACTCCACGGCCAACACACACGTGGGTACAGGCAGACATGCTCATATGCACGTGCACGTGAGTGCACACACGCAAGTGCACACAGACACCTTATTGTCACCAGTCCTATAACTACAGCCAGATCCAAACATGCCCCAAGGGGCTGACAAAAAAAATCAAACCCCAAAATAAAGAATTATACACCAAAAGCAACTCAGAACATTAGCGGCTTACGTTGGCCAAACTCTACGGAATATGTACAAGAATGTATTTGGAGGTATTCAGCCAAAGAAATAAAGAATGTAACTTTATACTGGGGCTAAATTTATCAACACAAGCACACTTAGCAGAGACTCTGGGTTTGACTTCCTTGCTCAATAGCCGGGAGTGGTTCTAACAGGATGCTCGGCTGGTTCACAGAAGTCTTGACTCAGTTCTGGACCACACTAAGCAAAGCGGAAATGCCAGGAATTCCTCAGTGTGACGTAGTGAATGGACTCTGAAGACCCTGGAAGGCAGGACGGTTGAAATGCATTTATCATGTGACCCAAACCCACTCATTCTCAGACTATGTGCCCCAAAGTGATCCAGGAGGCACTCCCTTCACTGAGTCACTTGAGGACAGTGCCAGCATCTATGAAAAGCTCTTTAGTCACTGATCTGCATAAGTTAGGGAGTCCACTTGCAAGATGCTATGCTGAAATGGGCTTTCTGACTTCAGCTGAATTTAAAGGATCCTGGAGCTGTAAAAGACTAATCTCCAGCAGCACAGTAGGGCAGTTTTCCTGATGGGTATCAAGGCAAGCAATCAAAACGGTCTGCTTCTTTGGCAACGACCAGAGTGTCCTAAGGACAGGGTATATGAGCAGCTCACTGTGATGGTACTTGATTTTTTTATAAATGAAACATGTTCTAAACCTAATAAACAGAGATCTGAAGTGACAATCAAACAACATATGGAGTTCAGACCCGGTAACTAGAGTCCAGACATGGTAATCTGAGTAAATCTTCAAACACATTTTGAGTTTTTTTCCCCCTGGTTTCTGAGCCAAGAGCTGAAATAGATATCTTCCCAAACTGGAAGGCTCCCTAAATGGCTCACTAGCCCATGGCAATAGGGTTACGATGGGAGAAAAGAAGGAGGAATCTGTTTCTCCTCCACCTCACCAAAACAGGAAATCCAAACTTAAAGAACCAAGAGCTAATTTCTACTGTAGTGATTAACGTCATCAACAAAGATTTGAAAGACACAGGAGTGGTAACCCAATACATCCTCATTTAACACTTTTGGTTTGGCCAATGCAGAAGATACACAGGCCTTGTAAACAGAAGTGGATTCTGAGAAGCTGAATCACATGGCAAAAAAGAGGGCTTGCTTTGGCAGTTGTCATCTCACAGGAGCAAAGCCACACAGGCCTGGCACCTGGAATGCATCCCTTCATCTGGCAAGTGCTTCGATTATACCCCGATATAGAGATAATGCCAGAAGTCACTTCTGTAGTGTGCCTTAACTGCCTTGCCCCAGGGTTGGATCAGTTCTCTGCCCTGTGCCATCACTGAGTCTACAGAGCACTGCCACCTCCCCATCATGCTGGGTTACTACATTGATGACATCACCTCAGGCTGGCAGGACCCAGAGAACAGGAATAGCAGGTACTCCCAATGCCTTAGAAAGAGATAGAAATACAGGTGCTAAGGAGCAGAGGACAGATCCTATGGGAGTAAGGAAGCCTGACAACTCAGGGAAGAAGACAAGTCAGGGTTCATTGGCTTTAGGTGTGTTAGACATCCCCTCCACAGGAATAGACAGGGTTCTCACCTGACCCACAAGAAGCACAGCATACTGTGTATTTCTTCAAATATGGAAGGCAGAATATGTCACATATGGAGAGATGTTCTGATATATTTACCAAGTGACTTGATGGCCACTGGCCTTGAGTGAGGCAAACAACAAGATTGGTCTCTGGATTGGTAGACAGTAGGACTAGGAATTCTGTTATCACCCTTAGGACCCAAGGATGTTGGGGAACTCAATGGCTCTGATAGATCAGGATGTTGGGTAGAAACTGTAACAAACTCTTCGAGGAGAATCAGAGAGAAGCCCCTTAGGTTCAAATGAGAGGCCTTCTTCAGATGCTCATGCTTTTCTACTAAACCCAGGTTCAGAGTGACGACTTATAATCGGATCAGGTGACCATGGATCTGAGCTGTGTATATGACCTGGGTGGCATAAATTCTGGCATATTCATCTTCAAGTGCAAAAATATACAGGGAACTGGGCCCCAAGAAGTCCAAAAGACACAAGGAAGTTGCTGGAACAGGCTGCTTATCTCTCCCAGCCTGCCTATGGCTGCTGCTCTGCCGGCTCTTTTTATCCTTCATGGTAAGAGTATACCCAACCACATCCCTTCTGAGCTATAAACCCACTTTATACTAAAAGGAGTAAGGTCATAGCTGGTGCCCGTGGGATTCACTGGTTTTATCACATTCCACATCTACATGCAGAAGACACTATAACGTCTGTCAGAGACTTGGTTCCAGTGACCAAAAGGGCTCAGTGTTTGCAAAGCTGGTGGGCTATAGCATGAGATGCAGTAAACGCTCTGAAACAATGCAAATCTGTGGAACGTAACAAATGGTTCCACCAAACTGAAAGCTGACGATTCCACGCGTGTCTTGACAAAGGGTAAAGATAAGGGACATCAGGTTATGCTACTAATGATTATTTCTGGCCAGCAAAAAGAATTGACAGGGAGCTACTTCCTGAGAGACAGGAAAAAGAATATGGCTGGAAGCCAGAGCATCATCTGAGGAATCCTCCTTGTGTAGTCATGTCCCGGGAAAACAGTAATTCATTAACCTACTCTGTGCCAGGCACAGAGTGAATATAGAAGTTAAAAAACAGACAAGATTATGACGGTCCTGACCCCCGAATACCTGAGGCAAAGGATTATCAAAAGCGCTGCAGAAAACAAGTCATAAATTCTAACTACAGCCTCTCAAGCATTGCACAAACCTTTCCCTCTCTTTTCCTCCCCCTTTGTCCCTTTACTGTATACAAGTTTCACTGGTGATGGTCAGCTTTCAAAGTTAGTTCAGTGATGGCAGAATATCAAGATGGTATGAAAAGACACCTGGAAGGAAAAAATGGGCCTTTCTCAGAGATCCTGAACCATGCAAAACACGACAAGATGCTGGACTGCTTTCCACTAAGGAGGGCGTGAATGGCTTTTCGGTTGTGTGCGCAATATCACTTATTTTTCTTTTTCAGTGTCAGTGGAGGGAAAGGATGTGTCTCTCAAGCAGCCAGAGAGGTCGGATCCAGTGAACACTGACTTTTTCTTTTTCTGGCCTCCTAGCAACTAAACCCCCTTCTTCGGTATGTGTAGAATTGGAGAGGAGCAGTACCCCACCTCTCATTCATGAGGAGAGTGATACCCTCTCATCATGGATCAGTTTTCTGGCATTACGCTCACTACTACTCTGTGTTTCTATAGAACTCTATGATTTCCTGTTTTCCAAACACATGTCGTGATCTTGTGGTACCGAACTTCTGCTCATTCTGTTCTCTTCACTGACAACATGCCATCTTCACCTGTCAGAATGCTAGCTATCTGTTAAGGCACATCTCAAATGCCAGGTCCAACATGATGTCTTTCAAATCTCTCCACAGAATGTGTAATCTCTCCTTCTTTTGAATTTTTTGGAGTACATCCTGTTTCTTCTATTAGATCAGTCATAGATTTCTGCATCATAGTTATTTGTGCATTTTTCTTCTCATTTTATAATCAGAGTAGTTTATATATTTTCCATGTAGATCTTGAAGCACCTGGTAGGTACCCCCAAAATATGACTGAATTAGATTGGTGGATGGGTTCAGCACATTATACATCAACCTCCACCCCATGAGATGACATGTTCTGTGAAAAGAAGTTAAGTTACCTGTGCCTGATTGGCTAACATGTTAACTCAAAACCAATTCGTACTGCCTTCAGGTGTGGCTTCTTACTCTAGAGAGGCTGAAAAAAGAAGCGCTCATGGACAAAAACTCAGCCAGTTTTTGCACTTCCAAGAATCTATTGCAGCTAGGGCTCTTCGTGTGACTTGGGTGCCAAGAAAGCAAACACAACCACATTACAGTTGAAGTGGACATGTGTGCCTGGTCCGGGGAATTGGCCAGAGACATGTTTGTCTGGTTATAACTATGTCCTTTGTATGCCCAAGTCTGGAAGGCCTCAAATATAGCCAGTGCCATTTCAATGATCCTTTTCTTTCTTCAAGGTCAATGTTATAGTATCTACCCTAGGCTAGTACCTTATGTGTAGAGTTTTTCATTTCACATTTTCTAAAAAAGACATAGGAGCCAGTTATTAAAAGAAATCATCTCTTGTTTTCATGGAATGTGAAATGGAATTTTTGATTAAATTTCTTTGACTTATTTATAATACATCACACTAAAGTATCTTCCCTAGACACTAAGACTTGAATGAATTTTAAATTGTGGGCTCGATATGAGATTTTAAATAACCACAATCATTACATTTTGTATAAGTTAAATCTTTTCTGTGCATCACATAGAAATTCTAGTCGTTATTAAAGACTAACTGGTTTAATTTCTTAGCAATATGTAACAGCTCTTTTGTTCTTCACTTTTCATAATCTTTGTTTTTCCTAATCTTTATCTTTCACTAATAGTATTCTATAGTGTTTATTATGCTATATGTTCTTGCTTTTTTATATTTTATAGTAAATACAATAGGATAGAAAATAATCATACCATCAAATTTACTGGCATAAAACCATGGCGATACAGTCCTACCTAACTAGAAAATACTGGCTCTTACCATTTTTCAAAACCAAAGGACATCAACCCTGATTGTACACACTGAATATGAAGGAAGCCTGAACTCATAGTGAACCAACTTCTCTCAGCTTCCCAAAAGACATCCAAACCTTCAAGACTCACTCTTAAATTTCTTTCTGTAGCAGATCATACATCATACATACTGTCTAAGCAGAGAAATTTAATGACAGTTCACAGGTGGCTTTTGATGTCAGTAAAAGCTCTGGGAGAGTTGTTCACGCAGTCTGCTGCCATGTGGCCTTATTCTAACAAATGTCCCAGGCAGGCATGCCTCTGTGTGTCTCTCTCAAAACAGTCTGTAGTTCTTTCATGTTTCTCTCTGGGGTGCTAATGATCCTAATTTATAGTGCTTCTCATTCAAAAAATTCAAAGTCCTTTCCTCTCATAAACTATTATCTCCTTTCATAAACTAACATGTGGCAATATTTCTACAGAATAGTTTGACAATGTGTGAAGCCTTAAACTATATATTTATACCCTTTTACCCAAAATCATTACGTCTAAAAATTTATCCCACGGAAAAATTACTCTGAAAGATGCATCAGACATGTACATAATAATTTTAATGCTACATTGTTTACAATTTTAAAAAATTAAGATGAACCTAAATGTCTAGCAATAAAAGATTGCTAAGAAAACGATGGTACATTTTGTTCTGGGATGGAAAATATTTATTAGCATGGAAAAAAGTCACAATATATTGCTAAGTGAAAAAAGAAATCAGGTCACTCAAGTACTATTTTATTTTAATATGTATAAAGAGGAGGGGTAGATTGACTGCAAAGCTACCACACTTCACCAGCACTCTAAGGTCAGGCGTGTCCTCTTTCAAGAAGAAAGGAGATGCTTCAGCCACTGCCCAGATTGGAAGGTCACCCTCTCCACCCTAGTGGCCACCTGGGGGTTCAAGAACATGCAGACGGCCAGACCTACCTCCACATCCGCCAAGCCTAGCCAGAACGCATCTTAGAGAATCTTCCACAATATTCAGATCCTATCTTTGCCCCAAGGAGAAAGAGCTGAATGGGTCACTGCCTAGTTTCCAGCTCAGAAGGCCACTTTTGACCCCAGTCACATGGTTACCTCCATATCCTCCAAACTAGACAGCCTTTGGGAGAGCCTTTGTTTCTTGCCTCCTGGCCAGAAACACCCAACCATCCTCCAGTCTGCAACAGAGGAAGTGACAGATGAGGCATATCAATAAAGAAGCTTAAAAAAAAAAAGACTTCTAAATGATCAAAAATAACAAATAAATTTTGATCATCTATTGTAAGAGAAACTAAATTATCTTTCTAGCTTCTCTATAGAAAATGGTGTTACAAAATCATTGTCTTACAAAGAAGCAATCAGTGAGTATTCAACCCAAAATGCAGAAGAGAGGAGTGTCAAACATTCAAATACTAAAAACAATAATTTTTTATTTTTCTGGATTGTGTGACATTTACGGCAGTTTTCGACTTTTTAAAATTTGCAATTTTCATGATTTCCGTTACCATTCTATATATAAATATCCTTTTGAACTAAATTTTATATTTATAATTTTGTATTTTTTCTTCTTAAAGAAGGTCCCCCAAAATGTAAAAATGTGGGCCTCACAAAAGTTCTAGATTCATTTCTGATGCGGAAAAAGTCCTGTAAGGACCAAAATACACCATGATATTGGTGATGAGAAAACCAGTGAGATTATGGGGGATTCTTGTTTTGTCTTGCTTTGTTTTGTTCTGATTGTCCATGTTTTCTAAGTTTTCTACACTAAGTATGTATTACTTTATAATTTTTAAAAACTTATAATGAAAAATGTTTAGAAAATGTCAACATTTTTTACATATTAGTGGCCATACATGTTATAGCTTAACCAACCCCCTAGGCTAAATTTAAAACATAATTTAAAAATTTACAGTCTCTCAGTCTGGACACATAAGGAAAATGTCTGACACACAGGAAGCACTCAGTGAGTAACTGAATCAACAATATTTAAAATAAAACTCTTTTAAAAAGTGGTCTTTAATATTTAACTGAGAGAAATGTCTTGCTAATGATATTTTTAACTTCCTAAGCTTAATAAATTACCTAAGATTAGTCTATGAATTAACCTGCCCACAGATTAATTAAGAGCTATTCTTGGAAAATATGAAATGGCAACCAAACCAATGGCTAAGAAATGATTAACCACCTCTCACAGATGCTAGCCCTCTTCCAGGTATGAAAGCATACAAAATGATTAAACTGAGTTACAGAGCTTGCCCTCTAGAGCTTATAATATAATCAAAGAAATAAGATAATGTACAATGAAATAAGTCATGAACAAAACTAATATCCATTATGACTTGTGTAAAAGTTCATGGTACAGACATTTAGAGAATAAGACAGGCTATATTAAGATTTTGATTGGGTAACGAGGACAAATTTGGAAGGATTCAAAGAAGGAAGTTATCAAAGTAAGTAGATACCTGAAAACAAGACCTCACAGGATGTGGGCAAAACAGGACTGGGGAAAACCCTACCGGAATATGTAAATATATTTTTTAAGCCTCAGGAAAGGCTGAGCACAACAGGGTTATGAAGTAGGCATGGATGAAATATTTGTTGAGGAGTGAGGATTCGTATTGACTTTTTTATAATGACTACAATAGTGATGCTTGAAAAAACTCATCTCTGCCATAGAATTTAAAACTGAGAAAGTCAGTGACATAACAATATTTTAACTGGGGAGATGTATTCCTTTGGTAAAACAAAAAAATACAAATTATTCATAACTATTCACCCAAGTGCAGTTCAGTTAACCAAGATTTAGTTGCATAACTAACTCTCTTTCTCTCTTATTCAAACCTGAAAACATGAACATGTTTAAAATATATATATTTCCTTTATTTATTGTCAGATGTGAACAACGATCAGAATAATTTATGTGTCTCTTTGTAGATATGGACAGATTAAGAAATAAAATTTATAATAATCCATGTAACAGTCACCTGATATGCTGTAGCCAGGCAGTTTTTGCTCAAGAGTGAAAGGAAATTATTTTTTCACATGCCCATCAGGGACTCTATCAAACGTGTTTCCAAAAATTATGGCAGTTAATTAATATCCTAGTAGAAAGAGAATATTCACTCTCCTAGTATAGAGTTTCAAGAGACAATATAATACTAGAGAATTTTAGCTAAGAAGAGATTTGTTGTTCAGAAACCAGAACTTTTGATGTATTTTGAGTCTGCATTCTGGTTTATATGCATAGATGGAGACTCTGACCCACTTCATATCAAATATTGTGATATAGATTCATAGGATTCTTAAAGACCATCAGCATGGAGTATAAGACATAAGAAAATGAAAATATAATATATGTTGAAAATAGAAAGAAGGGTATGAAAATGAACGGAAGCATGTTAGATGCTCTTATTCTAAGTAAAGGAAAATTACTTGTCAGAGCAAAGGGCTCAGTAAACAGCACTGGCATACTAAGAATATAGAACCTCTTATCTTAAATTTCTCATGAACAGAGTTATAAACATCTGACTATGTGACCCAAATCTCCCCAAAACAATCGGCCTACAGGGTACAAAAAGGTCACATTAGGATAACAGAGCTACCCCCAGGTTCACTGTCATCCTAGCACCAGACCCAGCCCCTCTAGGTCAACGGGCTTCTGGGGCCTCTCGCACAGGCAAGTAAGTGGCCATGACTGACACCCCCCTTCCCCTGCAACTCTCATTCTCAAGAGGCTCAGGGGCCAAGCTAATGGCCCCAGCCACAGCCCTCTTCCGTTCCCATCATTACTGGCCGAAACTGGAGGAAATACCCTCCTGTTACATCCTATTACCAACTCTGTATATTCACTCAATTTCTTAAAGAAATACTTAATGGTGCATATTTTACTTTATTTCATTTTATTATATTTCTTTTACAATGGAAAAGTTCCCCTGGGAGGCAGGGCCGGATGCTAATTTGTGTTACACCGCTAACCAGGCATTTATGTGCTGGTTCAGCTGGGCTCCAAAGATGATGAATATAGGCAGGCATCACTTCTCTGCCCATCCTCAATGCTGCTTCTTACCCTCAACTCAGGTATTTATTTGCAAGAGTCATAACGAGACTTTACAGGCAGAGGTTGAAGATTAAGGAAAGGGTTGCAGAGAAAGTGAGAGGAACGAGTGGAAGGTATAGCTTATGCTCCCCTATAGTTTCCTTAAACTTTGCAGGAGCACCTGGCACAGGCATTTAGAAGGAGACAAATAGGAACCAGGCTCTGAGAGCTGTTGCCAGGGTGACATCCTGGCTCTTCCGTTTTTTCATCTGTAAAAAGGGATTGTTGTGATGATTAGGTTATTACTTTAAAGTCTGACATATTATTATATGCCCTCAGTAAATATTTTTATGATAGAAAAATTAGGTCTCAAGAAATAATTTTTCTTTGTTTTGCCTACTTTATAAGAAAATGTGGACATCGGAAAAAAAACATCTATAGACCTTCTTATGAGATAAAATATTACCTCTCTAAGGTACAAATATAATTGAAAAATGTGTGTGGACAATGTCACAAGAGATTCTCAGCTCTTGCCTTTCAAAGCCTGTTTCATAAAAGAGAAAATTTAATGGTTTCTGCCTTAGGAGGGGAAAGTCCACTGCAAAGTCAAGAATTATGTTGTGTAAGTAAAGAAAATAAAAGAAAAATACAAAAAAGGGGGGGTCATATTATTAGGATTACTGTTTCCAATACCTCAGATTATCACATGGAGAATCCAAGTAAAACATTTGGAGAATAGCTCAACATTTCAATGGCAGCTCTTGGAAATCATTAAAAAGTAAACTGCAATAATAAAAGACGTTTCTTTAAAATAGTATCTACAAAATGTTATTTCAGGCTTCCATCAGATATTCACAGCCATGACACAATGTGAAAATAGAAGCAATTTCTCAGATTCATAAAAGAATCTGAAAACTTTGAAACCAGCCTTCAATTTGCAACATAGAATTCCTAGTAAACAGGAGTTTTGTTTTTTTCCGACCCCTTATAAAGAGTCAAAAATAAAATCTCTTGGCTATGCAATAAAGGCTGTTATAATCTGATTTATTTATATCTAGTTCCACCTGAAGGGTTCTTCTCCTATTATGCTTAAATCTCCAAGAGGCATGCATTCAGAATGAAAACAAGCTTTCAGTTTCTCTCCAGCATACCAATTAAAACTTCCACACTTAGTGGGAGGTGCTGGTTTGAGCCTTGAGGGTTGTGGGAAGATTAAGGTAAATATTTAAAATTGGGCTTTTATTTGCCTTATTATCTAAACATCATGTTGGTTCGTTGCTTATTATTTTAATAACTATTGTCCTCACAAAGCACAAATTTTAGAAACATCTGTCACACTTATCTATAAATTTATTCTAACCCCTTCCTCTATATTCTAAATATAAGCCTTTTGTTCACTGGAAGAGGTTACTATTATAGCATTTCGGCACAAGACTAAAAACTAACCATTCTAGATGTTTTTCAAGCATAGCCTGAAAAGCACTTACTCATCAATCCTACAGAATATAAGCAAAGAGAAAAGGATTTAGTGGTCAAATAAGAGTGGAAAATGCTGCAAGTTATACTACACTCATGGCATATTAAAAGGTATGAGAAGTGCCACTTAAAGAAAACTTAACTGTTTTTAATTTGGCTCTCAAAAATTTTTTCTTTACTACAGAACCTCTTTCACACAGAACATCTATAAAAATGCTAAACATCGATCTTTTTTGGTCTACCCATTGGGCAGTGCTGGATTATAGAACAGCAAGGATGGAACTTCAGAGTCCTCCTAGGGTGTGACCTATGACCCTTTCATTTATGTAGTGAACTTTCTGGACCATAAAATAATTCTCAGTAACAGCTAATTTGTATGCATTATCCATTTCAAGCAAACCATGTATTAAGCTCATCCTAAATGCTAAATTATTACAACCGCCATGTATGGGTAGCACTATTATTATTTCATCTACAAATGAGCAAACTGGGTTCAGAAAGGTTAAGTAACTTGTATAAGGTCCTATTGCTATTAAGAGGCAGAACCAAAGTCTGTCCGTTTCAAAAAAATCAGGGCATTTTCTAATACCTTAAAATGCAGAATGAATATTAATATTAATAACCTGAGAATTTGTTATGTGGATTATCTCTAGTGTTCAGCCCTAGAGATTCATATTCAGCAAAAAAATGGACTAGACCCTTGTCATCACAGAGCACAGAGGCCAAAGGGTGAGACCAACATTAGTCAAATAATCATGAATATGAACAGGATACACTGTCTTATTGAATCAAGGTATTATAGAGACTGTGCATTCCCTCAAAGATTGTACCATTTAGTTGAGTGATTTTTTTTTAAATGAGAAATTAAATAATGGCACATGGCAGTAAATAATAATATAAATTAAAAATACTGCAGTATCAAGAGGAGGCATATCAATATTGACAGTATGGATAAGAGGCTGCAGGTATTTATAAAGACTGTAGGAGAACACCGGACACCCCAAAGAAGGTGAGATGGGGGCTGAGGCATGTTAAGATAAACGTCAAAGACAGGCTTCCTCAGCTGAGAGGACACCATTCACATTGGAAGAACAATGAACTCATCTATGTTCCTGGAGCAGAGAGAGAAGAGTAGAAACACGTGTACCTATTCATCAAGAAATATTTACTGAGCAACAACTACATGGCAGGCACTATGCTGCATTTGGAACAGACTGTAGAGGGCTTTCTTAAATCAAGCCAAAGTGTGTGGCCAGCGAGCAAGTTTTTTATTCCTGGCTCCACTATATCCAGTGGGCTAGATGCGGTACACAGGCACTGGTAGTGACTGAATGTCAAGTTATTAAAATATTTTGAACATCACTTCTAAGAGCAGCAAATTGGCAATTACTAAGCTCCCTACATCTCTTTTTTTAATTTATAACAGTGGGGGTGTATAATTTTTCGTACTCTAAAAACTATTATGGCCCAGAACTAACGCATATAAAATTCCCTGTATATAGTAGACACACAATAAATGACTATTAGTAAAGTAAAAACACATATTCTATAAGAATTTAGGCTATAAAGCATCACAGTGCCTTTTTAGCATGTTATGCTAAGCAATACACCCTGGATAGTTTTCATGAAGGTTTGTAGCCTCTTCTCTCTTCCATCCCATTTACATGGGATACAAACTCTCATCAATCATGCTACATCAGTGGCTTCTCAGCATATCCCACCCATCCCACAACACAGCCCAACCCACCACTGACTCAAGATTCAACTGTGCCCTATGAAAAAGTGGAAAGCATCACTGTTGAAATCATACAGGCACTACTGCGCACCAGATTTTTGTGTGCACTTTTCTATTTAGTAGATAAGACGGCAGAAGAAATAAAAACTGATCTCAGCATTTAAACGCCTACAAAAGAAATGCTTTAGTTTTACTCTGCATCCTCACTTATCTTCAGAAATATTTCCCAGGAGCCCCCCGCAAAAGGAGCAACAGAGTGTGCAGGCCGGTTTTATGAATAATGAGTCCCAATCATATTCGGACCCAAATGCCTTGCTGAGCTTGTAAGGATAGACTCGGTAAATTAGAGCTGTTCATTACAGTGCCATCCAGTGACAATTTAGGGTGGGACTAGCGTTTTGTAGCTCGTGTCTGTGTCCCAACTATATAGGAGGGATGAGAGAGGTCACCCAGCCAAGGCTCCTGTGTCCTCTACAATACTGCATCCATGATCAAAGGATGTGATCTCACTGAAAAACGCCAGTGGGGGAGACCACGGATTTTTCAGAGTTTGGGAAAGTTCTGATTGCTAGACAGAGGTTCATTCCAAGCAGCTGAGATTCTGCATCCACATTCATCAGACGCTGGCATCTAAGAAGCGGGTGTTGTCACTGACAATTTCTTCTGAATTCTTTCAAAATACAATTTCGATTCATTCACAATATGCAACCAATGAAGCATTGTGCTTTCTGTGCTTTTCTAATTATGTTTCAAATCTAGTAAATTCAGCAAGCAAATTGTATTTACAAAAAAAAAAGCCAACATTTACAAAATGAAAATAATAAAGAGGAAGAAGGATGGAAGAGAGAAATCTAGTAAGAAAGGACTGAGAGTAGCTACAGAAAAGCACTTCCTAAAACGCTAATATTGGTAACCTTTAAAAGATGTATAGAATTTCCATTAACAGCATATAAAATACTGAAAGCCACTGGGCATAAATCACCTGGGAATGCTAGATAAAATAGTTTAAACACTTTTAAAATGTGTTGCTGAGGTTGTAAGAGAGTAAGACAAATCTCCAGATGCCAAAAATAAAATCATGAATATGAAAGCCAAACTCAGCAGCTGCCTATCTCCAGTAAACTTGAACTTTCAGTGTTAGTAGGTGGCTCTTTGCATATAAATAGTAAACTAATAAAGATAAGAGAAAGTAATCAAAATGCAGAATAAAACCACAAATCAAAACAGATTTCTCTATTATGTACAAATAAATATGAAAACATAGATGAAACTAACTGCTTTCTAGAAGAGTCAAAAAGCAATAATTTCCATTAAGTCAAGGACAAGACTTGGCTGTTAACCATCAGCGTAACTATTCAGCATTGCTCTCAACCTACTAACCAATGCAATTAAACAAGAGAAAGAACTAGAGGTGTGAACGTTAAAAAAAGAGGGGGTAATATTTACACTTTTGTTTTATTTTGTTTGTTTTTTGAAAATAGGTGCTTATAAACCTGAAAATCCAAGAGGATCCTCTAGAAAACTACTATACTGCAAAAAAAAATGAGAATTTGTAAAGATGACTAAGTTCAAAATTAATTCAAAAATAATCAAAACCAAATTAGAAGACATACTAGAAGGAAGACAAACATACTCAAAGCAGTATAAAAAAGATAAACTAGAAATAAACTTAATCCAAATGTAAAAACTCTATATGAAGACATATTTTAAACACGACTGAGAAATGCAACTTTAGGCCTTAATAAATGGGAAAACATATACTATTATTAAAAAGGAAAATTCAATGTTGCAAAGATGCCCATTTTCTCTAAGTAAATATATATTACTTGTCATTGCATAGAAAAATACTAAAAAAAAAATCAAGAGAAATGATGACTAGACCAACCAGATATTGAAATTTATTTTAAAGTTACGTTAATTAAAACAGTGTGATGATACTAAATAAACAAGACAAGCTAATTAATGGGTCAGGAGAAAGAACCCAGAAATAGGGGCAAATACATTGAGGTTTTTAGAATTTGATTAAAATGTCATTCCATTACATAAGATAAAGATGGGTTGCTGGATAAATTTATTATTCAGTAAGTAATACCGTATCAACAGGAAAACTTACTTCATTCCTATTTTATTTTTTATATCCAAGTAAATATCAGATAGAACAAAATTTTAAAACACTTAAAAAAGACAAAAAAGAAAAGGAAATGATCAACCATTAGCAAACACAAAGAGAAAAAATTTTTTTTCTTTAATTTTATGGTACAATAGGCCTTTATAATACAAAATCCAGAAGACAAAATAGAAAAAAATTAACATATTCAAACAGTGAAAATAATCAATTTCTCCATGGCAAAAACAAACAGGAAAACATCTTGTGGCATTATGTCATTAGCTATTAATATATAATGTAATTTCTACTAAGGCCGACAGATCAATAGAAAAAAGAAATGGAACTGGGGCTGGAGGGGGCATGGGGGAGGTAGATGGGGTAAGTGGGGGTCAAATATGTGGTGACAGAAAGAAATCTATCTATAGGAGGTGAACACACAGTATAAATACAGATAGTTGAAACTTACTGGATTTCATTAACCAATGTCACCATTTTAAAAAAATTATCTATTATTTATTTAAAAATAATTTTTTTTTTAAATGGACAGAGAATACACACTAAGGATAAGTCATAATATAACAGAAATGACTCAAATCTTTAAAATGTATTGAACTCTACTCCTAATATAAGAAATTCTAAAGTAAACTATAACATCTATTATCTTATTTACTAAATCTGAATTCCAAAAATCAAAATGTCTGCTGCTTTTTGGGTGAGCGTAGGGATAAACAGGTCCTTATCCTCTTCACTGGTGCAAAACTAGTGCAACTTTTACGGTGGCAGTTTGTCAATGTCTACCAAATTTTAAAAGGTACGGTTCCTTTGCTCTAACAACTCTGTCTACAAACTTGACCTTTAGAAATGTTCCAGAATGAACCCAACATTGTAGATACAAAGCTATTTGCTGAGTATGAGCAAAAGATTGTTTAAGAAAGAGACTAAAGACAATCTATCGGTAAGGGACTGTTTAAAAACAGCTTGGTATATAATATAATAGATTAATAAACAGCCTCAAGAAAGTATAAATCTATAGGTTCTGAAACTGAACAATCCCCAATGTACACGTTTAATATAAAAAAAATGGAAAACTGTACTGTACATGATTTGAGTGAAAAAATAAAATATGTATATATTTAAATATCTGCAAGCATAGACTCTCTTTGGAAGGGCAAATAATAAAACGATTGCAGTTTATTCAGAAATAAAATTGGGTCGCTGATAGTCAAAGGGAAGTAGAAAATTTGCTTAACCTTCCATCTCTTTTGAATCACTTGAATTATGTGTCACATATATGAATTATTCAAAACTTAAACTTTAAAGTAATATACACAGCAGCCACCTTCTCAAAAAAGTAATAGTTTACTGTGCCATGTAAGCCTAATAACACACAGTGTAAAGAAAGGGTTGGGTTTTTTGCCCCTAAAACTCAAGTATTACAACAAAAGAAGAGGCATATCTTTGCCAGCTGCAGTTAGTTAGCAATAATATGCCAATATAAGCAGAATTTGAAGAGTAAAATGTTATATGAAGAAAAATTAATTTATTTACTCTGTCATTAAAGCCAAAGTTGTTCTAGTAAACTTCTTAAGAATTCAGTAAACCGTGTAAAAGAACAAAATTATTTTAATTTAGCTGCTTTTTAAAAAAATCTTATAGTCTTTAGAAAATACACATTGAAAGAAAAATATGTATTATCCTACAAAATTCCAAATGAGATGTTCCACATTTACTGGGGTGTGATATGTCTATATTCATTAACAAAATTCACGTAAACCTATTTTAGCAACTCAGATGTGAACAGTTTTCTGAATTGATCATGATCATCTACAGAATGATGAAAATTTTAGTGGCAAAAATTTGTTTTTTTAATATAAATGACTAAGCATAGATATTTATAGAAATAATATAATTTTAGGAAATGTGATAGCAATTACTTTTAATATGTGATAACCCTCAAAACTCACTATATAAAGAAGAAACATTACAATAACCTCTGTTAAGATAATTTTCAGGGGATCTACTAATAAAAATATAAAATTTCTTAGGGAGAAAAACACAGCTGTGTGTCTAGTCACCTAAAATTATGAAACTATCATATGGGAAAACTTTATAAGAAACACACTATAAATAGATTTTATTTTATGTTTCACTAGGCTTATTTCCAGTATTTCAGTTTTTGCTATGAAAGATCTCAAAAATTAATTAATTAATTAATTAATAAAAACTGGTGGATATGGCAACTTCTTCCCATCCCACCAACTTTTAAAACCATACTTCAGTAAACAGTCCTTAAGAATGTCAACATAAATAACAAAAATATACCAAAAACGTTACTGACATGTGCACTCTCAGTGTCTCCTATGAGTTCACTATTATATCATGGTCACTACTATCAAAAATATTTTATAACCAAGTGTGAGACTCACAAACACATGCCCCAAATATACATAAGAGAGTCAGGACTGCATGGGAAATACTGCAGATCCAAAATGTAATAAGAGTCTAGAGAAGAGGGACATCGAAGAGGACCACATAACCTGCAAAGGCCTCAGGCCATCATGAAGATGTTATAAATAGGGAAAACATATCTTTTGTTAATTGAAAGCTTAACCTAGATAAAAGGTATGAAGGTAAAAGTCTATGGACCAAGGCAGAAATCAGCTCGATACATGTGAAAGGTGCATGTTGATAATAAGAGAAAGTAAAGCAAGATATTTAGAAAGAAGACAGGCATTGGGGCCAGCGGAAGCCTTCCCAAGGTCACGCCAGTGATGGCCCACGCCACGATGGAGCCCACCAGAACTACTGAGTTATTTGTTTAGAGCCGGCACTTCAGATTTATTTTCCAAAATCAGCATGGTGGAAAAAAATTCTTTCCAGATGGTTAATAGTTCTATCATCATGAGAAAGTTAAAGTTTCTTCTGCAACTTTATTCCCGTATGATGAATTAATCTTCTCCATCCAGATTGGCCTCCAGTAGGTTCCTATTGGGCAAAAATATCCCTTTGTCACTTCCTCATCGTTGCTGGCTGCTGTCCCATCTGGAGAGTATGCACACACATCTTCCTCATCTTCTGAACAAAGGCTACTTTCCCTTCAATAATAAACTGAATTCCTCTAAACCCACACTAATGTCTCCTTTCTTTGAATTTTTTTAGCTTTTACAATGTCATCACATGATTGAGTTCTTAATTATAGACTATATTCTTCTCAAATTTTTATGTCACTCTGATTTACAGTACCTTATTAAAAACATCATAGGTACAGAATCATGTCATATTTTTCTGTGTCCACCATAGCTCTAAGTACATATTACCTTAATAATTACTCTCTTCCCTTCTCTTTAGTACAGTTTTACGCAAATGGTTCCACTGGTTGGAAATACTGATGGGCAATGCCTTTGACAAGCTCTCTTGGGAGAAGAACTGAATAGGACACGAAACTAAGAACATCTTGTAAATTTCCAAGTCACTTAACCTTTTCAAAATGATCTCACTGAACACAAAGCCAGATAACACAGAGAGCTAAAATAATAAAGATAGGTTTTTCCTCTGCTCATGTTCCTGTTTGAAAAACAGAGAAATGAATTATGGGTTCTAAAATCGGAAACATTCGATTCACCCGCTTCAGAAAAATAAGCATATTAAAATACAATGTTTACTTTAACGTTTTCTCCTAGTAGCATCCAAAATTTAAAACCCAGATGAGTCATGAGTTTATCTTTATGTTTAATTCAGGGACCAGAACTAGCCAAAGGTCAGCTAAGAACTGAGATGCTACAATTGATATGCAAAAGAGTGTCCCCTAACAGTTCCTAATGCTCCTTTGCGTGAAATAGTCTCAAGGTTACTCAGTTGGCAATGGATTAATTTGGTAGTTGGATAGTGAGAATTTAAAATATTTCATTAGGAAAAGTGTTAATTTTATCGCCATTCTTGCTAAATGAATTATGAAGTACCTTTCTATTTGATCTTGTAATAATTCTCTCTCACACACACACACACACACACACACACACACACACACATGTTATCAGGTAAGATGATTTAGAAGGAAGTTTTATAATGCTAATGGGTACTTCCTTAAAACTCTCCAATCTAAGAATGACATTTAATATGTTCTTAGGGGGCCATAAATTCTCCATTTTATTCCCAGATGATACTTTGACATGTCAGGAAATACAGAAACGCTGTGATATATAAGAGGCTTTCTCTGTCTCACCTCCCGTAGTATCTAGTAATGACTGGGTAGGTCATTCAGTTTTCGGGCCACTGCGAACAGAGTGCACTCTGAAGGACCTTATGACAAGAATTATGAACTAAAAAGGCTACGCCTATAATTAACCTGGTCACAGCACCCAATTATTGATTAGGCGATTCTCAGGGCATGACTGGGGGTTGTACAGCAGAAAAGGTATTAAAGGAGAGAGACAATGCAACAAAGCAAAAGGGAACACATGATTCCTCTCTTCAAAAGAGCTTGTGCTATAGAAAATAGTTGATCCTTGCTATGGACTGAATTGTGTCCCCAAATTCATGTGTTGACTCCCTATGAGAAATAAATTTCTAGGTTTAAGCTGCCCAGTCTATGATATTTTGTGATGGCAGCCCAAGCTGACTAACAAAGCAAAGTAAGAATTATATAAAAAGAAGTACTTTTGTGCTTGTACAAAATGAGCAATGGTCAGCTTATAATTTAACATACACAAGAATGTCCATTTCTTCCCATCACCCATCCCTTAGGAATTTCACTGGCCATCACTTTGGTCACTACAGGGTCAAGGATGTAAGCACACTTCTTAATTCTAAACATAGTATGATAGTATTTGATTAAAGATCAATTTTAATTATTAAAGATCTTTAAAATTAGATCACTTTCTATTGAAACCCATCACGTGACAAACTCCACCTATAAAGCTTCCTATCATCTTCACCTTAAATATGAACAGCCTAGAGGCACCAGTTGAGGAAAACCTCTACTATTATTAAAAACAAAGACCAAAATAAATGAAGGGGTGGGAGCAATCACAAAAAAAAAAAAAAAAGTAGACTGAAAAAGGAAACTTAAGAAGAAAACCGGCACTAAACATCCTGGGAGAGGGGTTTCTGCAGCCACCATGATGGAGTAACAGCAGCTGGATTTATTTATTCTCTTGCATTAAACCCCTAGAAAACCAGATATGAAAAAATGGTTTTCAGACAGGGAACAGCAGGCAGGACAAGACTGTGGTCACAGAGAGATGGGAGGAAAAGGAGGCAAGCCCTGTGGCTGGCCAGGATTGGGGTGATTTCCAGGCTGCAAGGCCCAGGTGGTGGGAGTGGAGATAGGGGTGGGGGTG
>PVKZ01002007.1:0-54823 GCA_004027375.1 Macroglossus sobrinus
CCTCCTTCTCCTCCTCCTCCTCCTCCTCCTCCCCCTCCTCCTCCTCCTCCTCTTAATCCTCCTCCTCTTAATCCTCACTCCCCCTCTGGGGAACTGTTCACTCTTAGCTGGCTGGCTCTGGCAAGTGGCGCCCGAACAGGGACCTGAGCATGAGGGACAAGGAGGCTAGCCAAGAAGTAAGGTAAGGGATTGTGGTGAGTAATTGGGAGTTGTATATACAAGCAATCAAGAGAGAAAGAGCCTCGGGAAGAAATAAAATGGGCAATGGCAATAGCCGCACACTTTTTAGTTTTTTAGAATTTGTAGGAAAGAAAGGTTTAGATCATCTGGGGGATGCCCCCGCAGTTGTGGAAGAAACTGAAACTAAGCCTTCCGCTTCACCAGCTAAGCCGCTTTATGCAGAACCAGCTTTTGAAATGTTATTTCCCAGGAACAATGAGGATCCCCTAGATCCAGGGGATGCAGAGCAGTTAGAGAAGGAGGCTGCTCAGTACCATGATGTGGAATATGAGTATGTGCATAATCTCTGATCTATATTTGTCTGTGTTATTTGTAATATGGTGGTTCAGTTAAAAATTTTTATTATGATAGAAAGAAAAATGTATGTTTTTGGTAACAGAAGGTATAAATATAGAGATTTATTTTGATGGAAATTAAAGAAAAGGTGTTTATCTTAAAGTTAGTTATTTCTGAATGAGTGAAAAGAGACAAACTGTAGGAATAAGCAAAGTGGTTGAAGGTTTGTGAAGAGTAATCTTGAGAGGAAATTTTATGTGATTAAGGACAAGATTAAAAATTTAAATGCCAAAAATAGACTAATACAAAATTAAAATTATGTTTTAATATTCCTTAGACTATTAGTCTGCTACTATGTTATGGAAAAGTTTTCTAAGTAGAAAACAAGGAATCAACAATTGGGTACATTTATCTTAAATTAGCCAAGTTTCTTATGAGTCTTCACAGGTTCCTTCAGAAAATAAACCAGTAAGCACAACCTGTTCCTGTAAAACTATGGAAGATCTTCAGCTGTTGTTCCAGAAACTAGATAAGTCTACATGTCCCAGGAAATCAGGAACTTTTGTGTACCTTGAATTAACAACTGCCATGAGAAAGTAACTTAATTTTCAATTACCTCTACTATTAATTTTGACTTGTCTCTTCTATCTTTTTGCTAAGTTCATATCTTCTAGGTTGTGAGGCTTCCTACCACTTCTATGTGCTGGAACGACCTCACATCAAAAGACCTCACGCCATCTGCCTTTGGGGCCCTTGTAATAGGTTTTCAGAGATTTTTATTCCCAGTAGGTAGGGACTACAGCCCTATCTCAGCTTTGAAGAAGTTACAGAAGAGAGACCTTCCTCCCTCAACATCCCTTTAAGATTAAGGGAATAAAATCTCAGAAGGGAAATAATGTAGGAAAGAGGCAGAAAAATTGAGGTGTTGGTTGGGTCACACTCAGAGACTACAATGCCTCTGAATGTAATTAAAATAAAGTTAAATTGCATTTACAAGGTATGTGGACTGGTAATAATGCCAGTATCAATGTATCTCATCTTCATAAACATATTCTTGACATCTAAAACAGTAGAGCCTTTATTATGGATCCTGTAAAATTAGCTGAGAAAACTAGATGATTTGAGAGGCTTTAATCCCTATAATTTTCTTAAAAATATGGCCTTGTACCTATTTAGTCTACTATTGTTGCTGTTAACAAACTTTAAATACAAAAACAAAAAAAAAAAGGAGTCAGACCCGTAACTCCTCAGGATATCTTAAACCATGTACTTTTTACTTTAAATTTTTTGAACACACAAATGATGATGGTCAAATAGCTGCAGAATGGCTCTGGTCTCCTTTGGGGACTCCATGAGCAGTAGTTCGTTGGAAAGATCCATTAACTAATGAATAGCATGGCCCAGATCCCGTTTTAGTATGGGGCCGGGGTCATGTTTGTGTTTTTCCTGAAGGTGCAGATGGACCTTGTTGGCTGCCTGAGAGGCTGGTCAGGCATTGTGAAGATGGTGGATGGATCAGGCCCAGAGATTATTGGTCACAAAGATATAATGTGTCGGGCACAGGTCGCCATATTAAGGACTGGTATGGAGGACCCCTACTGGGACAATGGAAATTGTCTGAAGAAATGTGGTGGTTGGATACTGGACGTCCACAAACCTACATTTGGAAGCTGGCTGTGGCCATGAACACTACCGATCCAAGGTACAATAGAAGGGGAGATTGGACTGAACCCGGAAAAGATGTACTGGCTTGTGTAACCCCACCTCATATATTATTGGTAGGAAATGTTACCATTTCTATGAATGAAAGTCAATTTAATGTTACATGTGACAATTGTAATCTTACTAATTGTGTCTCCATAGTTCCCATTGGGACTGCAGTAATGGTTCAGTATTTGTTTTAGATTTTTGTGTAATTCTGGGCTTGTGCCTGTTTCCTCCATTGCTAAAATATTTCATCAGTTCCTTTATAAAAATCCATGCTGAAGTGCCCAGAGTTAGGCTCCAGGCTCAAGTGTAACAACAGTTTAACCCCCCGATGGCAGAGGCTGGTAGCCAGGGCATAAATGATGGAATTCATGTGACGATGATGGGTAAGGTTTATGCCTTGCGGAGGATCACCCAAGACAGGAACAGTCCATCTGCCCCATAGCTGGGAAGGCTATGGCTTGTAATAAATAAGAAAGGGGGAGATATTGAGAGCCATTCTTGCTGAATGCCCTACAGACAGGGTTAAAGTTGCCTGCAAGCTAGAAGTTTGCAGGGCAGATGGGCTCATTACTGAAGGAGGAAGATTGGCTTAATGGAAAGAGTTGAATGTTCCTCACCCCAAGGAATAAGAGACAGAAAACAGGAACAAGGATGTTTTGAGAGAACTTATGTAAAGGTCAGCAATTGTTTGCATATCTGTGTGTATTGCTTCTCATGCACACCTTAGGGTATAAATATGCTGTGCTTAATAAACTTGGGGCACAGTATTCACTGTTAGCCCTCCCAACTATCTTCTGTCTCTCTCTCTCTCTTTTTTTCTTAATCCTCACTCCCCTTCTTGGGAACTGTTCTCTCTTAGCTGGCTGGCTCTGGCAAAAAGTATGATTCTATATATTATATATAATTTTACAGCATTACATTTAAATTATTTAAATAAATAATAAATATCATTTATTGAGGACCTATTATGAACTGAACATTTTTGGAGGGTATAGCTTATTTAAGCCTTACAACAAATGAGCAAAGAAAATACTATTATTTCCATTTTGTAGATGAGAAAACTGAGTTGTTGAGAGGTCAATTAATTTACCCAAGATTATACAGTTAGTAATTTTCATATCCGAGGGCCAAAGATCACATTTGAATGTAGTTGTTTCGAAGCCTGAGGACCATAAAATTGGTCAAGGACCAAGAAAGTGACCTTCAAGTTCTCTCGTAGCTCTATCATTCTATGATTCTAAGTATTTAATTTGCAAAGAATGTTATTCTGTATGTGCATTTGTGTTTAATTCAAGTAACACATTTTGGTTAACAATGAAAATGCAGTTCAATGGAATATTTACTTTGAGTGTAAAACATTGCTTCCTTTAATTGGAAAAAAAAGATAAAACATAAGGGTTCTTAATATATTTTTTACAGTTTTATACATGTTCTTTATATATGCATATTTATTATTGCTATTGCTTCTATACACTTGGAGGGATGTCATTTTATAACAATAGTATAAATGTTTCCCCTTTTTCTTTTCAAGCATATGACTTCATGTAAGGTGTTCACACTTTGTCATAAAATGTTGGGTGTATTATGTATGAGGTATTTAGGAAACTAGAAAGGAATTTAAGTGATCATCTAGTTCAACTACTGTAATTGATGACAATACTGAAATTCAGAGATGAAGTAGTTTCTCTAAATCAATGAGGATAATGGTTTTCTATAATCATCTTAGCCATTAGATATAAAACGTTAAAAACTACATAGCATATAGACAGTTGATAGGCATTAGCTAGTAGTATTAGGAGTAAAAGGAGTAGGAGTAGAAGTTGTTGGGGTAGCAGTAGTAGTAATAATGATAGTAGTAGTAGTGGTATTAGTATATCTTAATAAATGATAAATTTATTAAATGCAAATACTCTACAGTAAATTTGATAACAGATATAACATTACATCTACCATATCTAGGACTTTTTAAAAAGAGAGTAGACATGATAGCAATTATAAAGATAGACCTGGAGATTCTATGAGAAGTTAGTAAACAGAAATTAATGTGAGTAGATTCCTAAAAGTAATAAGCCAATTTTACTATATGCAAATTTTCACAAATCAGTTTGAGAATGTTATATTTAACATATGACTAGTAGGTTATTTAGTATAAAATGTTTCCTTACTAAAAAATGTTTTTTATGATGTTAGTCATAATAATCTATTTTGAATACCAAATATCAGAAACAAGTTAATTTCTTCAAACTTTCAAAAGACAATTTAGCCTTTGCTTAGTTGTATTTATTAGTTTGGCAAGATAAGATCAAGAGGCTTAATTTCTTTTAAATGCAACGACTGATTTTCCATTTTGAACTGGATCAATGATTCTTAGGCCCTAAGGAAAATATACATTAAGTTTTTATTTACTTGACACAAATTTCAGAATATAAGATGCTACTTTGGAACAGTGAAAAGTTAGTGATTTTAACTCAAGTACAGTCATTCTTCCTTGTTTAGGGAGACATTATCTAGGTTGTAAATTTTTTCTCCCTTTCTTTGCCTCTCCTTCCCACTCTAACTTTTTTACTTATTTTTTTGTTTTGTGATCCATCCATAAAACAGTAAGCATAGAAGGGAAAAAAAATTGAAATTCACAAGTCACTTTTGCTTCTGCTTAGTGTCTTATGGTAAATATAATAAAAAGGTGGAAATTATTGACTAAAATGAAGTGTTTATTTTTTTTTCTATTTTGATATGTACCAGTCTCATTATCTATCTATATATATTTATATAATCAAATATCCACCCATGATTAGAAAGTTTATTCTATTTGTGAATAATATGTCTTTGTCCTTTCCCTTTTGTCTTCATCTCTACTTATACTACCCTAATTCAGTCCTCATCATCGTTGCCTGGATGAGAGCAATCTCCTTCAACAGTTTCCTTGTTTCTAGTCTTATTCTAAGCCTTCTCTAACTTATTTCCAACACTGGAGTGCTCTATTTAACTGAAATCAGACCAGATCACTCCCAACACTTATTTTGTAATACTTTTACATGGCTAAAAATATCCATAATTTACCTTCTACCCTCAACTTTCTGTATCATTTCCCACCAATCACTTCATAAAACTCAAATCCACTGTAATGACAAACTATATACAGTCGCCCATGTATGAGAGTTTAGCCTCTATGCTTATGCTTACTGATACCTCTGTCAAGAATGTTCACATAACTCAGATAGTCTCATAACCTTTCTTAGCCTACTGATTCTTCAAGATTCAGGTTCAGGTGCCAGCATCATGAAGCCATCCTTAATCATCCATGCACTCACCCCCAAAATGAACTACCTGCCCCACTCTCTATATAATCATATATATTGTGCATCGTCACTGTTGCCACTTTACCTTGAAATTAACTGGTTGGTCATGCTAGACTTCTAAAATGTAAATCTCTTAAGGGCAGGAATTGAGTTTTATTTGTTTTATAACCCCAGAATCTAACATTGTTCTTGGCAAAAAGTATTTCATATATAAGGATTTGTTAGATCATCTATATCCAGATGTACTTTGTGAAATTGTGAGACTACTAAGACAATTCATATTTCCAAATCTGAAACTGAACTGAAGTGCAGATCTAGTTCAGTATTTTTTATTACAAGTAGAACTAGTATAAATAACTTACCTGTGTATTACACACAGTATTTGATTCTGAGCTTGTCATTTGTTTTCAGCATTTCAAAGCTATCCATGAGAATATTTCTATTATTGTTGAAAATATCACCATTACATTATTCACTCCACAACTGAAATTGTTAAACTTACTTCTGCTTTCAAGCTCAACTGCGAGTTGTCTTTCAAGGTTTTCTCTAATGTCTCTCTCTCTATAGAGCTCCATTTGCAGTTCCTTTTTTTCTTGTTGAATCTGCTTCTCCTGGATACGAGCATTATCCAAAGCCACTTTCAGTAAACCCTGTCAAAGTACAGCAAATGACATGCAGTTCATCTTATCTGTTTTAGTTCTCAAATACAACATAATTTATGTAGGTGCTAATGTCTTGTATTACATTTATTTTGTTTATAGAAATATTGTTGACCTGAATGTTGGTCAACAGAGTTTCCACTGAGGACAGACTATCAGCAAAAATAAATGGTCCAGGGAATCCAGGAGGCAATGCCTGCCCAGGAGTCAGTTGAATCTTGTCAAATGGTGACTTCATCATTGGTATTTGAACTGGTACCTCTTCTGCAAAAAACGAAATTAACATCAGAAGGTTTACATATTAACAGTTTAAAATGTTCACTATGTTTCTTTCACCTCTAATGGTATCTATAAAGATTTTTTTCTATACTAAATGATAAAAACTCTTAATTGGAAGTCATATCTATTCTCCAGCTGCCTCTAATTTCTCAAAATAAATGTTCAGTAAAAATTCAGTGTTGGGTCTATGACCATGCTGTCCTAAAAAAGCTGGATCCTGTCTGATCTCAGAAGCTAAGCAGGTTCAAGCCTGGTTACTAGTTGGATGGGAGACCACATAAAAAGACCAGGTGCTGTAGGCATAAAAAAATAAGTAAATAAATTAAAATAAGGAACTATAAACTGACAAGGTTCTTGCAGTCTGTGACATCAACCAAGGGTTGCTTCACCTAAAAAAGTCAGTGACAGAAAGAGACTAAACTTTGGGTGGTGAGCACACAATTCAATATACATATGATGTATTACAGAACTGTACTCTTGAAACTTATATGATCCTATTAACCAATGTCACTTCAATAAATTTACTTTAAAAGAAGAATCAGCAAAAATAAAGCAACATTTACTGCTAAAGAGGTATGAAATTTGGAGGAACAAATTTAAGATATGTTTATGAATACCTATAAATTAAATAATCAGATAACTTCTTGATAGAGTATAAACTGCTTTTTATTTCTTCCTCTTCAAATTTTTCATCTCTCTCTCTTTCTCTCTAATGTATCTGAATTCTTTTTAAAAATTTTATTGAGGTGTAATTTAAATACAATAAAATTCATTTGCTTTAAATGTATGCTTCAATGATTTTTAATAATTTCATAGAATTGTGCAAACATCACCACAAATCCATTTAGGAACACCTTGAATCACCCCTAATATACTTCTCATAATCATTTACAGTTAATCTCCTTTCCTATCTCCCAAACTTAGCAACCACTAATCTATTTTCTGTCTCTACTGAATTGCATTTTCTCAATATTCTACATAAATATAATCATATAATATATGGTCTTTTGTGAATGGCTTCTTACTCTTAGTATAAAGTTTTTGAGGTTCATCTATGTAGCATGCATCAGTGGTTTCTTCTTTACTGCTGAAAAAGTATTCCATTGCATGGATATATTTTTTTTTGTTTAATCTTTCACCAGTTGGTGGGCATTTGGATTGATTCTATTGTTACCTTTTATTTTGAATAATATTCCTTATGAAAAAAATATTGCCTGTGTTATGAAAACAAAAGTGGTATCATTTTCCCCTTTTATTTTAATATTAACTTCTCCCACATTCTTTTTAATGAGATTCTCTCTTAGCTTCAGATAAAGAGACACAAATTGAATTTTTATCTAATAAAATGTTTCAATTTTGTTTTGGACAAATATATCAATTACAAAAGAAATCTACTCTTACTTTGAGTAGCTAACTACTTGGCTATCTACCTGAATTCTGGTTGAAAATCTTTTATGTTAGATGTGTGAACCATATAGCAAAGTTTCCTCTGCAATTAGGATTTGGGGCTTTTTTGATATATGCAAAAATACACTGCTACAAAAAAATTACTTTTGATGTAGTAAGACAAACCCTGGTCTTCTCAAATGTTTTCAATAGCACTGCATGATGGGGTGAATAATAGCTGCTCAAACAAAATTACTTTACTAACCACAGTCTCTTTATTTTAGTAACTGGGCACAAATAAAGTTTGAAAATTATACTTTTCTTTCATCAGAAAATTTTTCAGTGAGTCCACATTTTATGAGACTAATTCAAGAAAACATAAAAAAAAATCAACTAAGTTTGAATCTAGACCTAAACAATTTTCAAATGGTTAGGAAACAAAAATCTAGCTATTGGTTCTGGTCCCTGCAGGCATAGGAATATGGATTTGTCATACACTCAGACCTCATTTTTCTGTTGCAAGCATCCTATATATATAGTGTGCAGAGTCTTGAACCTAACTGATTTCACAGTCATCATGGTTTGTTGTGAGTTTTGTGTGTGTGTGTGTGGGGATATGTGGTATAGAATTACAGGAACGTTCTGTGAGATGAGATAGCCTTATCTCTGAATAAAATGCTCTTAAATGCTTTACAATTTTTAATTTTCTGAATCTATAGGAATAAAAAATGCTAACTAATTATTTTAGGAAATAATTATTTTTACCCATTATTTTCACTTTACCATTTCATTATTTGAATCCAAAATGTTGTAAAGAATATTTGTCTTAAATATTTCAGTAGAGTTCATAAGCTAACATGTTAATTTCCTTCAGCACAAGAAGCTATAATGAACATATTCTTAGAAGTGATTTTTAGTAAAACTTAAAAATAATATTTTGATCATAAATGTATGATTCACATGCATGTGTTTTCTTCAGCTCTCTTGTAAAATTAATACTAACCTCTTATAGAACATTTCTTTCTCCCTCCTTCCCTCCTTTGTGATCTATATCAATTACAAGATTTAAACATTTAAAATATTTTATGAAAAAACTAAATTCTAAAATATGTCTCAGGCAACACTCTAACATGTCTAAAGAGCATTTCTCAACAACCAACCAAGCAATATTATGCTTTATTTGTATTGCTTGAGGTCTATATTTAGTTAGTATTTTGTCTTCTCCACATGAGTGCATTAAGTGAATAGAATGACTTCATAATGATCTATCAATATTAATAAAAACTAAAGAGGTTCTATACCTTTTTATTGATGTTTATAAATATTAAAGTAAAAATTCATGTAGTCTGGAAGATCTATTTTTATAAAATTAACAGCTACAAATTTGGAATGTTGACTTCCTACTGATTCAGAGATAATGTAATGTTTTTATTGAATAAATATTTTGTATCAGGGGCAGAGTTTTAAAATTAATGTATTCCTTATTACATATCACCCTACCAAGACATGTAACATCAGTCATAAGACTCTGAAGGGTATTCTACAAATAACTGAAAAAGAAAGCAATACATTCAGTATGCATAAAACAAAATTATAACTACATTATAATTGTCAGAAGTCTTCTATTTGAGGTGAAAGAAATGCCATTAAATTGGCTGAAAAAAACATTACTATTGAGTATGAAGGCAGATTGCATGGTTTGTGGTGTGTAATGTTGCTACATAGTAGACTGAAGTTTCAAAATACTACCCTTTAAAGAGATAGAAACAGGTGTTGTTGGCTGCAGTGAGGATCAAATGGGAAAAGAATCATATTTCATCAGACCTAGTCAACACCAGGAAAAAAAAGAAATATAAAATGTATGCAGGCAATGATTCATTTTGATAATCTGGCCCAAGAGAGACACATAGAGACAACACACAGATCTAAGCTTCTACCAAAAGACAAATAGGACACAGAGGGTGAGAACTGGGATGACAGTGTAGCAGAGGTCACATCAATTTTCAGGAGCAGTTTTCACACAGATGAAATAACCCTGGACACTATTTGGTCCATTGTTCATATCCTACATGTCTCACAAACAATAAATTTCCTAGTCCAAGAAAAGCACAGTAAAGAAGTATTCTACTTATGATTTCTTATAATTAAGTTTCTGTGCTAACCAAACTTGCTTTTTCAGACCAAGGTCACATTGCATGTTATGGTCCATAATTGCCAAAAACTAGCCAGAATGTATTATGTTTTGGTGTATAAGCATAGAAACTGTCAAACCATCTAAATTTTTTTCTGATTTAAATTACATGTTACAAAAATTAATGATATATATGTTAGTAATCTATTTCGATCTTGTAATAGGTCTTCACATTTGAATGACATCTACATTTTGCTCAGACTTTGCATAAATACACTTTAATGTCAGAATTTATTAGGTAGACTTGAGAAATTCTAATTGGCAATGAAATTGAATATGGGTGAACACTAGAAACGTAGTTTGTTATTTAAATAAGAGCATCTCTTTGTAATTCAGGGAGAAAACATTTTGTTTTTAAAGGCTTGTGTTTTAAATATATATTAAAATCTTTTTCAACACATATGACGTGATGGTATAAAATAACAAACAAAGATAGAACAACTGCTACTAGCTGAGGACATGAGCGACCTCTTTATTTATTAAAACAAAGTGTAGACTGCTTTTACTGAGCATGTTTGTTAAACCTGCCATACTTTGTAATAGCACTTGGGAATCTAGAAAATAAGCTCTTAATTTTAATTTCTTGTTTAGAGTCCAGATGAATAAATATAAAAGTTACAAGAACTTTATTTGTTGAACAAAAAGATAAACTAACAGTAAATGCTCAGAATGAAAAAAAAATGTGCCTAAAAATTAAAGTCAAGGCTGCTAGAGACTTTCTATATGACTCCAATGCTTATTTTTCTACTTTTTCTGGGGTTGTCTTTCATCTTTCCTCTAGGCTTTGAGGATTGTGAGACAGAAATAGAAACTGAATTTAGCTGACTCACTCAGTCATAGAAAAATGTAGCCAATCACTAGTTCATTAGTTTTTATTCTGTAACAGCTAAATTATATTTCATTATTTGATTTGAGAGATTTTCTCCAAATACAACTGTCCAAGGGACTCCAATTTGTTTGTGTCATTAGGATTACATTTGGCACCAGCAAGATAACTACCTCCCTCTTCCAATCTGAGGAAGGGTAATAAATAATGACCAACTGCTGTGTATTGATTTGACCTTCATAAATATAAGAAAGTATTTATGGTGGAGCTAAACAATGACTCAAGTGTTGCCATTATCAAATGTGAAAAATAAAAACTTGATCCCAAAATTGTTACATTTTTTAGGGAGACAAAATAATGCTGATAAATGAAAATGAGAAGCTAGTGGCAAATGAATGAAAAGTCTCCAGCCAGATAAAGTAAGATGGAATACTTAAAAAAAAAATCATGGCCCTGTTTTGTTCTTGTTCCTTAGGAGAGACACATTATTTTGGGAGAAAAAAGTCAGCAAGTTTCAGAAGTGGACAATTAAGTATGACATTATGTGGCATGGATTGTTAAATGTCTCTAAGAGTTCAAAGAAGGAGAGGTCACTGTGGTCTGGAGTAAGTGCTCAGACTAATCTAGCTGGAAAGTATTCCCACTGTCCTTAGAATATAAATCTCATGAAACTTGCCCAAGTTATTAGGTGTGCTAACAAAAAAAGAAAAGATTCCTTGATCAAACTAGTGTTGATAAAACTGGGTTAAACAATATTAAACAGTTTTTCTTAAAGCAAATATTGCCAGATAAGTTATAGGGTGCCCAGTGAAATTTGAATTTCACATAAACATCAAATATATATTTTTTTCCATATAAGTATACCCAAAACATTCCATGGGACATTCTTATACTAAAAATAATTCTTTGTTTATGTGAAATTTAAACTTCACTGGGCACATCATTTTCTTCTAAAATTTGTTGAGTCTATTCTAGCAGGACATTTCAGAGGCTTTAAAATACTAATGAAAAAATATTAACATATGTTACATGTTAATTGAGGCAGCTGAGAGCATAGTGATGAAGAGTGAAAGATGCTAGGGCTTGCCGGCCTAAGTTTGAAAAATTGCTTGATGATTTGCAAACCCCTGGGAAAATTACTTAACCTGTGCTACAATTTCCTCATCTGTAAAGTTAGAATAATAATAATACTACCTAATCTTAGTATTAGGTAATTATAAAGGGGGCTGTTATAAAGATCAATGAGCTGTTACTTGCAAATACATAGAACAATGCCTGAACCACAGTAAATGCAATATAAGTGTTTGCTAAATAAATTAAACAGTAATTTAAAATTTTCAGAAGTGGGAGAATATATTTGTCCACCTAATTATCTATTAACACTTCCTGAAACAATGTTTGGAAACATCTTTTTCTAAGAAATAATTAAATGAGCCTGACTTCACCCTAAATTAGGCTTTCTCAGTTATCAAAGGTCTGAGAAGACTTCTTAAGTCAAGGTCAGTGGTTCTCAACTAGAGGTAATTTTCTAGCCTAGAGGACATTTGGCAATGGTTGGTAACACTTTCGACTGTCAAAGTTGAGGAAGTAGGGTGTGTGCTACTAGCATACAGTAGTAGAGACCAGGGATGTCCTCACTTCCTCTGTCCCCAAATGAATTATCTGGCCCAACTGTCAACACTGGTCAAGAAACACTGTTTCAGAATTACAGAGAAATAGACATTTTACTATATCTTCCTTTTTGCTCGGAACTTCTACTAGATACTTTAATAAGTTTAATTTAATAAGACGATAAGGTGAACTTAATAATTTAGAACTAACAGTATTTTACAAGGTATGTTTCAAAGTTCGGGTGCATGTAATTCTGACTCCCTAACTTCAGTTTTTTTTTTGCTCAAATCTCAGTCTTTATAGTGAAACCTGTACTGGACATCCTATTTAACATTTCAACCTGCACCTGGATTTCCACCCCCTTAACCTACTTTCTTTTTCCTATAAAATTTATCACCTTTCAATATACGATGTAATTATTTATTAACAATTTTTGTTACACATTTCTTCTTACTACAGTACACTGTCCAGGAGAGTAGAAACCTTTGTCTGATTTTTTTTTTTTTATTTTCACACTGCTGTCTCCTCAGTATCTAGAATAGTAACTACTCTGGATCCATGAAACTTTTAATGATTTTGGATATGTAGACTGGTAATCTTAAGGCTTGTGGTAAGATTATTATTAATTGAATTGATACCATTATTGCTTTATATTTAAAAAGACAATATTGTATATGAATATATAATTTTAAAAGTGTTTTTTATAAGTATGTGTGGAAGAAAGGAAGAATATGGGAATGGAGGTAAAGAGTTTCTGATCAAGTCAACTTTTCCAATAAAATCAGTGCTTACTATAGCTTACAAATACAGTGACAAAATAAAATTTTAATATTAGAAAAATAGTTGATATGGTTGTCATAGCATGCCTACTGTATATTATTGAACTTGTCTGCATATCATAGTACTTTGAGCAAAAAACATTTAAATATAATTTTTTCTGGCCCACACACATACTTTTACATCATCTTTGAGATCATATTTATTGTATCAAAGATAAAGGAAACTTAACTGATTTTTTTAAGTACATTTATATTTTCTAGAGTCTAGGAGTAGAAAAAGACTGAGGATCCAGAATATAAATAAGTTTTATACAGAGATCAGAATTTGATCTAAAAACTGCAAGTCAGACAAGAATTTGTAATATAAACAAACAAGTTTATATAAACAATATAAACAAACAGAGGCATGTACAAGTCTCTTCTCCAGAAAATCATCCTGGCTACTTCCTAAAAAAAAGTGGTACAGGGGAGAACATTAAATAAGTGAGGAGTAATAATGTAACATTCTGCCTCCGAAATTGGAAAACAAAAGGCAGGAGTGAGCACAAAGGTAAAAGTGGGTAAGAAGCTGATGTTTTAAAAAGATTTGTTTAGGAAAGATGGTAGGTGGAGGACACACATTTCTATCAATTAGCTGACCTTTCCAGGTAATAATGCTTTGATACCATGGCTTATATGTAAAACGGCCTCAGGGTTCCAATGTAACCCTGCTTTTAAACTTCTTAGGAGTTCAGTCATCTAGCCGACTGAAGAGGCTATAAAGCAGATTTCTCATTTTTCTCCCCTGCCAGAAAATATGCAATACATTCCATTAACTAGGGAAGAAACCCCTCTTCTTAATCTGGCTCTAAGCAGGAAGAGAAAGAAATGTACTACGCTGACATGACAATTCAGGTGCTAATTATTTTTTTGTTCTATTCTTTTTTATTATTATTATGGTGACATTATTTAATGAAATCCAGTAAGTTTCAGGTGTACAATTCAATAGAAAGGCATATATAAATTTTACTGTGTGTTCATCAAACATAGTTAGATTTCTATCTGTCACTACATATTCGACCCTTTTTACCCCATCTCCCTCTTCCCTACCCCCGCCCCCCTGCACTCTGGTAACCACTAATCTATTGTCCATGTCTATGAGTCTCTGTTTGTTCTAATTGTATGTTGCTTTTAGGTTTAGATCCCACATATAAGTGATACCATGTGCTTTTCAAATTTCTCTGTCTAGCTGACTTCACTTAGTATGATTATGTCAAGTTCCATCCATGTTGTCGAAAATTGCAGTATTTCATTTTTTCTTATAGCTGAGTAATATTCCATTGTATATATGTGCCACATCTTCTTTATCCAAGCATCTATTATATGACAGTTTGGTTGTTTCCATTACCTGGCCACTATGAATTATACTGCTAAAACCTTGGTGGGCAAATATCTTTTCGGATATAGTTTTCAAGTCTTTGGGGTAAATTCCCAGTAGAGGGACTGCTAGATCATATGGTAGATCAATTCTTAGTTTTTCTGAGGAACCTCCATACTGTTATCCATACTGGCTGTAACAATTTGCAGTCCACCAGCAGGGTATGAGGATTCCTTTTTCTTTGCAACCTCTCCAATATTTGTTATTACTTGTCCTATTGATAACAGCAATTCTAACAATGAAATGGTATCTTATTCTGGTTTTGATATGCAGTTCCCTAATAGCTAATAATGTTAAGTATCTGTTCTATGTTTGTTGGACATTTATATGTCTTCTTGGAAGAAGTATCTGTTCAGGTACTATGCTCATTTTTAATTAGATTGTTTGTTTTTGTTGTCATTGAATAGTGTGAGTTCTTTGTATATTTCAGATATTAGGCCTTTATTGAAGGCATTGATGCAATTATATTTTTCCATTCAGATAGTTGTAGCTTTACCATGTTGATAGTTTATTTTGCTGTGAGAAGCTTTTTTTAAATTTGATGTAGTCCCATTCATTTCTTTTTGCTTTTACTTCCTTGCCTTTGAAGTCAAATTCATAAAATATTCTTTAAGTCCAAGGTCCATCAGTTTAATTCTCATGTTTTTTTTTTCTGTGCAATTTATTTCTGGTATTATATTTAGGGCCCTAATCCATTTTGAGTTAATATTTTTGTGTGGGGAGAGATAACAGTCTGCTTACATTCTTTTACAGGTGGTTTTCCAGTTTTCTCAGCAACATTTATTGAAGAGACTTTCCTTGCTCCACTGTATGTTTTTGACTCCTTAGTCAAAAATAATTTGCCCATATAAACATGGGTTTACTTCTGGAATTTTGATTCTGTTCCACTGGACTGTATGTCTGTTTTTCTGCCAACAGGAGCCATTTTGATTACTGTCATTTTGTAGTATGATTTGAAGTTAGGCAGAGTGATGCCTCTGGCCTCGTTCTTATTTCTCAGAATGGATTTGGTGTTTCAGAGTTTTTGGTTTCTGGTAGCATGGTGTTTTGATTGCTTCCTTGTCTTTGTGTGTGTCTTTTTTGTATTTTGGTTGGGTTTTGTAGGTTTTCTCTCTTGTTGTTCCTGTTTTATTTATATACTTTTGTTCTGAAACTTTGGCAGGATGTTAGTATTACAAATATGTAAAGGATAGTTTATATATATATATATATATATATATATATATATATATATATATATATTCATTTTCTTCTGTGTGTGCCTTATCTTCATTCCCTTTTCTGTTACTGTTGTCTCAGTTTGTCACTATGTATGCTGGATATTCATTTCTATTTTATAATATCAAAACTCTTCTTATTTTTTAAGTTTCTAATACCCTTTTCTTAATAAAGGTTGCATTTCTCTGCTTCTATCTGCATGCTAATTGCTTTACGTTTATTACATATTTTTTTGCTATTTTGTTCAGATTAGCTGACCCCTTTCAGTATTTCTTGTAATGCAGGCCTCATAGTGAAGAATTCCCTCAAGTGTTGTATGTTTAAAAAAATCTTAATTTCTTTCTCCCATCTAAAAGAGTGCTTTACTGAATACATTATTCTTGGCTTATAGTTCCTTTTATTTAATAGTTTGAATCTTTTATTCCACTACATTCTTGCTTGTAGGTTTTGTGCTGAGAAGTCCAACGGTAATCTAATGAGTTTTTCTTTATAGGTTAACATCATTTTTTCCCTTGCTACCCTGAAAATTGTCTTTGTCATTGATTTTTGATAATTTTAATACAATATTTCTTGGAGAGGGCCTTTTTAGCTTGAAATAATTGGGTGTTCTGTTGGCTTCTTGAATTCCAAGCTCTAGTTCATTCTTTAGATTTGGAAAATTCTCTTCAACTGTTTAAATGCTTTCTAATCCCTGCTCCTTTTTCCTCCCTTTTGAGAATGTCCATTTTCTCTTACTTTATCTTTCCTTGTGGTATCAGCTAGTTCTTATATTTCTTTTTTATTATTTTTCATTCTTTGGTTTCTCTCTTCTCCCTTCTGATTTACTTCTAGATTTCAGTCTTCAGTATCACTGATCCACGCCTCCATTTGGTCGACTCCATTTTCCAATCATGCTATTTCATTCTAGATCTCTTTCAGTGTGTTTCTGATCTCTAGAAGTTCTAACTTTTTAAGGGTTTCAATCTCTTTGTTTAAAAAAAACTTATTTTGCTACATATAAAGATGATTAATATTCATTCCTATATGAATTTTTTAACTAGCTGTCTTTGAAACTTAAAAATTTATTTGAAAATTATACCTAATTTTAAGCTTGCATTTTCACTGCTTCAAGAAATTTCATAAAATTAAAGAGACACTTTAACCGATCTGTTCTAGAGACCTAGAGATTCTGAAAATCAGTTTACATTGCACCAAAGAAGATGTATAATGAAACCTATTTGTAATACAGTATCAGAAAACAAAATAGTAATAAACATGAGTTTATACATGTAAAAGCAAAATACTTTTATAAGAATGAATATAACACAAACAAGTGTTTAATAAGAAATACAACAGTTCCATGGATTAATTCTTAAATACTATTTCCTTGTATCTGAGAAAGGTGAGAAGTGCGAATATGGGCAGGATTAAGATAAAAAGTTAAAGATGATTCGAAATTAGCATGACACTATCATGGAAGCTTGGCAAAAACAGTCTGTATAACCAACAGTTTATAGTTTGTCACCTGTATAAACTTTTTATTGAGGAATGTGTAGACAGTTATACATGCTGATATTTATATTAGTATGTTCACTAATAATTGCACAATTATACTTATGTACAATCTGCACATATTTATATTTTTAATGTTACCATTGTACCAATTATAGCTCTTGTGCTGTCACAGACACAGACACGCAAACATGTACACACAAATGCACACACACATTGATGAACTATATACTGATTTTTTTTTGTTTTGGCTAAGAAATAAGACACTGAGGCACCATATTTTTATGATAGAAAAAATTAAAGGTTTTCTTAATAGATGAGTCTTGAAATCATAATCATAATACTGTTGTCAACCTAGCCAGTTCAAAACAATGTCAATAATTTAATTTTCTTATAAAACAGAATTGTATTTAAAATAAATTTTAATTATTACAGCAAAACACTCCAATTTTTACACTTTTTTTTCTATGTAAGGTAGGCATTAACATCATAAAAACTGTGGTTCTCATCTGAAAACCTCTAAGTTTTATCCAAGAAGCAGGCATCTATTATTAATGTTCAAATCAATAACATTCACAAAATGCATGATCTAATTTTTAGACATTGTCTGATGCCATGAAAGCTTATACCATCTGGTGAATAAGCTCTTGTTTGGTAAAATAATAAGAAGAAAATAATTCTTAAGATACAGTCAAGGGAACAGGGAAGTCTAAACATCATCACTAGAGTACATTAATTTGCCATTTTGTTTCATATTTTAATATTGCTTCTTTCTCATCTTCATTTCTACTTAGATTGCAGTGCTTATTTCAATATTACTCTCCTTTATTTTAATATTCACCTCTAACTTAATTACTTTTATCAAAAACAATTACCAAATACTCAGTAGTGCATGACATTGTGGGGTAAATTAAAATGAGTTTATAGACATGTAAATTGAAAAGTATGATAATGATTTCCTCTAATAACTTTATTAAACAAATATAGCTTGTCTATATGACAAAGAAAAATAATTTCAAAATATCTGTCAATTAGAAGGTTTTCACAAATTCATCAGCTGAATTTCAACAATGTTAATCACCAGATATCCCCACTTTCTATTTTAACTCTTTTACTCCTGAAATGTTATATTTACTATTTCATTTTTAACACAATGAACAAGACTGACCCTCTGTCTTGGGATGTTACTTTTCTAAACTTCAATGTGTCTATTTGTAGAATAGGACAAGTACCTCAAAGTGTTGTGGAAAGTTTAAATGAGAAATCTTAAGTGGAAGCACTAATCATTGTGCTTAGTAGACCCTCATTAAAATATTGGCTGAGGCTGAAGTTGTGCTAACCTTCTATAAAGATAATATTTAAGAAAAAAATTGCAATTAATGTACACTAAATATAAGATTTGCCCATGAAGAGATTGGTTCAAGTATGGCAGAGTGAGAGACATCTCGGATCTCTCCCCTTGAAACAACAATAAGCAGAACATCTAAAACTTAACAAAAAATACCCCCAAACCGCACACTAGCATGTCTGAGTGTGGAATCTGCACATAAGAACTACCACAGGTCACACATCCAAGTGTCAGGTGGGGGACTGGAAAAATAAAGAAGCTGTCTTTCCCAGCTGGAGCTCCCTGTAGGAGGAGGAATAGGAGAGAAGGTGCAATGAATTCCTGAACGGCCCTGCCTGAGAGAGCTGTGAACTTCCTAAGGCCAGTGCCAGTGCCTGGTCATCAGGGCAAAGGCAGAGAAACTGGGATGGCAGAAAAGTGGGGAAAGCAGAGAAACAACAGTTGATTTTTACCAGCCGTGGTTGCAAAACTGAGGCTGAGCCTCAGTGCACATACCACAACCCAGAGGGTCCCTCCCCACATACCCTCCAGGAACAAAAACTACAAAGCCACAGGGAAATCTGAGCAAAAACACCGAAACTGTCACTAACTCTGACAGGAACTGAGACTGAGGGTAGTGAGCATGATTAAACAACAATAAGGGGAAAAAAACAGTATGAATACTTTATATAAAGCAGAGATCCAAGAAACTTAGACACCATCTACTGGAACCCAAAAAAGAAGCACCTTCTTTGCAACAGACTAGGGACCACACTACATAATAAACCTTTTTTTTTTGTCAGGGAGGGGGAAGCAGAACACACTTCTATTAATACCCAGGCAGAGAAATAGTACATTAAACACCATGAACAACCAAGGTGACAAGGCATCTCAGAAAGAAAGAAAGTAATCTCCAGAAAATAAGCTTATAGACATAGAAATATGCAACTTTAATGACAGAGATTTCAGGATGGTACTTCTGAAAAAACTCAATAAGATTTTAAATGAATCATATCAACAATTTCAAAAATTGAAAAATGACTAGATGAGCAGAATGACTTATTTAGCAAGAAGATTGAAACTCTCAAAAAGAACCAAATAGATTCTGGATACAAAGAACACACTGCAAAACATGAAAAATTAAATAGCAAGCTTGGGAAATAGAGTCAACCGAATGGAGGAAAGGGTCAGTGATATTGAAGACTGAAATCTAGAAATAAATCTGAAAGAAAAAGAGAGAAACCAAAGAATGAAAAATAATGAAAGAGAAATAAATACAAGAATAAGCTGATAGCATCAGGAGAGGAAACATAAAAATAATGGCCATTATCGAAGGCAAGGAAAAGGAGCAGGGACTAGAAAGCATTATCAGACAAATAGTGAATGAGAATTTTCCAAATCTAAGGAATGAGCTGGAGCTCAGATTTCAAGAAGACAATAGAACTTCCAATCAACTCAACCCAAAAAAGGCCTTCTCAAAGATGCATTGTATTAAAATTATCAAAAATCAATGGCAGAAACAGAATTCTCAGGGCAGCCAGGGCAAAGAAAATGGTAATCTATAAAGAGAAACCCATTAGAATATTGTCAGACATCTCAATAAACCTTACAATCCAGAAAGGAATGGAATCAAATATTCAAACTATTAAATGAAAGGAACTACCAGCCAAGAATAATGTATCCAGCATAGCTCTCCTTTAGATATAAAGGAGAAATTAAGACCTTTCCCAGCATTAAAAAAAAAAATGAGAGAATTCTTTACTACAAAGCCTGCACTATAGAAAATACTGAAAGGGTTCAGCTCACCTAAAACAAAATGACCAAAAAATATACATAATTAGGAGAAAGGTGAATAGCAGGCTGATAGAGGCAGAAGACTGCAATCCTTACTAGGAACAAGGCATTAGTAATAATAATAATAATAATAATAATAATAATAATAAACAATAATAAAAAGATTTGCTATAGCAAGATAATATAGAATGGTCAGCATACACAGGGACAAATTCAAACAACAATTACTGAAAAGGAGAAGATTCAAAGATCCAAATTCACAAAGAGGAACTGAGATAAGACACACAGAGAAGAAAAGGGATGACTATATATACATACATTATCCTTTATATATTTGTAATGATAACCACATGCCAAAGATTCAGAACTGAAATATATAACATAAAAGAAGAACAACCAGAGAGAAAACTCATAAAAGTCAACCAAAATAAAGAAAATAAACACAAAGACAAGGAATCAATGGGAACACTGAGCTACCAGAAAGCAAAAGGTAAAATGGCTATAAGACCTCGTATTTCAATAATCACCATAAATGTAAATGAACTGAGCTCACCAATAAAAAGGCAAAGAGTTGCAGAATGGATCAAAAAATAAAACCCAACCATATGCTGTCTCCAGGATGGACACCTCAGATCCAAAGACAAATATAAACTCAACGTGAAAGGGCGGAAAATGATATTTCAAGCAAATGGGAGTTAAAGAAAAGCGGGAGTAGCAGTACTAATATCAGATGAAATAGACTTCAAGATAAAAAAAAAGGTAAAGAAAGATAGTGAAGGGCACTGCATAATGATAAAGGGAATCATACACCAAGAAAACATAATACTTATTAATATCTATGTTCCCAATCAGGGAGCCCCAAACTATATAAAGCAAGTAATAAGAGAACTAAAGAGAGAAACAGACCACAATACTATCATAGTCAGGACCTAAATACACCACAATTAGATAAGGACAGATCATCTAAACAAAAAAAAATCAATAAGGAAATAATATCCTTATATAATACATTAATCCAACTGGACATAATTGACATTTACAGAGCCTTTCATTCCAAAACATCTGATTATACATTCTTCTCTTGTGCACATGAAACATATTCAAGGACTAACCATATACTGGGACACAGAAATAGCCTGAACAAATATAAGAAAGTTGAAACCATACCAACCATATTCTCTGATTATAACGCTTTGAAGTTAGAGATCAACTATAAAAAGAAAGTGGAAAGAATCACAAATACATAAAGATTAAAGAACATACTACTAAAAAATAATGGGGTCAGACAAGAAATAAGAAAGAAGATCAAGAAATACATAGAAACCAAGAATAATGATAATACAACATATCAAAGGTTTTGGAACATGGCAAAAGCAGTCATAAGAGGCATGTTTATATTATCGCAGGCCTACCTCCAGAAACAAGAATGAGCCCAAATAAAGAACCTAAGTATTAATCTTAAAAGATTAAAAAAGGAAGAACAAATGAAGCCTGGAGTGTGCAGAAGGAAATAAATAATCAAAATTAGAGTAGAAATAAATAAAATTGAAAACAAACAACAACAAAAATAATGGAAAACAAATATAACAAAGAGCTGGTTTTTTTTGAAGGTTAATAAAATTGGCAAACCTCTGGCTATACTCACTAAAGGAAAAAGAGAAAAGACACAAATAAACAAAATTTGGGATGAAAGAAGGAAAATGACACAGACACCACAGGAATACAAAGGATCTTACAAGAATATTATGAAAAAGTATGTAACACCAAATTTAATAACCTAGAAAAAATGAACCAGTACTTAGAAAAATACAACCTTCCTAGACTGAATTAAGAAGAACTGGAAAATCTAAATAGACTGATCAGCAGTATGGAAATGGAATGAGTGATCAAAAACATACTAAAAAGTAAAAGTCCAGGACCCAATGGCTTCATCAGTGAATTCTACCAAACATTCAAAAATTTAATACCTATTCTTCTCAAAATCTTTCAGAAGGTCATACAGGAGGCAATACTTATTAACTCATTCTATGAGGCCAATATTATCCTGATACTAAAACAAGGTAAAGATAACAACAACTGTTGGGAGCCATTTTTGATGAATGCCCTGCAGACAGGGTTGGAGTTGCTTGCAAGCTAGAAGTTTGCAGAGCAGATGGGCTCATTAATGGATAGCTTGTTACTGAAGGAGGAAGTTTGGCTTAATGGATAGCTCCTTAGTGAAGGAGGAAGTTTGGCTTGGAAAGAGTTGAATGTTCCTTGCCCCAGGGAATAAGAGACAAAAACAGGAACAAGGATGTTTTGAGAGAACTTATGTAAAGGTCAGCAATCATCTACATATGTGTGGGTGTTGCTTCTCATGCTCTTCCAAGGGTATATATATATGCTGTGCTAAATAAACTCGGGGCTCAGTATTCACTGTTAGCCCTCCCAACTCTATCTTCTGTCTCTCTCTCTCTCTTTTTTTTACTCAATCCTCACTCCCCTTATCGGGAACTATTCAATCTTAGCCGGCTGGCTCCGGCAAACAACAACAACAACAACAAAACTACAGATCGATATCTTTCATGAACACAGACATAAAAAAACCTAAATAAGTTATTAGTGAACTGAACACAGCAATATATTATAAAGATCATACACCATTATCAAGTGGGTCTTATACAGAGGCACTTGGATGATTCAACATATGCAAATTAAAAATTAAGAATCATATAATCATATCAATAAATGCAGAATAAAGTCTTCAACAAGATATAGTATTCATTTATGATCAAAACACTTAAGAAAATTGGTATAGAAAAAAAATTACCTTAACACAATAAAGGTCATATATGACAAACCCTCAGCCAACATTATACTTGTGAAAAACTAAAAACCTTCCCTATAAGATCAGGAACAAGGCAAAGTTATCCACTATCACCACTGTTATTCAATATATCATTGGAGTTGTTAGCAAGTCCAGTCAAGCAAGAGAAAGGTTTAAAACGCATCCAATTAGAAAGTGATGAATTCGTACTGTCACTATTTGTGGATGGCAAGATTCTCTAAACAGAAAACCCTAAAGACCCCACAAGAACACTACTAAAAACAAAAGCAAATATAGTAAAATGTCTAGATACAAAATCAATGTTCAAAAATTCATAGTATTCGTATACTCTAATAATGAAATGTCAGAAAAAGAAGTGGAAAAAATAATTCCTTTTGCAATTTCAACAAAAAATAAAATAAAATAAAATAAAATACCTAGGAATATATCTAACAAAACATAAAAAGGGCATATATAATGAAAACTATAATACCCTGTTGAACAAAATTGAAGAAGATATGAAGAAACAGAAACATATTTCGTGTTCTTGGATTGGAAGAATCAACATAGTTAAAATGATTTTATTACTTAAAGCATTATGCAGATTTAATGCCATCCCCATAAAAATCCAATCATCATTTTTTTAAAGAAATAGAACAAAAAATCTTCTGCATTGTATGGAAGCACAAAAGACGCCGAATTGTCAAACCCATCCTGAGAAAAAAGAACAAGGCTGGTAGCATTACTCTGCCCAACTTTAAATTATACTACAGAGTGATAGTAATCAAAACAGTGTGGTATTGGCAAGAGAACAGACACTCAGGCCAGCGGAACAGAATCGAGAGTCTAGAAGTAAACCTGTATTTATATGGGCAAATAATTTTTGACAAAAAAAAAGCCAAAAACATATAGTGGAGAAAATAAATTCTCTTCAATAAATAGTGCTGGGAAACTGGAAAGCCACCTGCAAAAGAATGAGATGTTGTCTATCACCGCACACCAAAATTAACTTAAAATGCATTAAGGATCTGAATATAAGACCTGAACCAATAAATTACATAGAAGAAAACATTGGAATTAAACTCATGGACCTTAGACTTAAAGAGGATTTTACAAATTTGATTTTAAAGGCAAGGGAAGTAAAATGAATGGAACTACATTAAATTAAAACACTTCTGCACACTAAAAGAAACCATGAACAAGGTAAAGAGACAACCATCTCAATGGGAAAACATATTTGCAAGCAGCATCTCCAATAAGGAAGGGCCTAATATCCAAATATATGAAGAACTTGTATGACTCAATAACTACAAATATCAAATAATCCAATCAAAAGATGGGTAGAGGACCTGAACAGACATTTCTCCCTAGAGGACATACAAATGGCCAACAAATACATGAAAAAATGCTCAACATTTCTAGCTATCAGGGAAATAAAAATTAAAACTACAATGAGATACCATCTCAAAAATAGTTTGATGCCTTTATTAACCTAAAGACATATATATCCTTCAAAGCTTGAAACATAAAAACAAAAAAATGTGTGATCTAAATTATTCTAACACTGCCCAAACCAATCAGAACTACATAAGTAATTCTCATCTCTGAACTTCCAGAGACAGATCATTCTTATTTTCTCCTCTTTTCTTTCCTATCTGATCTTATCCTTATACATACTCATAGTCAATGATATTCCTTTAGGATAAAAACTATTTTTTAGATTTACTTTGCACAAAGCCCAACAAAAATCAAATAATATTAAATGCAGTTGTCTAACACTCTATTCCTATGAATGTCTAAATATTTTGAACTCAGCCAGAGGGACTTTGTAATGTGAAGAAACAGAAATAATAAGGAAATTAAAAACTATTATCTAAAGTCTGGCAATTCTAAAATCTTGTAATCAAACTTGACCAAATCACCAAAATTTGCTGTCCTAGATTCCAATTCAATTAAATTGTTCTTTTTTTTAATGATTCACTTATTTGGATAAAGTATTTTAAGGATAGACATTATAACATTTGATTTTAATGATGTTATATTCAGTTTAGTAGCATATGTTGACAATTTCTGCATTTGACCTGTATCTATCTTCATGTTTGCTTTCAACGACTTTAAGGAACATGACGCCATCCCTTGAGCAGCTGCACCTATCAGTTCTCTTAAGGATTGTCATTTTCCTAATCTGAACTGATCACTAGAGAAAATCACTTTGCTCACTGCCTTTATGTTCATTGCTACCTCTCAGCCATAATTTAGTTATCATGTGAAAATACCATATTTTTTATACAACATTGGTATTACTTCCTGTTCTTGGTTACTGACAATGAATTCCATCTTACTTTCAGTTAAAAGATAGTGGATTTTGGACACTATTGGACATTGATCTATACTGCTTTATTGCCTCAGCTACAACTTTCCAGAAAATGCTTTCTTACCTGGATACTTATGTATTATTTTCTCCCATTTGCCTATATGTGGGCTCTGTGGTTAGCAAAATTTTATTAATGGCACCTCATGGCTTTTTTAACTTTGTCAGCTCTTTCAAAAATCTAAAATATTTATAAGCTGCATTTTCAGGTCTAGATAATTATATATTTACTTTTCAATAGAATAAAATGTTATAAATTACAGTTCTACTTAGTTCTACTAGTATGTATTCTCCTGCTTGGACTTTATAAATATTATATCCTGTGCCTTGTACTGAAGCCAAAATACATAGACACAATTGTGGTATTATTCCCATACATGTATAGTACCCTGAATAAAATAGAAATATAAAACAAGAACAAATTACTGAGGTAAACTTTAAATAAAAGAGTGACTTTAAAACTATATTACTTTTAATATACTGACATTCCCATTGGTACATTCTGCATATCCTTTCAAAGCTGTATATGTTGTTTGGATGGCATGGCTTTTTTGCAATACTGTTCGTGTCCAAGCAAATACAAGATTTCTATAAAATGTGTCTAGGGAGCCATAAAACTGGTGGAAAATATATTTTTCCATAATATTTTAGCATTTTAAAAATTTCAATAACAGGAGAAAATGTTTTGCTATAAACATCTTAAAAGACTTATATAGGCAATGGCATCCCACAGCACTTATTTAAATAATTTTAAGAGCTAGAACAGACAAGTTATTCTATATTTCAAAGCTCATATTTTTATTTTCTTGATTTTTGACAAGTTTTGATCCTTTAAGTGCAATATAATCTGTAAGCTTGTATGATAATGAATAATCTTGCTGCCAATTTGCTGTATTACGATGTTTACCAAAATGAAGCCAGAAAATGCACTTTCCCTTCAGCGTAAGTTTTACTCTTTCTGCACAAAGTATTGTTTGGTGACTATCATTTAACAAAGAAAAAGGACATTTTACATACTCAGTGTGTTGTATATGTTTATGCATGCATGTGTATGTGTGTGTGTATTCTCTCTTACCATTCAAAATAAAGTAAAAGGACACTTTCCACATCCTTGATTTATCCCAAAGAGTTTATTCTTTTATATACATTTCAATAATCAATTTTATAACTGGCATCTTTTCTCAAAATTTACTAGTGGTTCCCAATTGATTTTTTAAAAGTATTACAGGTATGATCATGAAATGTAAAACCTCTACCAACTACTTCTTATCCGGCTGTTTTTCTATAAACTATGTTACATAACTGCCAAAACATTGGAACTTCTTAAACATCTTATAAACATTAATCATTTCTCCCTGCCTATCAAAGATGTACACACTACTGAAGAAGAAAAAAGATACAGTACCATTTTTGTTTTTCTTGGAAAGAGAAAAAAATAATAACTAGAGTCTAATCTGTGTTTTTAACAATTACTTTTACTTAGTGCCAGTATTGCACTTTCCATTTTCTACTGGACACTTTCACTGGGATATTCCATCATGATATGCAACTATTGAGAAAGCAAACCTATTATTTTATTAAAGTCATTTATCTCGTAACCATAGGCCTAAAACAAATATGACTTCATATTGTGGTTCTTATTTTTGTCGTTTTCCCCATTGCTTACCAAGGCTTGAATCTTAATTATTATGACTTATCTCACCTTTTTGCCTCTCTCACATCTAACCTGTAAACAGTTCCTCTTTATACTACCTTTAAAATATCTGCGGTTCCAAATACACACTTAAATAGTTAAAACAGGCACCTTAACTGAAGTCCAAAGCTTTGGTCTTCCGTAAACTATTAGATTTTGGACATTAATACTAGATTAAATTTTGCAAAATCAATTTCATTCTCTGTGAACAAACCAACAGGCCCTCAAGAACCTCCATAGTTTTACCTTACCTTTTGTACTTCATTCACAAATACTCCCCTAGAAAAAATCAGCTATAATCAACCTGTTTGACTCCCTGGTACCTATTACTCATAAAGATTTCTCATTTCCATAAGTTTTCTTCACTATACATGTCTAAAATATTACCCATTCCCTATGCATTTCTAAGTATTATTTAGCCTTTAAGATCATAAATCAATGTTCTCTATTAAAGCTTTTCCTGACTATCTCAGCCCATAATAATCTTATATTTCTCTGAAGTTCTATACGGAGTTAATTTGCTGAGCCATACATATAGAAACTTGTACTATATACTAAAATACATCTCTCATAATGTTATTTATTAAATCTTTTATTGGCAATTAAATATTCATATGTTAATGCCTATATCCCTAATTAGACATTAAAATATTTGAGAGTGGGGGCGGGGACTGTTGTCTACTTACAGTTCTCTTTCTTCTCTGCAAAGGCTACAATTTTGCCATACATGTTGTTGACATGCTATACCTATTCTTGGTTTGACTTCTAAGTTAAATAAGAGGGAAAATAATAAGACTATTTTAAAGAGGTCAGTGCTATCTAGAGAACACAAGACTTAACATAAAAATAAATAGATCCCTAGATCCTGAATCCTTGGAAACTTACAATGATTCCCAATTTAAAGAAAGTGCACTCAACAGGATAGTATCTATTTTGCAGTTAGAATAGGATTGTTAAAAATTGTAAGCATGGCTAGTGGTCAGAAAAATCATCAATGGGAATAGAATTTTGAGGTGTTGATTAATTATGGAACAGATCTCAATTTTTTGAATTCAAAATGATTATATTTTTATAAATAGAAAAGAAAATGTATAATTTTCCTAGCATTACTTGAGAACATTTCTCTAAAACAGCATTCTATACTTGGTGGCAACTAGGTTCTTGTTCTCTGACAGTTGAGTACATCCTTTATAATAACATACTACTGACAATTTAAGCTAGAGTTATCTTCAATTCAACTTTTAACATTTGAAAAAGTGAATTTTAAAATATAGATTTTAAGCTCTTGTGTATTTGATTTTTATTATATACAATAAAGTATAATTTAATCTTGAATACACTTTGAAGAGAGGCTAACCATAGTTGTATATAACTTGAGATATATCTACACATAAAACTATTTTGATCCTTTTTGCTGAATCAGTTTAGTATAAAACATTTAATAAATTGAAAAAAAACAAATCACTTATTTTAGAGAGTTGACATGTTTTCAAATTAAATTAGTTGTCCAATTCAATTTTAATGAGCGAACTCTGTGTGTGCATATGTGTGCGTGATAGTCAAGTGCATATAAAACTTAAAGCTGTTCTCATTTCTACCAAGAAGTATATTACAAATGTGAAATTTTTTCTATGCAAAATGAAAGACTCTCTGTAACTTTAAAGTTTTTTTTAAATTTAATTACAACTGGGAAATTCAATGATCATTTTCCTTTGGTTGATTGTAACCTCCTACCTTTATCAAATTGTATATCATTTAGAAAATAGCTGACATATATATCTAGTATCTAAAAAATGATAGTTTATGAATTCTTTTTTCATTGCATTTTAAACGCAGAAAGGTATAATTCTATGCTGCAGTATCTCTGTATACAAACAAGGAACTTACACATGAATGTATTAAACTGCCTTTTGTCTCTTACCTACATTCAGTATTATATATATAGGAATATCTTAAACCTTTTTCAAATTTATTCAGAAATACCAGGATAGATATAACTGTATGCTGTTATTTAGGGCTTAATAGATATTGGACTTTTTTTTTCATGCTTTTTGAATAAGCACAGTATTTTTTATATTGTATTGAAGGTATTTAAAAGGCAGTGATGTTTTCCAAATTGTACATAACATTTTAAATGGCTCTATCTATTATATTTGCAATTAACTCTTTGGGCTTCAACAATTTTCAAGAGGTTGTTAGAAACTAAAAGTTAGAGAATATGTACCTGTGTTAGTTATAAAAACAAACAAACAAAAAACAATCCAAATAGTTAATCACTCTTTTAGACTCAAACTACTATTAAATACAAAAAGCTGAAAAGACATGTATAAATATCCATCAGAGACAAGGATGCTATTTTTTTTTAATGAGGAAGGTAAAATTATCTCATGGGAGCTACTGCCCTTTTCCATTACTAAAACCACAGAGAAGCCTCTAAAATTTATCAATTTACAATAACAATCACAACTTGTTTCTTGAATCATTAATCATGCTTACACATATTTTTGCTTGTATGGTAAAAATAATCTAGAGTTACATAATTGGGAAAAAATGTTTGGTTTAAAAAAACAAATATAAATCCTCAAATGTAGATATAAGAGTTTTTATTCCAAAAAGGCATCTTGACATTCCCACAAGTTGGAAAGCTAGCCCCACATGTAAGCACAAATCAGAACAAGAAAAATGTAACTAGATAAGCCTTAGGAGCATAGCCAGTCTTTGTTAAAAAATGAATAAGTCCTACATATTCTTAGAACATCATTCAACTTTAATTAAGTAGGTGTTTTATCAAGAGGGAAAAAAAGGAGAAACTTTAAGTGAGTTTCCAAGAGACTAGTCAAGATGGTGTAGAAGCTAGATGCTGTGCACACTTTATCTCATGACGACACCAAAATAGTAACAGTACTACAAAGCAACCAGCATATGGAGTTACCCAAGGACTAGATGAACAAAAACCCTACAACTAGGGACAAAAAATAAAAGGTCACGTAAGTCTACGACTATGCCACTCTGAACAAGTTCAATCTCGTCTGATCTTGGAAACTAAGCAAGGTCGAACTTGGTTAGTACTTGGATGGGAGACCACCTAGTAAGACCAGGTGCTGTAGGTGTAAAAGTAAAAACTAAGGGATTATAAACTGGAAAGGTCCTTGCAATCTGTGAGGTCAACCAAGGGTTGCCTCTTCTAAAAATAAAATAAAGAAAGAGGTCACCTCAAACTGGTAGGAGGGGCAGAGATGCAAAATGACCTGGTCCCACAATTGTGTGTGGCCATCAAGATTAGGAAGGGCTGTCTTGGCTCCAGAGCCCCCTACCCTACCTAAGGAGTGGGGGACCCCAGCCCAGGGTTCCAGTGCTGGGGAGAGAAGTCCCTCCAACCTCTGGCTGATGGACTCATTTGCTCTAAGCTCCAGTACTGGGTCAGCTGCTCAAGGAGCACCAGAGACACAGGGAAATACTGACTCGCTGGGCTTCAGGACAAGGGCAGGAGGGGTGACTATCTCCCAGACAATAGAACTATCAGTATCTATTGTTCCTTGGTTGAGCCCTCCCCACTCCAAGTGTGCAGACACAGGCATTGCCATAGCTGAGTCTCCATCAAACTAGATAACACAGGTTGCTCTGCCCAAGGGATTTCCTGAGACTTTGTCTCTCCCAACTTGAGGGCCCACATAAGCAATGGTTTATTCCATACAAATGGCATATCTTGGCTCTTGCTGTGTACCTTCATAAAACCTTTCAATGGCTCACAAAACCCAAAGAAGCAGCATCTGGCCTCAGTATGCTCCGTACTTCCTGCTTAGCAGCCCCAAGACCCACACTAGCAGCAGCCAGCTTTAGTTTCTGGCTTAGCCTCACAAGGAACCTATAAGCCCAGCATGGGTGGCAGGCATCTATGAATTGTTTGGTGACTCTTACCAGGTGGTCCCAGAGGTGCTCAGGCTGCAGATGAACTTGGCCTGCAGCTGGAACCCTCCCAAGACTGTGCCACTGGGTCCCACAGCACACCTACTACATAAAGCCACTCTAAGACATGGAGACTTAGGAGCCCTACTTTATACATAGAAAGAGACAGAACTGAAGTGAAAATGAGGAGACAGCAAAGCATGTGCCACATGAAAGAACAGAACAAAGTTCCAGAAGAAGAACTAAACAAAATGCAATCTACCAGATGCAGAATTTAAAACACTAGTTATAAGGATGTTCAATAAACTTAGGGGAAGAGTAGATGAACTCAGTGAGGACTTTAACAAAGATATTTTAAAAACATAAAAATGGAGATAGAAAACATAAGAAGGGACTAGTCAAAAATAAAGAATACAATATCTGAGATGAGAAGTATTTTAATTGGAATAGATCAAAAGACCTATATAGAGAATAAGAAAGTCAAGGATAGTCAATGACAAAGGCAAGAAAAAAAGAAGTCAAAACTATAATAATAACATAAAGAGCCTATGGGACACTATTAAAGGTAAAAATATCCATGTCATAGGGATACCTGAAGGAAAACATGATTTTGAAGAGCTATTTGAAGAAATATTGATAGAAAACTTTCCCAACCTCTTGAAGGAAATAGACATATAACCCTAGGAGGTTCAGAGAGTTCCAAACAAGATAAATTCAAAGAGGCCCACACCAAGACATGTCATCATTAACATGACAAGCATTATATACAAAGAGAGGATCTCAAAAGCAACAAGAGAAAAGCAGTGAGTTACCTACAAGAGAGTTCCCATAAGACTGCCAGCTGATTTTTCTACAAAAACTTTGCAGGCCAAAGGGCTTGGCACAAAATATTCAAAATGATGAAAACTCAAGACCCACAACCATTATTACTCTACCCAGCAAAGCTATCATTTAGAATAGAAGGATGGATAAAGAGTTAAAGAAGCTTATAATCAGCAAGCCAGTATCACAGGAAATATTGGTGAAAATTCTTTAAGAAGAAAAAAAGAATATGTATCAAAATATGAATATAGAATGGCAATAACTGTATATCTGTCAAAAAGTACTGCAATGGAAAAATAATTAAATGCTCCAATCAAAAGAGAGGGTGGCTGAATGGATAAGAAAACAACACTCTTACATAGCCTGCCTACAAGAGACTCATTTCGGATTAAAACACAAACACAGATGAAAAGTAAAAGAATAGAAAAAGATATTTCATGATGAACCTAGAGGGTATTGTGGTGAGTGCAGTAAGTCATATAGAGAAAGACAAATGACATATTATTTTGTATACATGTGGAACCTAAAGAATAAAATAAACAAAAACAAACTCTGATACAGAGAAACTTTTGAGGGTTACCAGGTGGTAAGGGAGTTAGGGGAATTTGTGAATAAGGGGAAAGAGATTTAAAAGTGCAAATTGGTAATTTAAAAATAGTCGTAGAGGTATAAAATACAGCATGAGGAATATAGTCAGAAATATTATAGTAATATGTACAGTGTCAGAGGGGCACTAGATTTATTGGGGTGATCACTGTGAGTTATATAGATGTCTAATCATTGTACACTTGAAACTAATATATAATATTGTATGCTAACTCAAACTGACAAGTAAAAATACTAAAAAATAATAAAATAAAATGAGTTTCCACTGATTTAAAGGTTCCTTGTGTGTAATATAAATATAAATAAGTTTCCTTTTACTTTCTGATTATTTCTGAGCTATTATCTCCCCTCACCTCTGTAATTCTGGTATCGGTACAAGGGAAATCCCCAGTAAATGATAGTAAGGGAAAGTGAAATCTTCATTAGGTTGAAGTGTCAGCATTATCAATTAAAATAAATTATCCTAGAGAATATAAAAATAGGAAAGTGATATAATTACAAATTTTTTGTATAATTGTAATTCAACAACTGTGACAAAGAATGTAAAAGCAAGTTAAACTCTATTGAGTGGGTTCTCAACTAATATGTTGCATGACAGCTATATGCTTGTGAATGAAAAAGACTGTTATGTATCACATTCTAGCTAATGTATCTATATTTATTTTACGTAGTAAAATAAACTCTAATACCTTTTCTAACCCTGGTAGAATAAAATGAATCTTGTAATTTTTATTCAGAAGTGTCAAAGTACAAAATTATTTTTATAATTTAAATCTCTAGAGAAATGTTTCCATGTTGGCACTAAATTTTGGTGGAATTTTTGAAGATATTTTTAACTCCTCATTAAAGGTGAAGATACTGAAAAAAAATTATTTTTGGAGAAAATTATTATTTCCTACATTAGTCTTAAATTTGTTCTCAGATCTTGTTCACTAAATAAAAAAGGTTTCCCAATATAATAGGCACAATATCATGCCTTAATTGGCACATGAAATACTAATAGAAAAAATGTTACTTAAAAGTATCTACAAGTGGTTTTTAAACAATTAACCTAAACTACTATGAACATTTGAGATGTTTTTTTTCTTTTCCTTTTATCCCAAAATCAGTAAGAATTTTCATCAGACTAATTTGTACATGCTGTTTCCATCCACGTCCTCATCCATCACTTAGAGTAATTAGTTTGGCTGCCTCCTTATCATGATGATAACCATGACACCAGCACTGACTGCTCATGGCTTGGTCCCTGCAGGTCGCAGATGTATCAGCTGTGATATAATCATCACCAAGTACTCATAACCTAATGGGCAACAGCTTGCTCTTTAGGTCCATATGTGCATGTGCATCTTTACTCTCCTACTTAATTTTCAAAGAACTTCTGGTACTGCCTGCTGTGCTTCAGTTTCAAGGGAGAAGAAAGAGAGCCAAGATGCGTATGTTGTTTATTTCAATTCTGTCACCCCACTTCCAGGTGGTTATTTATCTGCCTTTCCTCCTTTCTGCCTTCCTCTCTCCTATCCTTCTCCAAAGCCCATGACCAAAATTTATATGGTGGGGGTAGTATTAGAGAGTAGTTCATGGTCTGTAGTTGAGATTTGAGATTATAGAAGAAAGGAGAGCAGTTCCAATTTCTTCTCTTCATGGATCCTTCTATACATTCTTATAACGTCTCCCGTATATATCTATAAACATTTGCTTCTTATGACGTGACTGTCAAATTCTGAGAAATAAGTAATTTAATCTGGTACATAGCTATATTTGGGACCTAGTTGTCTTAGCTTGTCTTTTCTTGAACCTTAAGAAAATTCTCTCAACTGTAATTTGGAGAAGCATATATGAAGCATAGATGGTATATATGTGGCATACATAAAGAAATGCCTTTGGAATTCTCAATTCTTCAAACTCTAGCTCTCCACAATTTCACCTCTTGTCTCCTTGACTTTAAATTATGAAGGGGGTTTCTAAAATTTACTCATCTTAAGAAAAGGACATTTGCTTGATCATACCTTCCCTATCATACCACTTTTCTTCTTAACTTTCATAGCAAAAATCATTTAAAAAGTCCGTGTTTGCTGTCTCTGCTTCTTTTGTGAACTTACTTCAAGTAAGTTTTTGTTTCCACCTATCCACAGATACCACTTTTATAAAAGCAGCCAATTATTTGCATTGCTATATCCAAAAGATAATTATTAGCCAATGTTACTTGACTTAGAACCTTTAGACACAGCTGATCATGTCGTCTTGAAGTCCTTCATTTGAATTCTGAAACACTGTTTTTTCTTAGTTTTCTACCTGCTTCATTTTCTGAATTTTCTTCACAGGCCCATTTTTATCTCCAAGACCTATTTTGGATGCCTGAGTGCTCAGTTCTTGGATCTCTTCTCTATTCTCTGTAATCACTCCATTTGTTGATCATATTCAATTTCATGGCTTTAAATGCCATCTATAAACTAATTTTTCACAAATTTATATCTCCAGCTTGTATCTTTCTTCATTAATTATAGACTGTATATCCAAATGCTTACTCCTCATTTTCACTGGGTGTATAATAAGTAATTCAAAATTTACATGACCAAAAATAAGCTCCTCACTTCCTCTATTTAAATGTTCCTTGTAGAGACATTCTATGTTAGATACTAGCAATGCCATCCTTCCAAATGCTCAAAATTAACAAACTTTGGAGTCAACCTTGATTCTTGTCTTCCTCTCATATCATAGACCAAATCTATATACAAACTCTTTTGTCTCTAACTTTGAAACTATATCCAGAATCAGACCACTATTCCCCACCTCTACTACTACCATCCTGCCACTATAGTCTCACATAACATCATTTGCATTCTGGCTACTCTATGCTTCAAACTTTGCTTCTCTTCTTAACCAGTATCCAGAGTGATACTTAAAAATATAAGTGAAGTTATATCTCTTGTTTTTTCAGAACACATTTCCAATGGCTTTCCATCTCAGAGGAAGGGACAAATCCTTAAATAGCTTATAAGGTCTTACGTGTTCTGAACTCCTTTACCTCTCTGCTGTATATACTACTACAGCCCCACTGCTTCAGCCACACTCCATCATTAGGACCCTTACATCTGCTATTCTCTCCAGCTAGAAGAGCCTTCCATCAGATATTATTATGGCTACTATGTTCTATGAGACCTTTTATGGCCACCTTATTTAAAATGAAATGTCTTTCATCACTGCCAACATAGCCCATCCTTCTTTGATTGTTTTTTCTATAGCACTTATCACCATTTAACATTCAACAGATAGATAAAAATAGATATGCACATATATATTATGTATAAATTATATATATATAATTCTAATTAAATATTAAAAATTATATATAAATCAATCATATATTTAAATTATATATATGTAATTAACATTATTATCTATCTCTTCCAACTAAATATAACCTCCTCTTAGGAGTAGATATCCTTGCCTCTTTTATTTATGACTGTTATATATAGCATTAGAATACTGCCTGGCACATAGTAGAAATTCAATAAATTGTTAAAAATTTTTAAAAATGAAAATATAATTATGTCTTTAGTCAATCTGGGCATAATAAATGACAGCATTTGCACATAATATTATTCATTTAATAATTCATATGTTGGGTTGTGATTTTTTTCTATAGCCCTAAACCAGTAGTTAGTTCTGTCATTATTACTGAACATTACAAGCATTTGACTTGTTTCCTTAAGCTGAAAATTTCTTGGAGGCAAACACTACTGCTTCCACTTTTTTGCATAATATCTTTGATGCCTTTGTATAGCATGCTAAATGACTATTCGATGATGCATATAACTTAAAGGTGACTCAAACTGACGTGTTTACTTTTCTTTTAAAAAGCTTTAATTTTCAATGAAATTTCTATATGTTACATGAGGCATCCTTATAGATAGGCTATTTATAGTCATACTAAAATAAGTGTTATTGTTGTTAAGTTTGAAGAATAGAGTTTGACCATTGAAAGGAATGTGGCAGGGTCAGACAATAGAAAGTGGGTTTGACAAGCTATTTATTCCAGAAATGAAAACTAATGTTTCTAAGTAACCCATTTAAATATGTCATTTTTATTTAGAGAGAGACAACAAAATCACTAGGGATTTATTAAGACTACTGAAAATACATAAATATAAATATTCTGGATGTATATGTACTTATTAGGCAAATATATATAGATACACACACACATATACACACACACATATTTTTTTTATATTTTCATCAAGACACTAATGTTTAAGGAAATAAAACAATCTAAAATAGAAAACAGAAACTAGAGAGTACTTTAAGATCAAGGAGAGTGTATTTCAATAAATTTTCAAAATTTGTTAATGCTTCCTTCCAGGCACCTGTTAGAAGCCTTTCTTCTAGGCATTTTTTTAATGTGCAAAGACAGATGTGTAGGTATACACAAGAACTCTAGTACCAGATAGTCTCTTCTACTAAAGGTAAAGTCTAAGAAAATATACTTGTTAAAGGTAAACCAAAACTTTCCCACTGATCTACAATTTTCAATTGTCTTAATGGTTTGTGCCATTTTGGTGTTTTTATGAAAGTATTGCATGATCTTCTTTACCTCCTGTTTCATGCCTGAGCCAGATAATCTGGAATGATGCATATAATTGTCATTAAGTATGAAGGTTGTTGAGTGAAATGACCTGAATTCAAATTAAATTTCCATCTCTTACTGAGTGACCTTAGGACAATTTCTTCCCTCTAAGCCTCAATTTAATCATCTGTAGAATGGGGATAAAATATAGTTGACCCTTGAACAATACAGGATTGAACTGCATGGGGCCACTTTTATGTGGATATTTTTCAATAAATACTGTAAATGTATCTTTTATTCCTTATGATTTTTATAAAAAAACATTTAATTATTTTCTATCTTTCTTAATTTTAAGAATATAATACCTAATACATATAACCTACAAAATATGAGTTAATCAATTATTTATGTTATCAATTAAGACTTCCGGTCAACACTAAGCTATTAATCGTTAAGGTTTTGAGGAGTCAAAAGTTGTACATAGAATTTCAACCACACATGGGGATCAGTGCCCTTAACCTGCATGTTATTCAAGGGTCAACTGTAGTACCTACCTTATAAGATCATTCTGAAGTTTAAATGAGTTAGCTAATACTCTAAAGTCTTTAGAGCCATGTCTGGCCTGAGGTAATACCTTATTAGGTGTTTATTGTTATTAATAATATTTAAAAATATTTTGGATGGGAGAGTATGTAAGAAAAACAGTGTAAATGTAAATTCAGCACTTCCATGGTAGCAAGCAGCACTATATTTTAGAAGTTTTCTACTGCCACTAGATTTCTACTTTAGGTCAGCTTAATAACAATGTAGACTGAGTGCATTATTAGCCCCTGTAAATTTATTCATGTCATCTGGAACACTTTAATCAAAACATTCTCTTCATTCCATAGTTAACTCAAGCCTCACCTCCTCCATAAAGCTTTTTGGAACTACACAATCTATTCCACCTGCATTCACAGCATCAATTGCCTGTGCTAGTCATTTGCAAAGTAATTCTTTCCTGACTTGTGACACTCCACTTTTTGATATTCTTATTGTTCCTAAATATACTGTAAGGTCTTTATAAAGAGAGCTCTTTATTAAACTTCTGTACATTTCTATAGCACCTAGGACACTACTTTACAGACATTGCAGATTCACAATGATTATTTCTTGATTATGTTTTACTCTATTCTATTTTGTATCAGGTAATAATATAATAAAATTTATTTCTCTAAATTTTATATACAAAATGCCCCTGTATCATGAGTTTATACTCATTACATACACATAAATGCAATACCAATTGTGTGCATGTATGCATGCACACATGCACTTATAAATAATAGTGTCCTGAATATAAATAATAGTGTCATGAATATAGCTTATTTTCTTAATGAACTTCCATAAAATATAACTTTTCCAATGCCTCCCACTTATTATTTCCACTGAAATTACAAATTGCAGTTTGTTAGTGGAGAATCATTAAGAATTAGAGTCACTGATTTCAGAAATGTCATTGATTGTATTAATTACTTGAATAACCAACCCTCCAAAATATAATAGCAAGTAATATGATCATTGCCCTTGGCAACATGATTAAACTGAGCAGTGAACTGCTTCAAATAGCTGTGAGTGTTAAACATTAGTTCAGCTTTAAGTAGGTTGATTTTAACAGCTAAATGTGCGCTGCAGTATATCTGAACATTAAAAGCACCTTTCAAGCTTAATTTTACAGAGATGTTAATGACCAGAACAAACTACTGAAGGCAGAAAAGTTTTAAAAGGTTGGCAGTAACAGTAACTTACCACTTTTTAAGGAAATGTCCCAAACTCAAAGCACTATGGAGATATTTAAGTTGTTATTTAAACAGAAATTATTTTTATTTGCAAATACAATTCTCAGGGGACAAATTAACAGTTTTTCTAACGTGAGTTATGAAGCATCATAAGAATATTTGTTTTAATGATGTTTTAAATGCCTAATTTAGACATTTTCTATAGTAATGAGAAATAGAAATAAACCACAAAGAGGTAAATGGGCATGAAAGAAAGGGAAAGAAAATGCAAAAAAAAAAATGCTAAAAAGCTCTGATAGCGGGTGATAGTGTGGTAGTAAAAGTGCTAACAGTGAAATATAAGTCTAATAAGTTTTATTGACTCTTCCCAATACCACTGATAGATGACTGAGAATGTGATCATTCATGAATAGACAAAGAACATAAATATTGAAAATATATTATAGTCTTTAAAATTGTTCTCATTATTGCTGTGTTGATATTTACAAGCAAATATTTCAAGGTATAAATTTAAATAAGAGTGTCAAACTAATCAAATCAATATATGTAAAGTAACCATTGTAAGAAAAAAGATAGTCTTTTAAAATTATTTTAAAAAAGTTGATTCCATAGCAAATCAGTATTTATCATTTTTTTTAAATAGACCAATTTTTAACAGTAAAAATATATAAATCATGGCATACAATATAGAGAATGTTAATCTCTCCCCCTTTCAAAAACAGTTTTCAATCAGTTTTATACATTTGTCAAGTTCTTATCTCTAAGCCCAAGCAATACTAACCATATGTTTAAAAAAACATTATACACTATTTCTAAAAATTTTTCCATAGCTGATTTTTAAGAGAAAAAAAAAACATTTAATTGCTACTAGATTCCGTTACTGTTACCTGTGCAAAAAGGGACTCAAAACAAAATAAAATACTAAACAAAATAAAAAACAAAATACTAAAAACAAAATAAATATAGCTGCTTTATTTTTTTCATTTACTATTTCCTTATTTTGTAGTTACTCTCACAATGTGGTACCATTTGTCTTTGTTTATCAGATGCCCAATCTAATGTCAAAAATGTGGTTATTCATTTTTACTATATCTTTTTAACTAATTTTTCCCCTCTATCTGTGATAGGCAGAATAATACCCCTACTCCAAAGATGCCCAGATCTAATTTCTGAAACTTGTGACTATGTTACTTTCCATGGCCAAAGAGACTTTGTAGATGTGATTAAGTTTAAAGACATAAGATCAGAAGACTATTCTAGATTATCAGGATGGATCCAGTGTAATCACATGAGTCATTAAGTAGAAAGGCAGAAGATTGGATCAGAAAAATGCAACATGAGAAAATCTTAACCCACCATTGCTGATTTTGAGAATGGAGAAAGGAGGATGTAAGCCAAGGAAAATAGATGGCCTCTAGAGACTGGGAAGAGTCCTCAAGGGAAAGCCAGTGGAAACACAGATATCTTAGCACTACAGCAATAGCAACCAAATCATGCAAACGATCTAAAAGACCAGGATATAAATTCTTCCTTAGACCCACAGAAATAAAAACAGACTGCAAACACATTGATTTTAGTTTAGTGAGACCCATTCTAGATTTCTGACCTGTAGAAATGTAAAATAATAAATTTGTATTGGTTTAAGCCACTAAATTTGAGGTAACTTGTTTTGGTAGCAATCAAAAACCAATATACTTTTTATAATAAATTATTTCAAACAGAAGTTAATCTTTAAAGATGTTGCTTTAATTTTCCTTGAAAATATTATTAAAGATAAAAAATAGGACCTTATAAGAATCATCTGTGATATGTAACTATAAAAAAATGCATCCACCAAGAAAAAGTGTAGCCATGTTCATTTGTTATGTGCTTCAGTGAAGAAAATAAAACAAGTAATTATCTGAATGGATCAGTTAAATTATATGAAAACACATATATTTCAAATGAAGCAGGAATCTAATCTGTAGGCCTAAACATAAAGGTTTTTCTCTTTTTCTAAAATTCAAATACAGGTTACATATCTGAAAAGAAAACCTTAGCTAAGTATTTTGGAATAGCTACAGTAGTATCTTCTCATCTACATTTTTACCTTCTGTGGTTTCAGTTATGCATGGTCAACCTCAGTCTAAAAATATTAAATATAAAATTCCAGAAATAAACAATTCATAAGTTTTAAATTGTGTGCCATTCTGAGTAGCATGATGAAATTCCACACCATCCTGCTCTGTCCCTAGCAGAACATGAATCATTCTTTTGTCCAGCACATCCATACTGTATAATGTATATGCTCCCCACTTGTTAGTCACTCAGCAGCCAGCTGGGTTATCAGATCTACTGTCATGTTATCACAGTAATTATAAACAAGTAACCTTTATTTTATTTAATAATAGCCCAAAGTACAAGATTAATGATTTTGGCAATTTATATATGCCAAAGAGAGGTTGTAAAGTGCTTCCTTTAAGTTGAAAAGGTGTAAATTCTCAACTTGAGAGAAGAAAAATAATCATATACTGAGATTACTAAATTCTACGGTAAGAACCAATCTTCTATCCATAAAATTGCTTAATTTATAACTTAAACTGTATAGGTATATATGTATAAAAAACATAGTATATTTATACAGGGTTCAGTATTATCTGCAGTTTCAGGAATCCACTGTTTTTTTTTAATACATTCCCCATGATAAGGAGGGACTACTGTACACTGACAAGACATTAGAGATACTTAGTTGCATTGATGTCAGGCACATGAAACATGTAAAGGAGACCTTAATAGGTATGAACATGCTTCTATTGAATTGGGGGGGGTTCAAAAATATGACTTTAATGCTTTATTTTACTAATAATTATAAAATGATTCTAATAATAATAATTATGAAAACATCCTATCTTTAACACTTCCATTTTAAAACAAAAAACTACCACCCTACATATAAATAATTCTAAATTGACAATGTAAAAAATAGTCTCATATAAATCAATAGGACTGATTTTCAGACCAACACTAAGAGGCTACATATTATTGCAAATTTACAGATAAGGAAACTAAGGTTTAGAGAAATTAATTTGTGTAATGTGTCATTGATTAATACTTAAATAATTTATTCTCCATTATCAAGGGCCAATTATGTACTAAATACAATAGGCAGCATGTAGGAAAGCTGTGACAAGAACTTAGAACTTTTAATTCCAAATGTAAGTTTCCCACTCAACTGGTTTGCTTCTGATAATATTTTTTTTAAGTAGGAGGTTGGCATCTTACCAAAAATCGTGTTCTTCTCATTCTGAATTAGAACCATGCAGACAGATCTCAAACACTTTTCACTCATTATAGAGAATAGAAAATAATCAATTTTCTCAATTGTTTGGGAACTGTCTTCTCAATTCCAGGGACTAGCAATGTACCTTATAATGAATGGAATGTCCTCAAAGAAAGAATAAGAAGAGGTGGAAATAAACTCATCTTTCTCTCATTTCTCTCATTTTCTCACCTATAAAGTAGCACAAGATTCATGAAAATGCATTTAAAATATTTTAGAATAACTACTTGTAGATACTAATTTAGAGATGTAAGTTCTTTTACTTGCTAATTTTTCTATTGGTCTGAGTAATGGCTTTCAGGATATAGTTATTTGAGGAAGTTTTTGCAGTATATTCATGAGGTGATATAGTCACTTCTTTTTGCTCCATTTGCAGTTAAATGATGGTTTGAATTCATAATATTTTGAAACTTTTGTTTGTTTATCTGTTTTTACCCTTACACAGTATGTGTTTTTTAAATAAAAAATAAAAATAATTTTGCTTAGTTCTCCTCCATCTAAATTCCTTTTAATTTGTAATGCCTGAAGCATTATAGCAAGTATGTCAAAAGATAAATAGCAATTTACATTTGTCTTTTAACATGTATTTCTCTTGCTTAGAAGACAGGATATTAGATATACAGATATAGATATAGATAGAATGATATCAGACTTAACACAGATTTATAATATGTATCTCTCAAAATTCATTTATATGAACAGTGTTTTCTCATAACTTCCTATATCTTCAAAAAGAGTAGCTTGATAGAGCCTGTGTTTAAAGCTTTTCATGTCTGTATTAACTTTTTATTTATTAAACTTAAAACTGTTTTCTATGAGAGAAAATACACTCTTTCATATAGAAAACTGTTACTAAAATTTCATATAGACCAAAACAGCAAAAGAAGTAAATAAATTCAATAGTGTTTTCAAAGCAGCATGCTGCATACAAATTTGATAAAGGGATGTGTTAGAGATTAAAGTAGTTGAAATAGTAATTGGCACTTTAGTTTATCACTTCAATGGCTCTTAATTTCTACATATTTTTCAGAAATGTAAAAATTAGCTTTTCATATACATTTTATTTTGCATCTTTCTCTCTGTATTGTCTATTTTGTAAAGATTTCAACACATAAATCCAAGAGAATAGGTGTCTAACAAGTATTCTGTATTCACAAAAGTAAACTGATAGCAACATCGAGGTTACTGGATTCAGACAAGATAAAATTTCTAAATGTGGAAGACACTTAATGCACTAATGCAAAAATATTGTATTCTCACTTAATACAGCTAAATTCAGCTAGGCTATTAAAAATTGTGAAATTTTCTTTTTACCCAGGATTTGTATTCCACAAACATTTTCGGGACACAATTACATTAGCTGGATGATTTGAAACACGATTTCTTCATAATAACTTCTAACCCTCAATCAAGAAGAATTAAGTTCCTCCACTAAAGAGAGCATTCTCTGAAGTCTATCACTGACCCACATCGCTATCCATTCTCTTCTTCCCATGACTACTGAACTTTTTGAAAGGTAGTCTACACATGCTGTCAGTGAGATTAACTCTGGCTCCATAGTAAATTTACAGAAGATTTCTTAGCCATTTTTTTTCTGTGAAAATTTATTTTCTTCTATTCTCTATATTTACTTCTTCTGGGAATCCACATAGATAGATATTGGAACATCTTGTCTATCTTCATTTTCTTTAAACTCTCATATTTTCTATTTCTTTGTCTATTTCTACTGCATCTTAGATAATTTCTTTAGATCTTCAATCCACTATTTCATCTTTAATTGGGTCTAATCTGCTGTTTAACTCATAAATCAAGCTTGTACTTTCAAAGATTATATTAACTTTTAACAATTCTATTTTGTACTTTAAAAATATGTCAGGCAGTCAGAAAAAAAAAAAAAGGTATATATGATAGAGGGTCTGTTCATCCCTCTGGCAACCAAATCAAAGTTGTGACAGAAACAAGGAGCAAACAACAAGGATAACAGCCTGGGATCTAGGTGAACAAGCCTTACGACTAGGAAGAAATCTAAGAAATCACCATGCAATGGTAGAGGGTAAGACAGGACTAGGACACGAGGCTATCTGGTCCTGATCAGCTGATGGGAACAGAGGCTGTGGCAGTTGCAGATGCCTTTTAATGGGGCCATGTCCATGAGCAGATATTCACAGTGACTGATCTGCTCGCTCTGAGCACCAGTGCCAATTTAGCTGCATAGGGGACACCAGATACTTAGAGGGAGACACTGAGTTTTTGGAGTGAGGGCTGAGAGGAAACTCACTCTATAAAGAAGAGCCAGTGGTATCAATTGTTCCTTTGTTGAGCCCTTCCCACTCGAGTGCAGGGACTCAGCTTTGCTATAGATAAGACTTCATCATACTAGATAACAAATATCTCCACCCAGAGGATTCCCTGAAACTTTGCTTCCCCAAACTCACAGTCCCACCCAAGCCATATCCAGGTGTATCCTCCATTAGTCAGGTGTTCCTTGCTGAGCAGCACCTAGACTTATACTGGTGGGAGTTGGACTCAGTATCTTGTGAGGCCTTTTGAGACAAATGTAAGGACAGCATCTGTGGACTGCTTGCTGAATCTTAACAGGTGGACCGAGAGGGACACAGGCTGGGGCTAACTTGACCTACAGCCAAACTCCTCTTATGACTGTGCCACTGGACACCTACTACACAAAACCTCACTAATAAGATCAGGAGACTTAAGAGCTTTGCTTAGTACATAGAAATAGACACAGAAGGCAGCCAAAAAGAGAAGACAAAGAAACAGAAACCATAAGAGAACAGAACGAAGATCCAGAAATAATGGAGTCAAGCAATCCAGCAGATATGGAATTCAAAACCCTGTTTATAAAGATGCTCAATGAACTTATGAGAAGGGTAGAGGAATTCAGTAAAAATTTTAACAGAGAGATAAAAAACAGAAATGAAGAACACATTATCAGAAATGAGAAGTATATTAAATGGAATCAAAAGAGTGAATAAAGAAGAGGATCAAATGACCTATATAGAGAATGGGAAAGCCAAGGACACTAAATCAGAACAGCAAGAAGAAAAGTCAAGACTATAATAATAATTTAAGGAGCCTAGGAGACACTATTAAATGTAAAATATCCACATCAAAGGGATACATGAAAAAAAAAAACAAACAAAATGTTGAAAAGCTATTTGAAGAAATAGTTATAGTAAACTTTCCTAACCTGGTGAAAAAAAAAAAGACATAAAACCTAAGGAAGCTCAGAGAGTCCCAAGAAAGAGGAATCCAAAGAGGCCCTTACCAGGACACATCATAATTAAAATACCTAAGTTTAAATATGAAGAGAGAATATTAAAAGCAGCAAAAGAAATCAGTGAGTTACCTACAAGTGAGACTAGCAGCTGATTTCTCAAACTATGCAGGACAGAGGGCTTGGCACAAAATATTTGGCATGATAAAAACCCATGATCTACAATCAAAGATACTTTAACTAGCAAAGCTATCTTTTAGAATTGAATGACAGATAAAGAACTTCCCAGACAAAAAGAAATTAAAGGAATTTATCAAAACCAAGTCACTAATACAGAAAATGTTGGAGGGACTTCTTTAAGAAGAAAAAAAATGTATCAAAAACAAGAATAAAGAATGGTAATAACTACATGTCTATAATAATGGAAAATAATGAAGTGCTCCAACCAAATGGTAGAGTGGCTGAGTGAATAAGAAAACAAGACCTCTATATGTGCTGCCTAGAAGACACTTACTTCAGCTTAAAGGACACTCCCAGACTAAAAGGAATGAGATAAAAAAATATATAGCCTTGTGGTGTCTGAATGAAATGGGTTAGATAGAGAAAGACAAATATCACATGATTTTACATACACATGAAATCTAAAGAACAAAGTCAACAACAACAATGAAAGTAGAAATAAGCTCATAGAAACAGAGATACAAATGGATAGTTACAGAATAGACATGGAGACGTAGAGTGTAGCACGGGGAAAATGGTTAATATTGTTGTAATAAATATGTAAGGTCAAGGAGGGGTACTAGATTTAGTGGGATGATTGCTTTGCGAGTTATGTAGATTTCAGATCACTATACTATATAACTGAAACTGGTATATTATTGTATGTGAATTATAATTGAAAAAAAATCTCATTGAATTGTACAATGTAAATATAAGCAACTAATTGTTTATTACATTTCAAAACAGAAGAAAAATATGTTAGAAAATTTTGGATAATTTCCATTCTTGTGCTCATTAATTTAATCTCATTTTAAAAGTTATTTAGTAGTTCCTATAAAGTATAAAATAACTATGGACCTGAAGTCTTTAGGGATTGAAATCTATGTTTTGTTGTTTCTGTGACTCTCTTATGAAGGTTTAATTTCTTGGGTGTGGAAGACCTTTTTTTAAATTTTTTTTTGTGAACTCGTGTTTGGTTAGATTTAATTGTGAGAATCCCAAGTACCTAATGTGGGGATGCTTTTCTTCAGAGAAAAACTGTGATTGTCTATGCTAGGAGCCAGGAGATGTTACTGATATGAGGATCCTGGCTTAAAAAAGAAATCTCAAGTTCAGAATCCTCACCTTGCTGTGGGCTTGAGGCTTTGTCTATTGATCTAACTACCACATGAATATTTATCTCTATGGCAACCCAGCTTTCCCATTAATCTATTTCTTATGTTTAGAGCAACTTTCTTGAACTCTTGGTTTTCAAGAAGTCCATGCATACTTTCTTTTTCATGTTTTGATTTCTTCATTCTTCCTTTCCTTTCCCCCCTTAACTTTCCTTCCACCAACCCCTGCTCTCTCTCTCTCTCTCTCTCTATCTCTCTCTCTCTCTCTCTCTCTCTCTCTCATTCACTGGAATTTATCTCTTGTGAGTCCAAAAAAATATGTTTCTTTAACAAAGATCTAATTATACTGTAGCAGGAGAGCCCTTCAGTTTATCTGATTTGACATATTGTTAAATGCAGATTTCTTAATATATGTTAATAAATGAAAAATGTGATTGAGCTCACTATATATTATAACACATTTATGCAAAATATTACTTTATAAGACACATAGCAAATGCTTGGTAAACATTTTTAAATACTCTAAAAATAAGCATTAGTAAATTGATCCACTAGAAACATTAATGTAAATGCACAGACTATTATGCTAAATACTGAACTCATAGAAAACAGTCTCTATTTAAAAAACACATCAATTGATTTATTTCAATAGAATTGCAATATTATCTGTGAGTTAGTTGAGGACAGGAACAATATCCTTCATTATCACATTCTCAGCACCTGAAATAATGTGGGCCATAGAAAATGTCACTTATAAAAATAATTTATTGAAATGATAAGAACCAAAATTATGACTCTGAGAAAACTCTGCATGTGTAAAACTTGTTATCCTCTCACTGTCATATCATATCCACATAAATGCAATTTAGACTTTTATAACATTTACTACTATAGTACTTTAACAAGATCAGCTGTGATCCATTGTCATCATTGAAATCATCAAGATTTCTCTGTTTATGAAAATCTACACAGTAAATAAATGTTTAGTTATACTTTCATTTGTGAGAAAAAATTTTTAAATACAATTTTTTAGTTTTATCTGGGCACTTGTATAATACAATTATCCAAAAATACATCCAGAATAAATACATAAAATTCTTAAAAATATGTATTATTAGAAAATTAAATCTATAAATTGAAGATTTGAGTTTTAAAAATATACATAATCATTCTATGATTACAGTAATTAATATGTGATGCTTTTATCTCAATAAATAAATTTGAAAGAACAAGGATATAAATTAGAATAAATGGAAAAACATTAATATGACTTTTTGATTTGTCATCAGACTTATGAGTAAATTGTTTTGGATCAGAATATATCAGTTTTCTAAATACTAACTATAGATTTTATTTTTGCATAACAAATATTGCTAGATTAATGGGTAACAATGGAAGTCTTGGAAAAATAGAATAAACTATATATGTGTTAAATTTTATAATAAATAAGAATCAGGTAAATAGATTTTTTAAATATTTGTGTTCATTTTTAATTTGCTTAAACCTGAATATAAACCATATAATCTATAAATAATACTCATAATATCATAGAATTTTTCTTAAACTATAACTTTATGAATATGACTTGGTGACTATTACAGACTTAGTCATAACAAATAAGTTTATCTCACTTGAGCTCTCAGGTAAGCTTACTTGAGCTCTTCAACCCAATACAATTTCAAATATTATTTTTAGAACTTAGCTTCCTTAAAAAGGTGTGTGTGCATGCATACACACATATGGTTCATTCACTATTTAAGAAAGCCTCTTGGCAAAAAAGGACAGAAATACACTCTGATTATGCCTAGTTGATTGTATTACTATTGTTTTTTAAGCTGATGGTTTATATAAGAATATTTGAAAACTATAACAAATATCTACATAAGGCGCAAATAATTTTTCAAAAGTGAAATCCTGACATATTGATCAAAACAGGCCAGATAGTGTAAAAACTATTGCAGCTGATCTGACAGATTTTGACAAAGGAAAAAAAGAACCAAAAAAAAGGGTTTCTAAAAGATATAAACTAGTAGCTTAATCTGTCTGGTGTGAGTTGTCAAATTATTCCTAGAAGTGGTCTTCATGGTAACCACTCCTTATAAATAGCATCAGACTATGTTCTAACATGAAATTCAGGAATGGGTAATAAAAATTGAGATAAAATTGTTTCAAAACTTCTGATTTTAATCTGCAATAATAAATTATTTCTATTAGAGGCTTTATTTTGCCATGATCTTAAAAAATTGGAAAATGGATCTTTAATCTGGAGATATAATTATAATGTAAATAGATATAAAGATACATATTTACCAGTAAAAACATCATTGAGGACAAATATAAAATCATACCTTAAACAATTTCCCTGAAAAATGGCCCGAGAAGTCTAGCTTACAGGTTAAATTGAACCAAAATAACAACAGGGCATACTTTTGCAGGTGTTTTAAAATAACACTGCATTTTAAAATCTTCATATTTAATGTGTACCTTGGTTTCTTAGCTCATTGCTTGCGGCTTGTTCACTCCATCTTAAAGCTTTCAGTTTAATTGTTTGAAAACTTCTGGCAAATTAATATCCGTATCAATTTATTTATTGCTGTTTGGAGTGTCATGTAACTGTTTAATTTATCTTTCTTTCATCACTATAAAAATTATCTCTTGTCAAAAGTATATATCAAATTTTACAATATGTTTTTCTACTAATGGAATCTGTTAGATTAAAATGAAGGTAGAGGACACATTCTAACTAATTTTATAAGGTCAGTTTTACAACTCATCCTATAAGGTAGTAATTCCCTGATATTCAAATCAGACAAAACATTACCAAAAAAAAGGAAAAAAAATAAAACAACATCAGGTATGAATATATATATAGAGAAAAATATGCTCAACAAAATATGAGCAATTAAAACTCAGCAATACATAAAAATGATTATACACCATGACCAAGAGTGTTTTATCTAAAAAGAAGATTAATTCAACATACAAAATAACAATAAAATTATCTTTTTTTCATATGACATCATCTTTTATGAAGAATACCCTAAAAACTCCACAAAAAAATGTTAGAAATAGAAATTCATTAAAGATACAAAATTAGCATACAAAAATAAGTTGTGTTTCTATACACTAATAAAGAACTATCAAAATTAAAAATTCAATCTTAATTACAAGTGCATTGAAAAGAATAAAATATCTAGAAATAAATTTAACCAAGAAAGTGAAAGACTTGTATACTGAAAACTACAAAATACTGTTGAGAGAAATTAAAGAAGACAAAAAAAATAGAAAGGCAGCTCATGTTCATGAATTAGAAGACTTGACTTTGCTAAAATGTCCATACTTCCCAAAGCAATCTACAAATACATTGCAATCCCTATCAAAAGCCCAATGACATTTTTCATAGAACTATGAAAAAGCAATTCTAAAATTAATATGGAAACAAAAAAGACCCTGAAGAATTAAAGCAATCTTAAGAATGAATAAAGCTAGAGTCATCATACTTCCTGACTCAAAATTATATTACAAAGGTATAGTAATCAATACAGTATGGTATTGGCATAAAAGCAGACATATAGACCAATGGAACAGAAAAAAGAACCTAGAAAAAAAGCCTCACATATCTAGTCAAGTGATCTTTGACAAAAATGTCAAGAATACACAATGGGCAAAGAATATTCTCTTCTACAAATGGTGCTGGGAAAGCTGGTTATCCACATGAGAAAATAAAATTAGATGCTTAGTTTACAATATAAACAAAAATCAATTCATAAAGGATTAAAGACTTAAACATAATTTTTGAGATTGTAAAACTCCAAGATGAAACCATAGGAGAAAAACTTTATGACATTAGTCTAGGTGATAATTTTTTGAACTTGCCATCAAAAACACAAAGCAACAAATGCATAAAAGACAAATGGGAATACATTAAACTAAAAAGCTTCTGTACAACAAAAGAAAAAAATCAACATATAAAAAAGGCAACCTATGAAATTAAAAAAATATATATTTACAAACTACATCTGATAAAAATTAATATTCAAAATACATAAGGAACTCCTACAACTCAATAGAAAAAAGAAAGATAAATAACTTGATTTTTAAAAGTACAAAGTTAACTTGAATAGTCAATTCTCTAAAGGAGATATACAAATGGTCAACAGGTATATGAATATATGGTCAACATCACTAATATTAAAAAAATTCAAATCAAAACTAGAATGAGATATTAATCTTATCCACTTTAAGATAAGTATTTTAAAAATATAACAAATGTTTGCAAGGATATAAATAAATTGAAACCCTTGCACACTGCTAGTGGGAACATAAAAAGGCATAGCCACTATAAGATACCACATGAAGTTTTCTAAAAATAATTAAAATCTAACTACTAAATGATCCATCAAATGGAACTTCTGCATATATATCCAAAATAACTGAAATCAGGCACTTGAAGAGATATCTACACTCCCAAATTCATTGCAGCAATATTAACAATAACCAATATATGAAAACAATATAAATCCCCATCAATGGATGAAGAGATAAATAAAATGTAGTTTATATACAGAATGGAATATTAGTCAGCCTTGAAAATAAGAAAATCCTGCCATATGCAACAACATGGATAAAAATGGAGGACATTATGCTAAGTGAGATAAGCCAGTCACAGAAAGACAAATACTATATGATTCCACAATATGAAGTTTCTAAAATAGCCATACTTATAGAAACAGAGAGGAGAATGGTGGTTTCCAGGAGCTGGAGGAAGGAGAATGAGAAATTGCTGTCCAATGGATACAAAATTTCAGTTATACAACATGAATAAGTTCTAAAGATATGCTTTACGGCATTGTTCCTATAGTGAAAAATAACATATAATGCACTTAAATTTTTTGTTAAGAGGATATATCTCATTAAATATCTTTACCATAACAAAATAATTATAGCAATAATAATTATTATTAAAAATAAAATATTCTTTAAAAATTAAAGTTAATGTAATGCACTATATTAAAAAAATAATGGACAAAAACCACATGATCATCTCAATAGAATCAGAAAAATACTGTGACAAAATCTACAACTTTTTTATGGTAAAAATATGTAACAAACTAGACCTAGAAAGAAACATCCTCAACCTGATAAAAGTCATCTATGGAAAACCCACTGATAACTTCATACTTATTAATGAAAGACTGAATGCTTTCTCCTTAAGATCAGGAATAAGACAAGGACTTACACTCTTATTACTTTATTCAACATTGTACTGTAGCCTTTATTCAGGAGAAATATGTAAAAAAATTAAAGGTATACAGATTGAAAAGGAACAGATAAAATTATCTCTATTTTCAGATGTCATGATTTAATATACAGAAAATATTAAAGAATCTACAGGAAAATTATCTGAGGTAATAACCAAGTTTAACAAGTTTGAAGAATACAAAATCAATATAGAAAAATCAACTGTATTTCTATGCACTACCAGTGAATAATTCAAAATCAAAATCAGAAAAACAATTCCATTTACAATTTAATTTAAAAACGTTAAAAAATAAAATACTTAGGAATAAACTTAACAAAAGGAATGCAAAATGTATACTCTGAAAATTGCAAAATATAGTTGAAAGAAGTTAAAGAGAACCTAAATTAATAGAAAGACATCCCATGTTCAGGTATCAAAATACTTAATATTGTTAAGAAGACAACACTCTTAAAATTGGTCTTCAGATTTAGCATAATCTTTATCATAATTCCAATTAGATTTTTAGCAGAAATTGATCCTGAAATTCGTATGGAAATGTAAGGAATCCAAAAGTTCCTAAATAATCTTGAAAAAAATAAAGTTGAATGACTCTTATTTCTAATTTTCAAAAAACCTCCACTATAAAGTTATAATAATCAAGACATTGTGATACTAGCATAAAGATAGACATACAGATTATTAAATAAAATTGAGAATCCAGAAATAAACCCTACTTTTATGCTCAAGTGATTTTGACAAGTGCTGACTCAGTTCAATGGGGGCAATAATAGTATTTTCAATAATGGTGCTGGGATAATTGGATATCTACATGCAAAATAATGAAATTGGTTTTCTACCAAAAAACAAACACAAAAATTTACAAAAAAAGATTACAGATCTAAGTGTAAGAGCTAAAATTATAATACTCTTAGATCAAAGAATAGGAGCATATTTTGAGGGGTACTGTTTGATCTTCAAGGAACAACAAACAGGAATGTATCTTCGAGGAGTATCCTCTGGTTTTGGCAAAGGACTCTTGGATATGACAACAAATGCATATGTGGCAAAATAAAAAATAAAACAGATAAATTAAACTTTACTAAAATAAAAAATACTTGTTCATTAATGAATATTGTGAAGAAAGTGAAAAGACAATCCATAGAATGAGATAAAATTTTTGTAGATCATGTCTGATAAAGGTGTGTATCCAGAATATATGAACTCTTAAAACTTGAAAATAAAAAGACAAATATTTAAATTAAAAAATAGAAAAGGGACTCAAATAGATATTTCTCTAAAGAAAATATGCATATGGACAATAAGCACCTAAAAAGATGCTCAACATCATTATTCATCAATGCAAATCAAACCACAAGATAACACTTCATATACACTAGAACAGCTATAATAATAATAAAAAAGCATATGATAGTAAGTGTTGAAAAGGATGAAGAGAAATTGGAACCATTGTATATTGCTGATAGAAATGTAAAATTCTATAGCCACTTTGGAAAACAGGGTGGTGGCTCTTCATAAGTGTTAAATGTAGAGTTACCATATGACTCAGCAAATCCATCCTAGGTATACAAACAAGAGAAATGAAAATGTAATTGAACATAAAAATTGTGTATAAATGTTCTCAGCAGCATTATTTATAATAGCTGAAAGTAGAAAACAAATCAAATGTCCATCAACTGATGAATGAATAAACAAAATGTGGTGTATTCATAAAATAGAATAATATTCAGACATAAAAAGAAAATGAAAGATTATTTCATTTCACATCATGGGTGAACCTTGAAATCATTTTGCTAAGTGAAAGAAGCCAGATACAAAAGGCCACATATTGTATGATTCCATTCATTTTAAACATTCAGATTAGGCAAATTCACAGAGATATAAATCAGATTAGTGGTTTCTAGTGGGTACCAGATAGGTAAAAGTAACCTAACACGTACAAGGTTACTTTTGAGGTTTATCAAAATGTTATGAAGTTAGATAATAGTGATGTTTGTACAACCTTGAGAATATAATAAAAATACTGAACTGCACTCTTTGGGTGATACAAACACGCGCGTGCACACACACACACATGCATACACACACATGGAGAGAGAGGGGAGGAAAGAGAGAGAGGGGTTTGAGAGAAAGAAAGAGAGAGATAATTAAAAGAAATGAAGGAGAGATCTCGGAGAGATTTCTTACTCCAAACAGTGGACTAGATATAATTTTCCCTATTCTTCCCTCTAAGTACAGCTAAAAATGTGGGCATTTAATATAAAACAAACTTAAGAATACTCTGAAAGTATAGAGAGAAACATAGCCCAGTTAGAGACATTGGAATTTGAGGAATAACACGGAAGTTAATTCCCAAGCTTTCTTTTTGTGTCACATATCCCTAACTGAATACTTGAAAAGCTGGGAATCTAGATACAATGGTAGATGCAGATAAAAAAGTAATAATAATCCCCCCAGAAAATGTGCTCTCTCTAGCCAAAGGACCAGAAATGTGTAGCTTAGCAGTACTGAAAGCTTTTAGACAACAGTGCTCTATTTCAGACAAACAGCCCAGAAAAATCTGCAGTCGCAATCTCACTCCACCAGCAAAGGCCAACTGGGAAATCTAACCTTCACTTTTGCC